>LR877157.1:0-395000 GCA_903995115.1 Angomonas deanei
CCCTAACCCTAACCCTAACCCTAACCCTAACCCTAACCCTAACCCTAACCCTAACCCCAACCCTAACCCTAACCCTAACCCTAACCCTAACCCTAACCCTAACCCTAACCTCAACCCTAACCCTAACTCCTAACCCTAACCCTAACCCTAACCCTAACCCTAACCCTAACCCTAACCCTAACCCTAACCCTAACCCTAACCCTAACCCTAACCCTAACCCTAACCCTAACCCTAACCCTAACCCTAACCCTAACCCTAACCCTAACCCCTAACCCTAACCCTAACCCTAACCCTAACCCTAACCCTAACCCTAACCCTAACCCTAACCCTAACCCTAACCCTAACCCCTAACCCTAACCCTAACCCTAACCCTAACCCTAACCCTAACCCTAACCCTAACCCTAACCCTAACCCTAACCCTAACCCTAACCCTAACCCTAACCCTAACCCTAACCCTAACCCTAACCCTAACCCTAACCCTAACCCTAACCCTAACCCTAACCCTAACCCTAACCCTAACCCTAACCCTAACCCTAACCCTAACCCTAACCCTAACCCTAACCCTAACCCTAACCCTAACCCTAACCCTAACTCCTAACCCTAACCCTAACCCTAACCCTAACCCTAACCCTAACCCTAACCCTCCTAACCCTAACCCTAACCCTAACCCTAACCCTAACCCTAACCCTAACCCTAACCCTAACCCTAACCCTAACCCTAACCCTAACCCTAACCCTAACCCTAACCCTAACCCTAACCCTAACCCTAACCCTAACCCTAACCCTAACCCCTAACCCTAACCCTAACCCTAACCCTAACCCTAACCCTAACCCTAACCCTAACCCTAACCCTAACCCTAACCCTAACCCTAACCCTAACCCTAACCCTAACTCCTAACCCTAACCCTAACCCTAACCCTAACCCTAACCCTAACCCCAACCCTAACCCTAACCCTAACCCTAACCCTAACCCTAACCCTAACCCTAACCCTAACCCTAACCCTAACCTTAACCCTAACCCTAACCTCTAACCCTAACCCTAATTTAACCCTAACTTTAACCCTAACCCTAACCCTTAACCCTAACCCTTAAACTTAACCCAACTCTTAACCTTAACTTCAAATTTTAAATTTTAACTTTAAACTTTAACTTAACTTTAATTTTAATTTTAATTTAATTTTAATTTTTTAACTTTAATTTAATTTAACCTCAAATTTTAATTTTAATTTTAAATTTTTAAACTTTAACTTTTAATTCCTAACCTTAACTTAACCTCTAATTTAACTCAACCCAACCCTAACCCTAACCCTAACCCTAACCCTAACCCTAACCCTAACCCCAACCCTAACCCTAACCCCACCGAAACCCCGCACAGACCCCATTAAATTTTTCTTACCCAATCAGCCAACATACACAAAAGAGTACCCTAAAAAAAAATCAGTTTGTGAAACAAAGCACCTTACACCATTAGTGTTGTGAAGAATACGACTCTACAGTTGAAAAATCTGTAAACATAGTCAACGTACTACTAACAGTAAAATACGGTAAACCCTATTAAAGCACGCAAGACAACTAACGCCAACAAACCCACAAAAAGCTGGTAAAATGTCTTAACTGTCAAGGAAGCAACTCATGACAAATTAGGCTTCCGAATAATCGCTGTAGGAGCCAATTATAATTCTGTACTCTGGCAGACAAGGTTTAGTGGTACAGTAATACATGAACCTCACACTAAGGCACGCAAGAAACCAGCCTCTCCATAATTGATAAACAGAGAATCGTAAATGTCATCATATATTTAAAACTGCACACAAAAGAGAAGGAGAGGGGCACGAATTGTTTCATACCGTCTCATGAGGAAATATGAAATGAACACATAAACCCAAATCTTAAACACCATTTGTAGTAATACAGGATTCTTATAAAAACGTTTAATACTAATACTCTTAAAGATTAACTAAAACCGATTAACCTGTTGCGCCGCTTTCTTCGAGGGAAAGTACACGAATCACAATTATGTGAAGAACTTACTATCTAAAAGTTTTTCGTTTTACTCCACGAAATCTGATTTCTTCAACAAACGAAACGGAATTGCGAAGCAAGCGTAAAGTGCACGGAATCCTTAGGGCAGGACACTTACCGTAGTACGAGATCCTTAAGCTTTGGGCAATGGCATAGTTGTGTATCTGGAGGAACGCAAGTGCCGTTAGCTTTTAAAGAACGGAGGTTTGGCAATCCATCCAAACACGAAAGTGAAGCTAAAGATTTACAGAAGCTCACATTCAATGACTCAAGGGCTACACATCCAGCAAGATGTTCAATACTCTCAATCGCAGTGTGACTGGCACCCACTGTCTTCAGCTTCTCAAGTCCGCTTAGGCCAAAAAGCGAGGTAATATTCTTACAATAATTAACATTCAGCGACTCGAGTGCCACACATCCAGATAGACGTTCAATACTCTGAATTGCAGTGTTACTGGCAGTCACGGTTCTCAGCTTCTCGAGTCCGCTTAGACCGGCAAGCGACGTAAATTTCTTACAACAACTGACATTCACCGACTCGAGTGCCACACACTCAGTGAGGTACTCAATACTCTCAATTGCAGTGTGACTGGCATCCACAGTCTTCAGCTTCTGGAGTCCTCTTAGGCCGACAAGCGAGAGAAGATTCTTACAACCATTTACGTTAACTATCTCGAGCTCCACACATTCAGCTAGATGACTACTACTCTCAATAGCAGTGTAACTGGCACCCACTGTCTTCAGCTTCTCAAGTCCGCTTAGGCCAAAAAGCGAAGTAATATTCTTACAATAATTAACATTCACCGACTCGAGTGCCACACATCCAGATAGATGTTCCATACTCTCAATTGCAGTGTGACTGGCATCCACGGTCATCAACTTCTCGAGTCCTCTTAGGCCGACAAGCGAGAGAAGATTCTTACAACAACTGATATTCACCGACTCGAGTGCCACACACTCAGTGAGGTATTCAATACTCTCAATTGCAGTGTGACTGGCATCCACGGTCTTCAGCTTCTCGAGTCCTCTTAGGCCGACAAGCGAGAGAAGATTCTTACAACAACTGATATTCACCGACTCGAGTGCCACACACTCAGTGAGGTATTCAATACTCTCAATTGCAGTGTGACTGGCATCCACCATCTGGAGGTTTGGCAGCCCCTCCAGGTCATCGATCGAGTCGAGATTCTCACAACCACTTACATGCACCCTTTCGAGCGCCACACACCCGGAAAGCCACGCAACACTATCAATTGGCGTTTCATCAGCATCAACAATATGCAGCTTCTGGAGTCCGCTTAGACCGGCAAGCGACATAAGGTTCTTACAACGACTTACGTCTACACACTCGAGTGCCACACACTCAGTGAGGTATTCAATACTCTCTATTCCACTGCCCCTGGCATCCACGGTTCTCAGCTTCTCGAGTCCTATTAGACCAACAAGCGATGTCATATTCTTACAATAATTGACATTCACATTCTCGAGTGCCACACATCCAGCAAGATGTTCAATACTCTCGATTGCACTGTAACTGGCATTCACGGACTTCAGTTTCTGGAGACCGCTCAGACCAGCAAGCGAGGAAAGATTCCTACAATAAATGACATTCAGAGAATCGAGCGCCGCACATCCAGCAAGATGTTCAATACTATTAATTGCAGTGCCGCTAGCTTTCAGGGTCTTCAGCTTCCCCAGTCCACGTAGCCCGGTAAGCGAGGTAAGAGTCTCACAGTAGCTCACATCTGCATACTCTAGCCTGGAGCAGCCCTTCAGAAAATCAACATTCGTGATATCACAGTCTCTGAGAGTTATCTCCCTCAGATTCCGCAGCCTCCCTAAGACCTCCACTGAAGTCACACCGTGAGAAGACATAACCGTTGCAACAGTCAGGTTAGGACAGCTCAATAAGGGGTCAAAGCTGAAAGACCCTTCACAATACGACAATTCCACTCTCCTAAGCAGCTCAAGTCCCCCCAACGCTTCCAGAGTTGTCAAGGCACAAATATTTAGAATAATAGCTTCTGACCGCTTTAGCAAAACAGTAAAAGGCAGAAGGGATTCAAGGTGCCCAATCGTCAATGCAAACGCATGTTCAATCTTTTTTTCGGAAAGCTGTTTGGATGCACGTTCCCATGTGGGAATGTCTTCCAGTGATCCTGTACCATCAAACGACACACTGAGAAGAAGGGGATATGCACGCTGTCTCTCTATCCACCACTGAGTACGCTCCATACACACCACGTCTGACGAATCCACTGTAAATACACGGCGCACCCCATCATCGTCGGAGGTAACGTTACACACTAGTACACCTTCTTTGTGGCGCTCCCCACACTCTCTGGCATGGGAATTGACAGCCGCGAGAGCAAGTGGGGACGACGTCCCAAAGTACTCCGTGTATTGCGAAATATTTTGAAATAGAGACATAAATAACTAAAAAGAAATACCAAATACAAAAAATGAACTAAAACAAAGACGAGAGAGAGAGAGCCAACAGTGAAAGTGCGAAACCCCCAGAAGCGGTTGTCATGAAGGTACATACCCACCATGGCGGATACAGGACGCGATGACACTTCCAGCCCTTCCGTGTCACTAAACACGACCACCAATACACCCTCAATGACGTTTCTCTGACAGTCACAGGAGGAACACAACAAAATACTTACTGTCGCAGAGCGTGCAATTGAACCCCGACAAACAGGAATCCGGTCGGGTTACTCTAACCGAAACTCTGAGCAGGCTCTTTATTTTATCGCCATCGCTCTGTTCACCGCACATCACCACTAGAACGGCAATAACTCCGCCGTTGTATCAGACACAGCCGCCGAGCGCTCTCTCTTTTCCGCTGGGCCCCTTTGGTCATACAATGCGTCACTTGCTCGACCACGTTCGGTGCTTTCAAGCCACCATCACACACACCAAGCAATGCAGGTCAGACAGACGACGGGAGAACGGGACCCAAGCTTGGACTAAAGCCTAGTAAAGATCACAATTCGGAGGACAGCCAATCCCCCCGGGTACACAAGACCATCAACAAAACTAGAGCAAGACGGGCAGAAAGAAATGTTTGTGGACACTTACGGAGCACATCGCAATCATACCATCCTCAATGGGGAGGCAACAAACAAAAAGAGAAAGGTTATAGTCATTTATTCTATGCTGAATTAGTATCTCATAAATTTGTTAAACAAATAATGATTGTTCTGAAATTGTATCAATGACAACAAACGGTTCGCGTGTCGTCGTCGTTAAGTGCGGAAGACGGTAGTACTTAGGAAGGGGGTGGTTCCCTTCTTCCTCCAAAGCACCAAACAAAGCCGATCATTGGTCCCCTCCTTCGGAAGTAACACTGTCCGTGGCGCCCGCACTCTTGAAACCCGGTGGCCACCCCAAGTCTTCGAGCGAGGTAAAACTCTTAAAGCCATTTTCGTCTAACAACTCGGACGTCACGCACATCCAGAAAGATGTCCGATACGCTGTAGTCCACTCCGTCGGGTAACCACAGGGTTGACAAAGCCGCTGGGACAAGTTATGCCAAGTGGAAAAGGAAATATTTTGAAATAAAAGCATGGGTACAAAAATCTGAATATTAATGAAACCGTTCGGAGAGGGCATCTCCTTAACGTCAAAGTACATCCTTATAGAATACAATGACATTCCTGGTTCTTCTGTGTCGATAGGAAAGACCACCGGTGCGCCTCCAATGACTTTTCTTCGAGAGTCAAATAGGCAATACAGGAGGGAAAAAAAAAATTAGACAGAAATCTCCGCGGACCGCGTGATGGAATCTCCGACAAAAAGGAGTGCGGCCGGGTCATTCCAACCGAAACTCTGGACAGGCGTTTTCTCCACACGTTGTACCCATTTTGTCTTCTCTTCGTCATGTTTTGGTGCGTCGCACATCAGTACAGGAACAGCCACTTTGCATCCCAACGTCTTCATCAGCAAACGTGTGAGTAGTTTCCCGCGGAGCAAACGTTGTGACTCCACCTTTTTATCAGACCCGCTCTTACTTTCCCCCGAGGCACTGTTGTCCATAAAGTGATCCAATTGCCCCGCCAACTTTGGTTCATTCATGTCGAGTTCTTTGACAAAAGCATCCACTGCGGGGCTGTCACTACCGGAGAATCCCATCTTTTCCAGAGCCGTCGGCACGTTCATTTTCTTTGTTGTTTCAGCGCCCCCCTGGCAATGAATGAGAAAAAGAATGTCCCCACTTTTCGCGATGACATCCGCATACGGGGCATTACGCCCATTGACAAGCACAAATGCTTGTTTGTTATCCTTGCCGAGACAATTTGACAGGAAACTCCAATACCAACCCAACGGACCTTCTTCATCCATTTGAAGCGGTGAAAATAACATATCACTGACACACTTGTGCTTCAGTAGATTTGCATAAGTACCCTTCACTTTGGTGGCACTGACGGAGTTGACGAATGTCGAAAGCGTTGCGTCAGACGATAGCACAATCTTTTTTCCATCTTCTCTCTTGAAGCAATTGGTGGAGTAGCCACTCAGAAGCAGTGAAAAGATGGAGGCAGAAAACACCCCAAAGGGATTGCACGTCGTGTTTGTCGTGGCATGGCCCTGGCTACCGTAGCCAGTGGAGGCCATAACCTGCTGCGCTGCGGTAATCGAAACCTTCACAGTCTTCCTGTGATCCGAACGCCGTGTCTCTGTGCGGCTAAAAAGCCCCACTTGTAAAGGGTCATGAGGAAACCCTGAAAAAGCCATCTCGAGGTCCTTGTCTTCACAGCAAAGAAAAGCGCGGATACCCTTCGCCACCATCTCCGTGGCTTCATCAGGGACCAAACCATTTTCTTCGATGTACCGAGCGGCGACAAGACACGTCAGCAATCCCCCGTCACATGGGTTAACTCCTCATTGGTGGATTTGTCAAAGATTTGACCGTCTGCAAGACGTAAACACCAGGCCGCCGCCGCACCCGCCGCAGCTTGTACGTCGTGGGTCTGCTCTTTATCAGACTTTTTACTCGCAGATGTGGATAACTTTCGTTGGCCTCCCCCCGTTGTGGTCCCGCGAAACTGGAAACAATACAAGGGTGCGTGCCGCGTACATGATAGAAATGCGGGAGCCATTGGGGCAAAACGTCGTACGGGTAGCATAACAGAGAGAGAGAGATGTATAATATTTTTTCTTCAAGAAAATAAAACTTTACGTGAGGTAAAAACGAATGAGGGAGCACAGATGTCGTTTCGTGGAAGGTGTAACCGGCGCAAGAAGAATCCATCAATAAAGAGAGTACTGCGAGCAGTGAAGCCAACAGACGGGTTCAAAGGAAACGGGTGTGTTGCAGGGATCGGCAGATGTAACCCCTACAACTCATTAGGGAACCCGCTGCTTCACTCCAGAAAACGGGTTCGTGTAAACCAACCGAATCCTTTGGGCGCAAATGACACGAATCCTCTGTCCCGATTTTATGTGTAATATACGGTACGATTGGAGGGCCAGCTGTGCATAGGAAAGGGGAAGGAACTGAAAACTACCTGTTTCACACTTAGGAACTTGTCATATCCCAAGAAAATGCAGAGCCACAGCTTGATAATAAAAGAAAATAACAGAACGTGGGAATTAGAACATTATTCTTCACCCATCACGTGGAGAAGAGTTTTACCACGACACGCAACGGGAACTTCAGAGCAACGCATCCCCCAGTACAACCACAATGACTTTTCTCTGAAACCCAAACAGGCAATATAGCGGTTTAAAATAATCAAACGAAAAAAAAAAAAAACATCCTAGACGCAAACGGTCATGTTGCCTTCCCCCGTAAGGAGGAAAGGGCGTGTCATCGGCCGCCTGGTTTTGTTGACAAATTGCAACAAATCTGTTTTCTTTCTTTACCTCCTAAAAGATAAAAACACCAAATGTTTTCGCTTTTTACCCCGCCCGCCGTCCCTTTTATTGTTCACACACGTTGTGAGACAATAAACCATAAAAAATAATTGAGGGCAATTTTGTTTGTTTTAGAAAATTGAAGTAATTATTTTGTTTTTGTTTTGTTTGTATGTTTTTTTTTTTTTTCATAAAAAAAGTAAAAATTAAAATTATTTTATTAAAAGATTTTTTATATATTTTGTTCAAGGGGTTTTTACAATTTTCCCCATATTACCATGAAGTAGATGCTTACTAGGGTTCCCACCCTAAGCCATAATTAAGAGGCTAAACGTTAAGACAGCATGAATTGATGGTTGGGTATACGATCATGATGTGTTGATAAAACACATCATGATCATATACCAAACCATTAATTCATGCTGCCTTAACGTTTTGCCTCTTAATTATGGCTTAGGGCTTACTTACCCCATAGTCTCCCCATTTCTTTCCTTTTACTCTTGTCCTTCCGGTTCATTGTCCCTTTTCTCGCAAAGGGGGCAATATAACCGTCCTAAATTCGGTAACCTTGTCTGGATTGCGTCCTTCTGCCAGACCAGATCCTTATTGTCTCCAACCCCAAAGTTTCGCGAGAGGGTATCGGCAGGGTTTAACGACCCGATAACATAAAAGAACGTCACAGAAATCGCCTGTTCGACCAGTAGGGAGTTACAAAGTTCGTAAAGCTTGTTGAGTGCGTACCCTCTCCCTATACCACCAAAACCATTCAGTTTGCGTTGTGCCGCCACAATGGCATAGTGATCCGTCGCGATCGCCAAACGCATCTTGGGCTGCAACAGCCCCTTCTCCATCATGGCGGTGAGAAGCACCGAAATCGCCCGCGGTTCAGCGTGTGCCGAGTGACGGGAGTTCGTTAACCCTCTTTCGTTGCGTATCCTCATGTTAGCCGGGAGCGCTCCCAAATCGTCTGGAGTTTCTTCGTCGACAAACCAATCATCTTCACAAAAAGGAACGTAACCGCGCTCCCCTTTGTGTATCCAACGTTGCTGGAAGTGCCAAGTGTCGCCGTTGCCCTGATGTTGAACGATAGCTCCCCACCCACCACGAGACGCGTCCGTGAAGATGACAAAGTCATAGTCGTGCGTATCGTAGGAGGGCCTGCGTGGTGCTTCGATCTCCCACCATTCGTTCAAGATGAGTCGATTGCCCGTTTCCCGAAGGGACGTCATGACGGCTTCCTCGATGGGTGGGGCGGGGGCATCCCAGTCGCCACCCTGACTCACCATACTATAGAAGGCTCTGACGACAGACAGGATTTTGTACAAGCTGGCGGGGTTCAGGCGAGTGGTATGGTGCGCAAAGCATATCAGTGAAACAGTGGATACGAAAGAACGAATGGAATACTGCTTGCCAGGCGCGATACCGAGTTCAATCTTTGAAATTGTCTTGATCGAGTTCCGTATCAGCCGTTGGGTACCGTCCCAGGTATACTCCTCGCCCAGAAACACATTGTCTTTCACGCTCATGGTGAGCAGCGCCTCGTCTGACATCGCCAACAATTCGTCACGGGGAGGTGAGGTGAGAAGGTTCGCCTCTTCAATACGCCGCAGAATAGACCGTACTGCACATAGGAAATTGTCTTCCTGAGTGTCACACGCCGCAATCAAGATGTTGTCAATCATTGTCATCACCGTAACAGGAGTGTCAATGTCTACGATGGTATTCGTGATCGCCTGTCCAACTGCTACGCTCCATCGCGCCCCGGTCGGTAACGTCTTCAACCGATAGTAGCCGCCTGTCGCGCCCCTGGCCCGAAACACAAAGTGGTTTCTGACGTGTTCAGGAAGACCAATGGCGTCATAAAAGGCCTCGAAATCAATCTGTATCATGTACTTCATGTGTCGTAAAGCCTGGCGCCGCTGCAACCGGCCGGGGTATTGCACTTGGGGTAGCTTTTCCCGATCAATCACGGCGTTCAGCAACGGTTCGGTGATCAATCGTCTACGTCCTTTCATCTCAGGGACCGTGAACACGTTAACGGCATCGTATCCAGCCGGTAGATGGCCAATATCGAACTCCACGATATGGTCTCCCGTACGAGGGTCCCGACATGGTTCAAACTTGTCCATCTCTACCGCCTTCTGAATGTCCTCGTGTGACAGCATCATGGGTTTCACCGTACGGGAGGTATACGTCGTCAGTGGCGAGGGAAAAGGTGGGTCCTCTAACCAGCGTAAAGCCTCATTCAGAAACGTGTGTGTCGCCGGGGTCTTCACCGTCATGCGCCGAACTGCGTTCAAATCCACCAAAGTGGTGTGTTTGAGGTGCAGCGGCCACTGTTTGACATCCGTAGGAGCGCTCGTGCGTCCAACTCCGCTTGGGTCACTCCAGATTTGAGTTGTATCAGCCGCCATAACTCCATCTCTGAAACGCCAATCTCCTTACTGCTAGGTGCCTTCTGTCCGATTCGTTCTAGGGCCGGGGGTGGTTTACCACGTCGTCGTCCATTCGTCCAAACCTGATCTTGTTGTGGAATGGTTCCACCAGTTACGTTCGGCGGCGCCGTGTCAGTCTGCTCCGGCGGGCAGGGGGGTTGTCGGGGTTGCGCGCGCTGGCGGCCAAAGTTGTCTGGCGGCCAGGGGGAAGGTATCGGTGCAGAATGGAATCGTTCGTGTGTCCCGTGATCCGCCGGAGTTCCTCCCGTGTCAGTCCCTTCACGTCCGCTAGGTACTGAATTGCCCCTTTGCGTATGGACGGTAGACCCATGCGCGGGTCCAGCGCCCTCAACGCCGTACGCACCCCCTCTCGCACCGCCCTCTCCTCCTCCGAGGAGAAGAGATTGGATGACGGGTTTCTCCTGCTCTGCAGCTGCTTCTTTAGGCACGTTACGTCGGTCTGTGTGAGGAAGCCGTCCACATCGTACGGACCCTTGGACTTGCTCACCTTGCCGTAGGCAACGTGAATGGTCACTGGGTACTGGAGTACGCCGTCCATCATCTGCGCCGTGGTGCCGATCGTGACATCCCGCTTTGTCAGCGTTAGAATGTCGCCCGCCCGGCCTGCAAACGTCCACCCGAGGGTGAGGAACAGATAATGGAGTGGCTTGGTGTGGTAGAGTCCCCGCCGAAGTTGCTCGTACTGGTCCACCTTTAGCGGTGGGGGTGGATTGGGGACGTGGAGCTTGTCCATGTACGTCACCATCGCCGTCGCTTGCTTCCAAAACAGGTTTTCGGTAAGGAGGATTGGTTTCTCTTGGTTTGTGTAGAACGGAAGGTCTGCCAGTGCCCCCGACGCGTTCATCATGTACTTGAGGATGGTAGGCCATGCCAGCTTTTGTCGTACCGCCTTTCGGCGAATTAGCTCCAGGATTGCCTCCGCCAACGTGGGATAGTCCAGGAGGTCGCGCGGCATGCTTTTCAGTTCCCTGATAATGTGCATGTGTCTCGTGCGGGTGCCTGGTTTCTTGAAGCCCCACGCCAGGCCGTTGACATGTTCCTGAGGAGTCGGATAAATGTACCAATTTCGAGGGCAGGCCGGAGAAGTTCCGACCGTTTGTGCGTCCAACCTGCCCCCCGAGTTTAAAGGAACGGGCTCATGATAGAGGAGAATGTCTGGTCGGTCCGCCAACTCCTCCTCCAGGGTTTCGTAATCCTCCTCGTCCATCGGATCCACTGGTGCCGTAGGCTGCTCTGGTTCGTGATCGGCTCGTCGAAATTGACGACCACGGTTGTCCACGTCCATCGCCAACGGTTCCGCCAACTCTTCGGTGGTGGGTTCCCCCTGAGGGAGGAAAGATTTCGCCGGCCAGCTCTGGGATTGTATAATGTACTGTCTGTCCTTATGATCCTTCCAATAAGAGGGACAATACAACCCAACCACGCATTCCTCTCGTACGGTAGACAATCGGTAGCACCCGTCAGCGTCGACGGTAGCCCCAGCCCAAAATCGGTAATGGTGGCGATTGAGCACAAACTCGTCAAGTGTCAGTTTAGGAAAGGATACCCCGCCGGAGGCCGCTCTACGTAGCATTACCTCCGGTTTCGAATTCTCCTTTGTCACTCGTACCTCATTACTTCCGTTTCTCGGCGGGTGCTGCGTACACAACGTCACATCCTTTGTCTCCAGAAACTTCCAAAGTGAGCTGCCATCATCGCCTTGTGGTTCCTTCGGTAGGCTCAAAATCCGATCGACATAACCGATCCCCGTCCTACCACCAGTGGCCATTCTGATTAAAGCTCTCCCAATGAGGTTGTAAGTCACTTGGTGTCGGCAGAATTTCCGATGCGCCTTGTCCGCCATTCTCCTCACCTCGTCAATGTGTGCAGCGAAAGGGTTTACCTCCGGCACGTCCGGAGCCCCGCCATGGATTGGCACTGTTGTTTTTGACGGTGATAGCAGTTTTTTGCATTCGGTCAGCAAATCCACTGCTTTGTTCCCCAGTGCTTTAGTGAACAGTTGCCTAAACTTGGCGACCGTTGCTCTGGGGAGAGGAGTTTGATGGGACATTGAGAGTGAGTCGAAGAGAAAAGCTAGCGTCATATATACCCCACAGTCGTCACTTCCCCTGGCTTGTTTGTGCCAGAGCTCCCAACTGACGTCAGTCAACTGTCCGACCATTCGTTTTATATCCTTATGCACGCAGTGTGATGGTGCAGAATCGTAAATGTGTAATCGAACTCCGCCGTTGTCCGGCGTAAGGATACCAGCGATCCAGTGGTGTCGGGTAAAGATTGGAACGTATAGTTTGTGTCCCGAGGACTTTACCTTGTCCACCAGTTGTCGGAAAGTGTCCGCAGTCCATTCCACCGTTGTGTCACAGGGAAGGGTGCGGTCGCGAGGCAGCAATCGGGGGTATAGTAGGTCCCACTCGTGGTTCGAGGTCTTTCCTACCTCCATAGAGCCGCCCGAAATTAATTTATCCGGACGACTCGGCTCTCGTTTTTTGGTACCTCCCACTCCTCCTTGATTAGTGTTAGTTCTGGTAGGGAATCGGTCCCACCTCCTCGGGCAGTGCTCCTTCTGCGTGCGATACGGTAGGTGGAGGACCTCTGTCGGCCGGGGCCCCAGACGCTCCGTGCCAACTCCAGCACGTCGCGGAGCTCCTGGAGGGACTTGGTTTGCCTGGGCGCCTCCTTTGCGTCCGCTTTCATATTCTGGATTTCCTCGCTGAGTTTCTGAAGCCGCTGGTAAAGGGCGTTGCCCTGGTTCTCATAGTGGATGGCCCGACTTTGCAACTCATTCACGGCATTCTCCACCTCTGTCATGTCCACCACTCCCGTTTGGGTGTTGTCGGCTCCGTAGACGGGGAGGGTACCTCCCCCAGCCACCTCGTCCTGCAGCGGTAAGGGATCTGCCGGTGCCCCGAAGAACTTTCGGACCGGTTTGGTGTGAACCCCTGTGAAGAAGGATTGGGAGGAAGGTGAACCGCCATAGGCCGCCCTGGCGGAGACCAACAAGTCAAGGTTGAATTGCCGCATGCCAGTGTGCATGAGAGGGACCGGAAGGGTCGAGCACACATCGCCGTACTGGTACGTGAGCGCTGTGCCGTGCTCGTCAATGATACGCCAATTGTGTATCGGCATGAGGAACTGGTCGGGTGTGTACAAGAGCGTGGCCGCCATATACAGCGCAGGGTCAGTGACATCGTCGGGTGGGGCAATCAGGTTTGTAAGGAGGTAAGCCGTTTGGGCGGACAGCGGGTTGGTGGAGAGCATGCGACTCTCAAAATCTTTGAGAAGCTTGGCTCTCGCGTCCGCCGCGGAAGACTTTTCCACGAGTTCCTGGTGGAGGAGCTTAAAACGCGACAGCTCGGAATGATAGGGGTTTAACTCCTTTTCATTCCGGAGGTTGAAGTCTCTCGTGAGGCCTTCAACCAGTTGCGTCAAAGCGGCAGGAGTCTCGGACTCGGGTGGGGATTGCCGGTCCTTAAGAGCGGCAGCGATGCGCTCGGAAAGTTGTTTCTCCATCGCGCGTTCCACCTCCTGTCGTATCTCGGCCGTCTTCGCGTCCAAAAGCTTCTGGACGTCCTCTGCTTGCATAGGAGACTTGTAAAAAATGAAAAATATTTTGCTTCTACCTTTTAGGAGGTAAAGAAAGAAAAGAGATTTGTTGCAATTTGTCAACAAAACCAGGCGACCGATGACACGCCCTTTCCTCCTGACGGAGGAAGGCAACATCCACAGTACGAAGGGAGACACATGTATCTAGTGAACGAATACTCGTTATGGGGCACTCCGAAATAGCGATATTTTTCAACTTAGGAGGTCCTTTGAAATGTTCGAGGGAGGTCAGATTGCTGCAGGAGTAAACGCGCAGCTCCTTGAGCGCCTCACAGGTATGGAGTGCAACCAGGCTGGTGACAGGGCAGTCTGACACATCCACGCTCTTCAACCGTTGAAGACCTTGCAACGCGTCAAGTGACGTCAAGGCTGGGCAAAAGGAAAAGCGAACACTCTCCAGTGAAGGGCACGTACGGAGTACACCCAGGCTGGCGACAGGGCAGCTCCGCACAGTCACGCTCTTCAAGTGTTGAAGTCCTTGCAGCGCATCAAGTGACGTCAAAGCTGGGCAAGAGGAAAAGGTAACACTCTCCAGTGAAGGGCACGTACGGAGTGCATCCAGGCTGGCGACAGCGCAATGCCATACATGCACGCTCTTCAACTGTTGAAGTCCCTGCAACGTGTCAAGTGACGTCAAGGCTGGGCAAAAGGAAAAGCGAACACTCTCCAGTGAAGGGCACGTACGGAGTACACCCAAGCTGGCGACAGGGCAGTCTGACACATCCACGCTCTTCAACTGTTGAAGTCCCTGTAACGCGTCAAGTGACGTCAAGGCTGGGCAAGAGGAAAAGGTAACACTCTCCAGTGAAGGGCACACACGGAGTGCATCCAGGCTGGCGACAGCGCAATGCCATACATGCACGCTCTTCAACTGTTGAAGTCCCTGCAACGTGTCAAGTGACGTCAAGGCTGGGCAAAAGGAAAAGCGAACACTCTCCAGTGAAGGGCACGTACGGAGTGCATCCAGGCTGGCGACAGCGCAGTGCCATACATGCACGCTCTTCAACTGTTGAAGTCCTTGCAACCCGTCAAGTGACGTCAAGCCACGGCAAGAGGAAAAGGTAACACTCTCCAGCGAAGGGCACACACGGAGTACATCCAAGCTGGTGAGAGGGCAGCTCCAGCACATCCACGCTCTTCAAGTGGTGAAGTCCTTGCAACGCGTCAAGTGATGTCAAGGCTGGGCAAGAGGCAAATGTAACACTCTCCAGTGAAGGGCATGTACGGAGTACATCCAAGCTGGTGGCAGGGCAGTCCAATACATGCACGCTCTTCAACTGTTGAAGTCCCTGTAACGCGTCAAGTGATGTCAAGGCTGGGCAAGAGGCAAATGTAACACTCTCCAGCGAAGGGCACACACGGAGTACATCCAAGCTGGTGGCAGGGCAGTCCAATACATGCACGCTCTTCAAGTGGTGAAGTCCTTGCAACGCGTCAAGTGATGTCAAGGCTGGGCAAGAGGCAAATGTAACACTCTCCAGTGAAGGGCATGTACGGAGTACATCCAAGCTGGTGGCAGGGCAGTCCAATACATGCACGCTCTTCAACTGTTGAAGTCCCTGTAACGCGTCAAGTGACGTCAAGCCTGCGCAAGAGTTAAAGGTAACATCCTTCAATAGGGCACAGGTACGAATAGCGCTGATGTCTGTCATACCACAACCGTTAAAAAAAGCACGTTTTAGATACCGCAGTCCGTCCAAACCCCGCAAAGAGGTCAAATCACTGCATCCGTTGAGACTAACACGCTCTGCTCGTGACAGCAGTGTGCCAAAAGGTTCGAGTGTGTCGATCCCATTTAGCGTCAAGCAAAAGAGAAAATGCACAGCACACCTCTCCAGGCGAACAGAGAATTCCTCCAGTAAAGCCACCGTGTTCAGGGAGTCTTTGTCGTTCTTGAGGGTCACGTATACTTTCAGTGGCACCGCAGGAGAACGCGTCAGCCACCACTCTACCGACTCTAATTGCGCCGCACATTTGTTGTCACCGATATGTAACTCGCGCCACGCCTCGCCGTCAACGATACGTTTCACACACCCGAGCGTTCCGCGCTTACAGGACTCCGCTCTTTCCCTAGCACAGGGGCTGACGGCGGCAAAGGCAAGAGGTGTGCCATACTCGAAATACGCACTATATTCATACAACTCGTTACATCGAAGCATTTTGTGCAAATAGGCTTTATCAATTGCTTAAAATAAAGGAATGCAGCTTCAGCTAGATGAAGAAGGGGTTTTGGAGGGGGGAGATCTGCTTTTACTGTGGCGGTGCTAACAAAAAAAAAAAAAAAAAAAATTCTGCTGGAAACAAAAAAAAAAAAAAAGAAGATTATACTTTGTGCAAGTAAGCATCAGAAGGGGGGAACTGCGTCGCGCTCACTCACTACTCTCTAGCCGGAGTAAAAATGAAAAATGGGAAAGGTCGAAGGGAACCACTTCCGTGGTGGCGGTCTTGAGATGCGACAGAGTGATCCCTGGTTTCGTGCGCAGTGAATCGAGTGACGCAGAAGACCGCATCTGTGGGAAACAACCCCGTGAATTTGACGATAAAGAACAAACTTATCTACCTTGGTAACGTTTTATTATAATGAATCATTTATGACCGAGATCTTGTAGGGAATTCAACGAAGTACAGATGGAAGACCAACAACCCAAAGGCAACGCTCTAAAAAACGATGGTTTCAAGAGCGGGGCATCCCTACACATGGGTGCCGCGGGGAACACCGGTGCCAGTCGCGTCCACGGTCCTAAGATTTGGCAGCGCCGACAGGCCTTCTAGAGATCTCAACTTCTGACAATATGCCACGTTCACCTTCTCCCCCCCCACACCCCCAAAAAACCCCCAAAAAACCAAAAAACCCCCCTACCCCCCCCCCCCTCTTCATTTTGGATAAAACCACCCCCCCCCCACCCCCCCCAAATTTTTTTTTTTGAAGGGGGATTTTTTTTTCCCCCACCCCCCCCCCCCCCCCCCCCAAATTTTCAACCCCACTAAAGCAAGCATTCACGAGTCTAAGATTGCCCAGCCGAGACAGTCCGTCAAGATTGTTTAACTGTTGGCACTCGTTTACCTTCACTTCCTCAAGCGCCGCACATTCGGTTAGGCACCGAATGTCCGTGATCGCACTATAGGCGGCAGTCACATATTTTAGGTTCTTCATCCCCGCCAAGCCAGTGAGGCTGGTCAACGCTTCACACTTGCTGAGTTGGACGGCTTCCAACGCGGCGCACCCGGCTAGATCCCGAATACTGGTGATACTTGTGTTTTCCGCTTTCGAGATGTCTGCAACCACTTACGATAACCTCCTCCAGCGACACACACGCACTCAGGGATCGAATGCTGGTGATGCTGGTAGAGCCGACATTCACGGACTTCAGGCGGTGGAGCCCGAAGAGGCCGTCGAGCGAAATCAACGTTTTGCTGTGGCTTGCGGTCGCGAATTCCAGCATGGGACAGTCTTTGAGAGAATCAACATTTGTGAGTTTGACACCCCTCAGCATGACGACCCTTAGATTTCGAAGTTCCCCTAACGCATCCTGTGAAGTCACACCACGGCAGTGGAGGGAATCGCGACATTCCCAGAACGTGACTTTGGTCAACCGTTCGAGTCCTTTCAACGACTCCAGGGATGTCAACACACACTCACCCAGAATAATCTCGTCTGTCTTCTGCAACAACAGCATGGTGAACGGTGAAAGAGAATCGATCCCATAAATACGCAACTCAAACGCGTATTCAGCCTTGCTTTCCGATAGTCGCTGCGACAAATTTTCTAGTGCGGGAATGTCATCCAGTGATTTCTTGCCATTGAACGTAACGACCACACGCAACGAATAGCCGAGCGGCGTCGCCAACCACCAAAGGGTACACTCGAGCCGGGGGACATCGGAGGAATTCAACTTTAATACGCGCCTCACGCCATAATCACCAGAAGTGACGGTGCATCGGAGAACTCCTCTGGTGTGGTGTTCACTACACTCCCTAACATGCGCATTAACGCTCGCCAGCGCAAGGGGTGGCGCATCCTGAAAGTACTCCACGTAGCGAAGAATACTTTGGAGCACAAGCATGAAGATTGGAAAACGGAGAGATCCGAAACTGAAATGGAAAAAACGATGAGAAAGAGAATCCATTAAAAACGTGAGAATGAACAAGTGAGGTCCACTACACGACAAAGACACTGTAGACCAAAAGCAAGCCAAGGGCTTTTTGACGCCAGAATTCTATCATGTCCTCTTAGAACACTAAAAAACAAACATCCTTTACATGCACATATATATATGTGTGTGTCTTTTTGAGTTTAACAGTACATTTGATAGAGAGCCACCCATACAAGGAATGCAGGACAGTCATCAAATGTGAAAGAAAAAAAAAATAGGTACTTAATGTAGTAGTTTTTTTCTTTTTTTGTGTGTACGTGGGAAAAAAAAAATAATATATATAAAGAATGGAAGGGCAATGATCAAGCCGTGCTATTGTTACAGTATACTATGATTCAGTCGTCGAGTCGCTTTCAGTTTTTTCAAATGAATCGTCTGTAGTAGAACCGGAAAACGATTCACTTTGGCATTCGTCGGAGGAGCTGGAGCTGGAACTGGAGTCATCACAGTCATCAGTGGAGGTGCCGGTGTCCGAGTCTGACTTGTCACCAGGAGCGGCGGCGCAACAAGAAGTGCAGCAAAGGATCGTGACAATGATCGATGCCAGTACCGCAGCCACGACAATACCAACGATAAGCCACACCCACCAAGGGGTGCCTTTTTTAACACATTTGGTTCCGTCGTCCGAAGGATGGTAACTTTCCGAGCAAGAGGTGCACTTACCATCATTGTCTGCAGATGTACAACGATCAATTTTAAGGACACAAGCATCGCGCTGAGCCGACACCATATACTCTGCGCCGCACGCTTCGCATTTCTCGTTGACGCAGGTGACGCAGTTGGAGCCACATGAAGCCGGTTTGGCGACGCAACTCGAGCCATCCGCGGACGGAATCAAATCGTTATTGCAAGCCGTGCATTTCCCATTGACGCAGGTGACGCAGTTGGAGCCACATGAAGCCGGTTTGGCGACGCAACTCGAGCCATCCGCGGACGGAATCAAATCGTTATTGCAAGCCGTGCATTTCCCATTGACGCAGGTGACACAGTTCGCGCCACACCCTGCTGGGCTTGTAGTGCAAGTCTTGCCGTCTTCAAAGGACAATATGTAAGACCCCTGGCATCTTACACACTTCCCATTCACGCACAAGCTGCACCCATCAAACGGGCAAGGGGTATTGCTAATCGTCTGGATTTTATAAGGGCAAACTATAGCAAAGTCAGGGCATTCATGGGAGTTTACAACACCTCCTGGCGTGCACGTGACGCCTTCGACCGTGTACACCTGTCGGTCAAAGTCACAAGAAATCGACATACAGGAGGCGCCGGTTCCATCCACCATATTGAAGCAGCGTTGTGTCCAGTCGGTGACCGGAGTGGCACACTTTGTCTGCTCATCGTACAGGGGGCAGTAATCCATTCGGTTAGAGGAAGTGCACCGATTGCTTCCAAAGTAGTCGTACACACTATCAGGGCAACGCGACAGCCTTACCTCGCCCATTCCGATGGCGGAGTATTCGGTGGTGCACTGCGTTCGAAGAGAATCCGTGGAGAATGTGTCCGGATAGTTCGTCTCCCCATTGTTGATGCACTTGTCACGAACGAAACCGCATCCTTTTTTGTAGCCAAACGCCATTCTCTGCGACATGCTGTAGTCGGGAAAGAAGTGCGTCGTGTCCTCCATGAACGCGAGAGTCATAGGGGTGAGAAACAACAAGCTGTACGTGTAGCCGGACATGAGGTCGTCTTTTGCGGTCCGTGACTTCCAGTGTTCGCCCGCCGTTCCTGCAGGGCCGTCATCATCAATCTCCATCCCTTCAATGTCTGGGCACCCGTAGTGCTCCGCCGCCTTTGCCTTGACGTTGGAGGATGTCACAAGACTGACCGACTTACCCCGCATCTGAAACGTTTCCCCCACTAGGGCGGTGAAGCCGAGACCGTGTAGTATTTCATGCATCACAAGTTGGACGGAGATGATGTCTCTGTTTAACCGCTCCGGGGAGACATTGAGCACACCAACAAAGGCTTGATTATTCTCCGTAGCTACGCAGCTCATAGACCAGGCAGAAGCGCCCGTAGTGGGAGCAGCCGCCACCATGAGGAGAAAGTCTGCGTCAGCGGGTTCATAGAAGTCATCTGGCACGGTGAAGTCTCTGCACGCGCCCGACAGTTTTGGGACGGAGATGAGTCCGACGGGATTGGTTTTTAAAGCTTTGCTCAGCGTGGAGGTCGCCATCGGCAATATATAATTAAGGAGAATGTCTCGCTTTTCGTCTGTCAAAACCTGCCCGCTTGTGCATGTGGTGGTATCAAATAAAGTTGTCATGATTTGCCCAGCACTTTGGCAATACTTGCTGCTGTCATAGACGTCGAGGACACTGACCCGGAACACAAGGTTTCGAGGGGACGAGCGGGCCTGCTTCAGCATGGGGGCAGTGTCCAGTTTAACCTTTTGAACGACTTGGCCACTCTGTGCCTGTTGTAATAAGACTTCTTTTCGAATGCACCCTCCCGTGCCCAACGCAGTGTGGCTAAATAGTAGCACAACCATCAACCACAAACAAAACGTACATTGGTGTTTAAATGGCATTGTAATCGGTTAGGAAACCTAAAGAAGGAAAAAAAAGGAGGGAGGGATGAGAGGTCGATAAACAAATGATACACCGGAGAGGAAATTAGACGAACCACAGCACGCACTGAAGCAGCGGAATTGGTCTTTAGCGATAGCAGTAGCACATCATGATAGTATGCAGCCACCGCACTAGAAACACATCAGCAGGGGATCAAGGGTACAGGCACCATGGCAATACGATAGTTCCACTCTTCTCAGCTGCTCAAGTTCCGCCAGTACCCCTGGAGTTGTAATAATGCAATTCTTTAAAGCAACCCCTTCCGACAGCTAGAACAAACCAGAACAGGGCACAAGAGACCAAACGTCCAAACCGAAGCCGTATTCCACTCTACATTCGCGATGAGCAGTAGACACCACCACTCACCGGTGGGCAGGCCTAAGGCGTGTCACACCCGGCGAATGCACTTTAGACACACGACGTACGCCGTAACCGTTAGAAGTGATGCTACGCCTGAGCACACCTTGTCTGTGACACTCCCCAACCCCCCTGGAATGGGAATTGACAGCAGCGAGTGCGTGTGGTGGAGCCGATAGAAAGTACTCCGCAAACCATTGAGGGAAAAGCATGGGCTACAGTAAAAACGAAAAAGAAGAGCATAAACGATTATGGGGAGGGTTAGCGAAAGCGCGAACCGCGTGAGGAAGAAATCTCCTCGGTAGCACAACGGCACATACCCATTGTATAGTGTGGCATTCCCGGTTTCTCGGTGTTGATAAGCAAGGCCTCCAATACCCGTCCAATGACTTTTCCTTGAAAGTCAAAGATGGAATACGCAAGATTTTCAATTAGAATAAAAATAATGATAAAGACGTCTAGAATGACCGTTCAATAGAACCTCCGACAAACAGGAGAACAGCCGGGTCATTCCAGCCAAAGCATTGAACAGGACAACTTTGAACAGATTTAACCCACTCTGTTTTCCGCTCGGTACTCTTTGGCTCGCCGCACATTAGCACGGGAACGGCGATGCTGCACCCTGACGCCTTTATCAGCAAACGGGTCAATAGTTTCCCGTGAAGTGTGGACCACGCCTCCGGGCTCTTACCCTTCTTCTTGGTGTGTTTCGCCATAAAACCCCCGGAGGTGTTCACTCACATCTTCCCCTTGTAAATCGAGCGCCTCAACAAAATGATCCATCGAAGCATCACAATCATTCGAGAAACCCATTGTATTCAGCTCATCTCCCGCGTTCGCAGTTTTTGTATCGACATTCTCTTTGCACCGAATCACAAAGAGAATGTCCCCACTTTTAGCAATCACTTCTGCGTAGGGGAAACTCGGGTCATTCACCGTCACGAATGCCTCTTGCGAACGGAGAAAGAGAATACGTTGCAGGGTATTTTCAAAAAAAAAACATCATATCATCCTCCTCCCAGGAATGGGCCGCAAACAAAACGTTGCCGGCACTAGTGTGCTGCAACAGTGCTTCGTAGGAGCCCGTAATGTTCGTCGCACTCACCGAACGTGCAAACGTGGAAAGTGTTGTATCGGACAGGATCTTTATTCTGTGATTGTTCTCTCCTGCGAAGCAACGCGTCGAGTAACCATCCAAGTGCAGGGTGAACAAACGTGCGGAAAAGGACTCAAAGAAGCGGCTGGCGATGATCGCAGAGGGGGTAAATAGGCTATCGCAGGCGGCCATAGCCATCACCTGTTGCGCTGCCGAAACGGAAATGGTCACTCGCCTTGTGCCATCCTTCGCCCAAGAAAGCGTCGTGTCAAACAATCCCAGATCCAAAGGACTATAAGGAAATCCCGAAAAGACTTTTTCAGCCTGGTCCTCCCGGCAGCAGAGGAAGGCGCGAATACCTTTTGCCACCGTCTCCCTGGCAGCTTCCGGTCCTAGGTGTTCTGTTCTGCTTTCCGCTTTATACTTAACGCGAACAATTCTAACCAGAATTCCTGAGATGGTGTAGCAAAAATTCTCTCTCGCTGAAATGAATAGTCCGCCACCAGCTTCCCCTGTAAGGTACTCCTCCATGGTTTTCCCCGTTCCATTTACCGGTATCGCATCGTTCATCTCTTTCACGTGTACTAGGGCGACTGCAGCACAACGTCTGTTTTGAATGAGCGCGGAGTAAAACGTATTCTTTAAAAAGTACCCATACGCGTTCGATTTTTGGACATCAACACCCCATTTCATCGTCTCTTTGTAAATATAGGACGACGGTTTCATTGTGATAAAATGAAACGAATCCGGAGCGTTGAGCATGTCACTGAGAACGGATTCGCCGGCGGCACACACACAGATAAAGCGATAGCTTTTCCCGAAAGATGTGTCTCCAGTGAAACGGTGTGAAATGTGGTTTTTATCAGTCGACACGCCGCCGACGGCTCTGTACACCCAGGGGCATGACCCAACATCATCCAAGATAAAAAGTACTTGTTCGAACAACGTTTTCGCCACCAATTTTGCTGGAAAATTGGAGGATTGCTGGACAAGGTAGCAAAGCAAGTCGTGGCCCAGTGCTCTCCGAAAGCGCTCCAGGGGACGCCTTTGTATTTCAGTACAACTTTGAATGCACGCTTCTAAGAACGCAGCTGATTTATACGTTGTCGAACAGTTGCCTCCAGCACTTCTCCATTGCTGTTCCAAAATGGAAACAGCATACTTATGGCTGTGCTCAAGGCCGGTATTCCAGTGTGCGTTATGGCATTCGTCAAGTGACAGATAAACACGTAAATAGTTATTGTCTCTATCGTCAAGCCCATATTTTGGCTGGAGTTCAAACTTGGCAGACTTAAGCGCTGCGACCGTCTTACCAGATCCGACCTCACCACTAATCAATAACGTGTGATCTGACTTTATCCCCCAACCCGTTGCCCAGTTCCAAATTCCCTCAATATCGTCTCCAACTTCACTTTGTAAATTAAAAACGTCATTTGCAGACTTCTTATTTGTGACGAACAGGCTCTCATATGATATGCCGTGGAGGTTTTTCGTCAAATGTTCGCGAAAATCTCCAATGACGCAAGAGACATAGAGGAGCATCGCACCAGCGCAGACAAGGAAGTTGTTGTTCGGGTCAAAACTTTCTAGGTTCAGTAGTCTCCGGAGAAAGGATGCCATCCGGTGACAACCATATGCAGAACCGCCGAATTCATGTTTTGACATGCACCAAGCGTAGCTGTAATGACTGGGGCTCTCTTTCTCACACGCTTTCCGATCGTATATCACGGCGTGCTCCTGTACCACGTCAAGAATAGCCGCAATTTGCTCCTTTTCCACGTCTGTAAAATCGTCCTTCTTTCCTTTTACTTCCACTTCAGTGTCCACCAAATTCATCAATTCCTCGACCCACTTTGGAAGAACAAAATGGCACCTCGCATCAGCTTTCCCTAAGCGCGCAAGCGTTCCGTCAAAGCATTCATTTTCGTCACGGGGGTGGTCATCCCGGGGGCGCTTCAACGTAACGTTTTTACCGGAACCGGACATTTTTCTAAAACTCTGTCGATGCAAAAATTAGATGTGGCCTTTCTAATTAATAGAGAAAGAGAAGAATAAAATTGAAGGGTTTTTTTTTTTTTTCTGGTTACCCCAAGTACGCGGAGACTCTTTTAATACGTTCCCTAACCCAAGGGACTTTGCAGAAGGTACGTACTTCTGGTGGCGATCATGGTATGGCATTCCCAGCCCTTCGCCATCCATGAACACAACCACCAGTACCGCTCCAATGGCTTTTCTCCGATAGTCGAACAAGCAAATGCAGCAGTTATTAAGCAAACGGACAAAAAAACGTCTAGACAGCGGCCGTTACAGGCCTTTTGACAGAACAGCCGACAAACTGGAGCGCGGCCCGAGTGTCCGTTCACCCTTCCGCACAGCCTGGAGCACACACACACACACACACAAAAGGGTGGGGCCAACTAGGAAAAGACAACGTCAATGGTGTGGTTGGCCATCAGTGTGTCTACGGAATAGAGTTGTGGACAATTCGTTACTTCAATATATCGGAGCGCCGGGCAATGGACCAGGGAATCCACGCTAGTAATGCCGGTTCCGGAAGCGTATATGGTCTCCAGTTTCTCCAACCTGATTAAGGCATCCAATGACAACAAACTTTTGCAGCCTTCTACATTAACAGACTCCAGCATCGCGCACCACGCAAGGCAGTCAATATTCGCAATGTGTGTATAGGAAAGATTTACTTCCTTGAGCCGGGGCAGCGCAGCGACAAGATCGAGTGAGGACAAACCCCAACAGCCACAAACGGAGACAAACTCCAGACCCACACAACTCCCCAAATTGCTAACATTGGTAATACCACTCCTCCCGGCACTCACTTTTTTGAGACTCCTCAACCCCGCCAGCGCGTCGAGACATGTCACATCCTCACACTCTGTTACATCAAGCACCTCCAGGGAATGGCAGTTCTTGAAGCACGTAATATCGGAAATATTAGTAAAAGAAGCATCCACCGTCTGAATGTTTCCCAATTCCGACAACGTCCTTAATGAGATCAGTTCTTTGCAGCCGCTTACGTTTATGAACTCCAATTTTGCGCAGCGGCGGAGACACTCAACGGAAGGGATGCGGGTGTTGGAAACCTGAATTTCCTTTAGATTAGTCAGTCCCTGAAGACCTTCTAGAGACGCAAGTTTTCTGCAATGGTTTAACCTTACCGATTTCAGTAGCAGACAACTCCGAAAACAATCCACGTTCGTGAGGGAGGTGTCTGAAGCATCAACGGCTGTCAAGTGCTGCAGACTTGCTAAATTACGCAAGGAGATCATGGCCTTGCAGCCGCTTAATGTCACGAATTCCAACTTTGAGCAGCTCTCCAACTGATCCACATGACTAAAGCCACACTCGACAGCGCTCATCCTCCTCAGACGCGGGGACTTTTCCAATTCAGCTATCGACGACAGGTCCTCGCTGCTTTCAATGAATACTTCTTCGGCAAAGGGGAGCAAGCCAACGAAAGGAGCGAGGGAGCGAACGTGCAGCATCCTTAGGGAAAAAAGGTAAGAAAGTTTCTCACCCGAAAGAAATCTTAAAAAATCTTCAGTCAAGCCCACGGTACCGGGCAAGTCGGCATCACCGCCTTCAAGTAAGACGGTGACTTCCAAATGCAACAAAGGAGAGCGAGTCAACCACCACTTCAAGTATTCCAGGTGCAGTGCACTTTTGAAGTCCTCTATCCTCAGTGTACGTCCCTCTCCCGTCCCCGTGGGGCGGAGTGTACATCCGAGTAGACCTCTTTCACGGCACTCACCCCACTCTCTTGCGATGGGGCCGACACTGGATAGGGCAAGGGGTATGTGCTGAGTGAAATAGGCGCAACATTGAGAAACGTTAAAAAGGTAAAATGTCTCTTCCATCACACTAGCGCAGCACAAAAAAATGAGAAGGTAAGAGAAAGTGGACACTAAAAAATGAATAAAAACTGATGACCCTTTTATAAACACTCCCAGATACCATGAAAAAAAAAACTTTTTAACGTTTGAACAGCAGTGCAACAGTAGAACAGCACGCACCCACGTAGAGTTGATCGCGGTGTGTCAGGTGCGTCAACTACCCCTGGGATAAACGGCAAGTTTCTTGGGTCTATATACGTCGCTGAACTCTTAGGTGACGTGGTAAAAGATGCCAGAACACCTCGTAAATGTCATAATGCTTTTTAGACTGATCAGATGCTTATTTCCATTATAAAAGCAAATAATGGGAAGAGAGCGAGTACAACGGGCAGAAGTAGAAAAGCAGTATTAGTCCTTAGCACCAGTTCATCTGTTTTTAAGAAACTGCATTTCCAATTAGGATGGGATCTCCCAAAAAGATCGTCGTAAAAATGAACAATATTAAAAAGGTACAAAAAAAAAAAAGGAATTAAAGGCGCGCGCATAATTAAAAATCAAAAAAAGAAAGGGTCAATATAGTAGTGTGGAACCGTACCGCATGTGCGTACAAAAATGAAAATAAATAAAAAAAAAAAAAACTCTACTGGGAGAGACACCGCTGGAATCGTATTAAAGAGAAACGAGCTCGTTTCCTTCCCTACATAACTCCCAGCAAGCGCTCTATGAGGATTACAAGGAAATCTTCGTTTTTTTAGGGAAAACATAAAGGTAGATTATCGCTTGCTCTCCTGTGTCTCCCGTTATTGAAAAAAAAAAAAAAGGAGTCATGGAAAATAACCCTAGCAAAAATCAAGCGCATGCTGGGGCAGCTGTAAGTACGCACTTCCTGCAAAATACTTTTATGGGTTCAGAATGCCGCAATTGGAGCAAATACTGGAAGCGAAACAAAAGCACTTGGGGTGTATGGGCGGTGGTGCGCGCAAAGAGAGCAGAATTTTTACTGGCGAGACATCCGGCGAAACAGTGTACTCCGACTCGAGTCGTTTTCTTCAAACAATCCCAAGTGGTCTATATAAACGGAATCTAAATCATCTGAGTACCGATGATTGGCTGTACGTCGCTCCCTTTTCGGCTCATTAGGAACTGGTTCACCAGCCACGTTTCCGCTGCTGAAAGGGTTTACTGCGTTATAGCTGTCAACCACCACTGGAGCAGGCCCCAACGGATCTGACTCCCTCCGCACAAAATCAAGCACGTTACTGGCAACCGTTCCTCGCCTCTCTCCTTCCTCCGCCCTTCCGGCGTTTTCGGTGTCCTTCTTCTGCTTTCGGCGGCAACACAGGAATATAATTAGGAACAAGATGCCTAGAACAACCACTGCGCAAGCTACCACAATGCCGATAATGCTTGCCGTTGAAAGACGACCGCCACCCGACTTTGCCGCTGTTCCACCCGTTGTACAGTAAACGCCCGAACCCACACGGCATACCGCGCACTCGTCTTCCTTATTCTCAACACACTTCTCACAGTTTTCCACGGAGCACGTCTTGGAAACACACTGCTTGTTCTCGTCCAGCTTGTACGTCGCGTTGCAGGTTTCGCATTGGTTCTCGGTGTCGTACTCGCAAGTGGCACAGTGGGCCACGGAGCACGTCTTGGAAACACACTGCTTGTTCTCGTCCAGCTTGTACGTCGCGGTGCAGGTCTCGCACTGGTTCTCGGTGTCGTACTCGCAGGTGGCACAGTGGGCCACGGAGCACGTCTTGGAAACACACTGCTTGTTCTCATCCAGCTTGTACGTCGCGATGCAGGTTTCGCATTGGTTCTCGGTGTCGTACACGCAGGTGGCACAGTGGGCCACGGAGCACGTCTTGGAAACACACTGCTTGTTCTCGTCCAGCTTGTACGTCGCGGTGCAGGTTTCGCACTGGTTCTCGGTGTCGTACTCGCAGGTAGCACAGTGGGCCACGGAGCACGTCTTGGAAACACACTGCTTGTTCTCGTCCAGCTTGTACGTCGCGGTGCAGGTTTCGCACTGGTTCTCGGTGTCGTACTCGCAAGTGGCACAGTGGGCCACGGAGCACGTCTTGGAAACACACTGCTTGTTCTCGTCCAGCTTGTACGTCGCGGTGCAGGTCTCGCATTGGTCCTCGGTGTCGTACTCGCAAGTGGCACAGTGGGCCACGGAGCACGTCTTGGAAACACACTGCTTGTTCTCATCCAGCTTGTACGTCGCGGTGCAGGTTTCGCACTGGTTCTCGGTGTCGTACTCGCAAGTGGCACAGTGGGCCACGGAGCACGTCTTGGAAACACACTGCTTGTTCTCATCCAGCTTGTACGTCGCGTTGCAGGTTTCGCATTGGTTCTCGGTGTCGTACACGCAGGTGGCACAGTGGGCCACGGAGCACGTCTTGGAAACACACTGCTTGTTCTCGTCCAGCTTGTACGTCGCGGTGCAGGTCTCGCATTGGTCCTCGGTGTCGTACTCGCAGGTAGCACAGTGGGCCACGGAGCACGTCTTGGAAACACACTGCTTGTTCTCGTCCAGCTTGTACGTCGCGGTGCAGGTCTCGCATTGGTCCTCGGTGTCGTACACGCAGGTAGCACAGTGGGCAACGGAGCACGTCTTGGAAACACACCGCTTGTTCTCGTCCAGCTTGTACGTCGCGGTGCAGGTCTCGCACTGGTTCTCGGTGTCGTACTCGCAGGTGGCACAGTGGGCCACGGAGCACGTCTTGGAGACGCACTGCTTGTTCTCGTCCAGCTTGTACGTCGCGGTGCAGGTCTCGCATTGGTTCTCGGTGTCGTACACGCAGGTGGCACAGTGGGCCACGGAGCACGTCTTGGAAACACACTGCTTGTTCTCGTCCAGCTTGTACGTCGCGGTGCAGGTCTCGCATTGGTCCTCGGTGTCGTACACGCAGGTGGCACAGTGGGCCACGGAGCACGTCTTGGAAACACACTGCTTGTTCTCGTCCAGCTTGTACGTCGCGTTGCAGGTTTCGCACTGGTTCTCGGTGTCGTACTCGCAGGTGGCACAGTGGGCCACGGAGCACGTCTTGGAAACACACTGCTTGTTCTCGTCCAGCTTGTACGTCGCGGTGCAGGTCTCGCACTGGTTCTCGGTGTCGTACTCGCAGGTAGCACAGTGGGCCACGGAGCACGTCTTGGAAACACACTGCTTGTTCTCGTCCAGCTTGTACGTCGCGGTGCAGGTCTCGCATTGGTCCTCGGTGTCGTACTCGCAGGTAGCACAGTGGGCAACGGAGCATGTCTTGGAAACACACTGCTTGTTCTCGTCCAGCTTGTACGTCGCGGTGCAGGTTTCGCACTGGTTCTCGGTGTCGTACTCGCAGGTAGCACAGTGGGACACGGAGCACGTCTTCGAGACGCACTGCTTGTTCTCGTCCAGCTTGTACGTCGCGTTGCAGGTCTCGCATTGGTCCTCGGTGTCGTACTCGCAGGTGGCACAGTGGGCCACGGAGCACGTCTTGGAAACGCACTGCTTGTTCTCGTCCAGCTTGTACGTCGCGTTGCAGGTTTCGCATTGGTTCTCGGTGTCGTACTCGCAGGTGGCACAGTGGGCCACGGAGCACGTCTTGGAAACACACTGCTTGTTCTCGTCCAGCTTGTACGTCGCGTTGCAGGTTTCGCATTGGTTCTCGGTGTCGTACACGCAGGTGGCACAGTGGGCCACGGAGCACGTCTTGGAAACACACTGCTTGTTCTCGTCCAGCTTGTACGTCGCGGTGCAGGTCTCGCATTGGTTCTCGGTGTCGTACTCGCAGGTGGCACAGTGGGCCACGGAGCACGTCTTGGAAACACACTGCTTGTTCTCGTCCAGCTTGTACGTCGCGGTGCAGGTCTCGCATTGGTTCTCGGTGTCGTACTCGCAGGTGGCACAGTGGGCCACGGAGCACGTCTTGGAAACACACTGCTTGTTCTCGTCCAGCTTGTACGTCGCGGTGCAGGTCTCGCATTGGTTCTCGGTGTCGTACTCGCAGGTAGCACAGTGGGCCACGGAGCACGTCTTGGAAACACACTGCTTGTTCTCGTCCAGCTTGTACGTCGCGTTGCAGCTCTCGCACTGGTTCTCGGTGTCGTACTCGCAGGTGGCACAGTGGGCCACGGAGCACGTCTTGGAAACACACTGCTTGTTCTCGTCCAGCTTGTACGTCGCGTTGCAGGTTTCGCATTGGTTCTCGGTGTCGTACACGCAGGTGGCACAGTGGGCCACGGAGCACGTCTTGGAAACACACTGCTTGTTCTCGTCCAGCTTGTACGTCGCGTTGCAGGTCTCGCACTGGTTCTCGGTGTCGTACTCGCAGGTAGCACAGTGGGCCACGGAGCACGTCTTGGAAACACACTGCTTGTTCTCGTCCAGCTTGTACGTCGCGGTGCAGGTCTCGCACTGGTTCTCGGTGTCGTACTCGCAGGTGGCACAGTGGGCCACGGAGCACGTCTTGGAAACACACTGCTTGTTCTCGTCCAGCTTGTACGTCGCGTTGCAGGTCTCGCATTGGTCTTCCGTGTCGTACTCGCAGGTGGCACAGTGGGCCACGGAGCACGTCTTGGAAACACACTGCTTGTTCTCGTCCAGCTTGTACGTCGCGGTGCAGGTCTCGCACTGGTTCTCGGTGTCGTACTCGCAGGTGGCACAGTGGGCCACGGAGCACGTCTTGGAAACACACTGCTTGTTCTCGTCCAGCTTGTACGTCGCGTTGCAGGTTTCGCATTGGTTCTCGGTGTCGTACACGCAGGTGGCACAGTGGGCCACGGAGCACGTCTTGGAAACACACTGCTTGTTCTCGTCCAGCTTGTACGTCGCGGTGCAGGTCTCGCATTGGTCCTCGGTGTCGTACTCGCAGGTAGCACAGTGGGCCACGGAGCACGTCTTGGAAACACACTGCTTGTTCTCGTCCAGCTTGTACGTCGCGGTGCAGGTCTCGCATTGGTCCTCGGTGTCGTACACGCAGGTAGCACAGTGGGCCACGGAGCACGTCTTGGAAACACACTGCTTGTTCTCGTCCAGCTTGTACGTCGCGGTGCAGGTCTCGCACTGGTTCTCGGTGTCGTACTCGCAGGTGGCACAGTGGGCCACGGAGCACGTCTTCGAGACGCACTGCTTGTTCTCGTCCAGCTTGTACGTCGCGGTGCAGGTCTCGCATTGGTTCTCGGTGTCGTACACGCAGGTGGCACAGTGGGCAACGGAGCACGTCTTGGAAACACACCGCTTGTTCTCGTCCAGCTTGTACGTCGCGGTGCAGGTTTCGCACTGGTTCTCGGTGTCGTACTCGCAGGTAGCACAGTGGGCCACGGAGCACGTCTTGGAAACACACTGCTTGTTCTCATCCAGCTTGTACGTCGCGGTGCAGGTCTCGCACTGGTTCTCGGTGTCGTACTCGCAGGTAGCACAGTGGGCCACGGAGCACGTCTTGGAAACACACTGCTTGTTCTCGTCCAGCTTGTACGTCGCGGTGCAGGTCTCGCATTGGTCCTCGGTGTCGTACACGCAGGTAGCACAGTGGGCAACGGAGCACGTCTTGGAAACACACCGCTTGTTCTCGTCCAGCTTGTACGTCGCGGTGCAGGTTTCGCACTGGTTCTCGGTGTCGTACTCGCAGGTAGCACAGTGGGACACGGAGCACGTCTTGGAAACACACTGCTTGTTCTCGTCCAGCTTGTACGTCGCGGTGCAGGTCTCGCATTGGTCCTCGGTGTCGTACTCGCAAGTGGCACAGTGGGCCACGGAGCACGTCTTGGAAACACACTGCTTGTTCTCGTCCAGCTTGTACGTCGCGGTGCAGGTTTCGCACTGGTTCTCGGTGTCGTACTCGCAAGTGGCACAGTGGGCCACGGAGCACGTCTTGGAAACACACTGCTTGTTCTCATCCAGCTTGTACGTCGCGATGCAGGTTTCGCATTGGTTCTCGGTGTCGTACACGCAGGTGGCACAGTGGGCCACGGAGCACGTCTTGGAAACACACTGCTTGTTCTCGTCCAGCTTGTACGTCGCGGTGCAGGTCTCGCATTGGTCCTCGGTGTCGTACTCGCAGGTAGCACAGTGGGCCACGGAGCACGTCTTGGAAACACACTGCTTGTTCTCGTCCAGCTTGTACGTCGCGGTGCAGGTCTCGCATTGGTCCTCGGTGTCGTACACGCAGGTAGCACAGTGGGCAACGGAGCACGTCTTGGAAACACACCGCTTGTTCTCGTCCAGCTTGTACGTCGCGGTGCAGGTCTCGCACTGGTTCTCGGTGTCGTACTCGCAGGTAGCACAGTGGGCCACGGAGCACGTCTTGGAGACGCACTGCTTGTTCTCGTCCAGCTTGTACGTCGCGGTGCAGGTCTCGCATTGGTTCTCGGTGTCGTACTCGCAGGTGGCACAGTGGGCCACGGAGCACGTCTTGGAAACACACCGCTTGTTCTCGTCCAGCTTGTACGTCGCGGTGCAGGTCTCGCATTGGTCCTCGGTGTCGTACACGCAGGTGGCACAGTGGGCCACGGAGCACGTCTTGGAAACACACTGCTTGTTCTCGTCCAGCTTGTACGTCGCGGTGCAGGTCTCGCATTGGTCCTCGGTGTCGTACTCGCAGGTAGCACAGTGGGCCACGGAGCACGTCTTGGAAACACACTGCTTGTTCTCGTCCAGCTTGTACGTCGCGGTGCAGGTCTCGCATTGGTTCTCGGTGTCGTACTCGCAAGTGGCACAGTGGGCCACGGAGCACGTCTTGGAAACACACTGCTTGTTCTCGTCCAGCTTGTACGTCGCGTTGCAGGTCTCGCATTGGTTCTCGGTGTCGTACTCGCAAGTGGCACAGTGGGCCACGGAGCACGTCTTGGAAACACACTGCTTGTTCTCGTCCAGCTTGTACGTCGCGTTGCAGGTCTCGCATTGGTCCTCGGTGTCGTACACGCACTTGGTACAGTGGGTCACAGTGCAACCTTTTTCGATACATTGACGGGTTGTTTCATTTAGCTTAAGACCAGGGAGACAAGCGGTACAACCGTATCCGTCGTAGGAAAGGCAATTGGGGTCCTCGCAGGTGAGTGTGGAATTACTGTCGCGGAGCACGGTGTAGGACGAATAAAGTGCGTTTTGCGGACCTTTCCAGCTGGGCGGCACGCAACCCTTCAAATCTGGATTCCCCGGTAGCAATATAGTATTTACGAAACGGTAGTTTGTGGTAATGTAGGACTGCGGAATGTAGCCGGTGATGCGATTGTTGAACAGCAGCAACTGTTGAATATTAGGAGGAAGTGATTCGGGAAGCGCCCCGTCGAGCTGATTGTCGTTGAGGAACAAATACTGTAGGGAAGTCACAGTGTTCCACTGCAGCGGCAAGGTGCCGGTAAGGCGGTTGTTGAAAATCTGTGCATTTTGAAGTGACGTCATTGTACTCCACTGCGGCGGCAATGAACCAGCGAGCTGGTTGTTGAAGAGATACAAAAATGTAAGTTTACTCATTGCGCCCCACTGTGGTGGCAGAGTACCGCCAATCTGGTTGTCATTAAGAAACAAAAACGTAAGGTTAACCATTGTACTCCACTCTGGTGGTAACGTGCCGGTGAGCTGGTTGCCATAGAGGGACAAGAAAAGAAGATTTGTCATGGAACTCCAGCTACTCGGAAGATCACCAATGAGCTGGTTTCCATAAAGCTGTAAATTGGTGAGTGCCCGCATAGTACTCCACTCTGGCGGCAGTGTACCGCCAACTTGGCTGTTGAAAAGCGCAAAAGTCGTCAGCATCGTCATATTGCTCCACTGTGGCGGCAGTGAACCGGTAAACTGGTTCGTGTCAAGCTGAAAGTCCACGAGCGCAGACATCTTTCCCCACTCCGGCGGCAGTGTACCGTCAAGTTGGTTGCTCCGCACGGAAAAATACTGGAGTTTGGTCATGGAGCTCCAGACAGCTGGAAGTGTGCCAGTAAACGCATTTTGGAAGAGAAATAAAACCTGAAGCCCTGTCATAGCACTCCACTGGGGCGGCAGCGTTCCCGAAAACTGGTTGTTGGAAAGTCGTAAATCTTGAATTGCAGTCAAGGCACTCCACTCTGGCGACAGTGCGCCGCTAAGCTGGTTGTCGTGAAGAAACAAACGCTGGAGAGCTATCATGCCGCTCCACGCAGCGGGGAGAGAGCCTGTCAATCCGCAGCCGTTAAACACCAGAGACGACATCGTCTTTATTCGTCCCCAAGCTTCCGGGAGAGTTCCAGATAGTGTCTGACATCCGCCACAGGCTATGCTGACAATGGTCATTTCTTCATACTTGTACGAACTGAACGGCGACAAGGCATGGTCTGGCAATGTTCTGGTGGTACTATTAAACGATGGAACTAAGGCGAGGTTGATTACTTTCACAAAACCACCTTGGCACGTGATACCGGTAGTCGTACAAACCTTAGCGGTAGTGATACCAGAAATGCCCATGCTGGTCAGCAAATTTAAGGTGTACGCGTTTGCCTGGTTTGCGGCGCTTGCTACCCCAAGCAGTAAGAGTCCTGTAAATAGGATTCGGAGGACGGATCGGCGGGTCGAGGTTTTCATTTGGGAAATATATAGATTTAAAAAAAAAAAAAAGAAAAGGTAGAAACTTAAAAAGAGAACAATCTTAAAGAGAGAGAAGCGAAAGAGAGTTAAAAGTCAGAGGGGATGCATATAAAAACTAAAAAAAAAAAAAACGTTGCCGGACAAAGGTGTTCAAGAAGATCACAGTCACGAAAACATTTTCCAACCGACCAGTTTTCGGTCCTCCGTGAGACCACAAAGAATGTTACTGGTGTTGGAGGCGGGATCAGTGGATACCCATGTCGTGTCAAACACGGTCAACGATGACGGTTTGGTGGTTAGCGTGTTCAAAACAGCTCCGGGATCGTTGGGATCCGACGACATTTTACGATAAGAGAGGATCAGCGTCTCCCCGCCGGCACTGCCTACACTAAACAAAAGATCGTTGCCCTCGTCCTCCACCGCACTAAACCGCATTGGCTTCGTGCCAGTTTGCAAGGCAGAGGGCTTATAATACAAAAATGGGTCGCTGAGTTTTCGAATATCCCTTCCACAAATAGCCGCATTTTTGTGAAGCGTGAAAATAGCATTTGAAAAGGATGGTGATGTGCCACTTCCGCTCGACCGGCGAACAAAGTAGCGCGGGCCTCCGTTACCTTTAACAAATGAGACAATACCACTGTCGTGTCGTGATCTTGTCTCACTGCTACAAACGCACGTTCGCTTGTCCCACACACACAGCAACCCGTTATCGTGGGTGCTGTAAATCACGGAGTCCCCCCCGTCTCCTTCCCCGTCGCCGTTATTCGTATCCAATTCAAGGCCGGTAATGAAACTCTTGCATTGTATGTCCTTCAGACACACACCCTTCTTGCAGTCCCACACTTTTATGACACGGTCGCCCTGAGCGGAATAGCAGTGTTTGCTGGACGACGACGCAGAGAGATGAATCACTTTGGAATTATCTCTGCCTGCGGTTTGGTTTTTGAAAGGGTTGGAGACCGAAAAGGGGGATTTCAACGACGACGACGGATCGACGGCATATATTGCCCCATCATCACACCCACAAAAAAGATGTTTTTGATTGTAAAATAGACAAAGGGGAAGACCATTATTCTTCAGTGGGAAGTCAAAGCGGGTCTCCAGTGCCACACCGCCCGACTTGCTGTCCGCGTCGTAAACCGACCACGTTCGTATTTTACGATCTCCACCACACGTGGCAAACCGATTGGAGTCCCGGTCGAGTGGAGAAATGCAATACAGATGGTTCCCCTGGTGCGGCGACGTATTCATAAAGCAGTTGTACCGGGGGGCCGATAGTCTGGGATAGTAGAATTTGTCCGTTTCGCCAAACCGTTCCACGGTTTCCTCCTCTGTCGGAGAAGGGGAAGTTGAAACGGCGAGTTTGACTTCGGGTCGCATGGGGGACGACTGGGCGCCCTCCTCCGCCACAGGACTTGGTTTCAGCCTTTGCTCTCGCGAGGCCGCAACTTCGACGTGGCGTGGGCCCTCCGCCGGGGCTAAAGGTGTCCCTGTGCTCTTTTTACCACCGTTGAGAAGTCGTTCCAAATTATTCAAACGGCTCTTCAGAGACTCGTTTTCTCTCACCAGATCTACGAATCCTTTCCCGCTACCTGTTCGCAGCACCGCATTTTCTTCGCGCAACGATTTGTGCTCGTCGAACAGCACTTGACGCTCTTTCGAGCACTCATCAAGGTCTTTTTTCAAGAGGGAGATGTGGGTCTCCTTCTCCTGAAAAGCAGCTCTCAACCGCAAAAGATCCGACGCGTGTCTGTCCCCCTCTTCTCCCTTGACGCGCAGCACGTTATTCTCTTCTTTCAGTTGTGCCACGGTTAAGGCCAGCCTTCTATTTTCCTCCTTCACATCCGAAAACTTGAGGTGTTCCTGCAAGTGGAATTGGTATAATTTGAAAAGAGGTAGGGTGGCCTCTATTTCCCGTGAGTTTCGTGCATCGACTTGATTTTGCAAAATCTCACGAAAGTCTAAACTACTCATTACGACTTTACTTTGTGAGAGAACAGAGGGAAGAAGTATCCGTCTCGGAGAGGAGTGTGTGTGGTACTACAATTATGACGAAAGAAAAACGGATCCCGTTGAAGCTCGCGAGGCATGGGTGTTATTTATGATTGTTATATAAACTTGAGAATAGATAACGGACGAAGTATGGTTCTATTTCCGGTCCTTCTTTTGTGTCTTTGAGTTTAGGGCACTAATGTCCTTTATATCTTGTTCATCGTAATTTAGCGGAACCTGGCCAAACTGCTCCGCAAGACTGCTAGCGATTGTCATGGAGTTTTTCAGCTCTTCCCAGTTTTGAAGCACATAGTCGCGCGTCTCGGGATCACTGTTTTGAAGTAGTTGTATGCCAAACATGTTGGAAATATTTTCCATAGTGTCTTCCACAAATTCATGACTCAGGTCATGTGTGTAGGCCACGTTCACGTCCTGCGGCGATGCACCTTCTTTCAGCTTGAGGCGGACATCATTACACTCGGCGCAAATAAGAAATGGGTTGGCTACTGTCAACTCGCATGTCTGGCACATGAACTGAGCATCACCGTGGTTGCAGCAATCGCAGATATCGTGAAGACGCATAATCATGTTTTCAGCTTCCTTGGTCTGTCCTCGGAGCAAATTGCGCGAATGCCTGCTGGCAAGGCGCGCACGCGCAAGTGCTGCCTTCTTTGAAGAAGGTAACGGGCACCACCATTCCATGAAAAGGAAATCTGTCTCTGTTCTCTTCCACGGAAGAAGTACCACAGTCGATCACCTTTTGGGTCAACGGCTTCTTTTCAGGAAGTGATCCGTTGTAGCAATGATCTGGCGGGTTTTCATAGAGCCACGGGTACTCTTGCATACAAAACGAGCATATAAAGCCTGTGAAAATATCCAAATTCATCAGCCCCTCCGCGACTGACGGTGGCGGATCCGACCAGTTCTCGGAGGCACTACCTGTAACTCGTTCTGGCGCTTGACACAGTGGTCCGCAGCCGCACGTAAATTCGGCTTCGGGTGGTGCGCCGTTGTCGGTGCCGTCCTCCCTACACCCCAAAACGGGTTCATCCTTCACCTGGTGGTCCTTGTGGCAACGAAAGCGACAGGGCGGACAGACATACGTGTCGCATGTTTCACAAAAAAAAGCCAACGTCTCCCCGCGCAAAACGTCCCCGTAGCATGGCACGTAGGAGAACTGCCTCGTATGAAGTCTTTTGAGATGGCTGCTCCAGAAGCAGGAGTTGCACAGCAGACACGTGACACCCTCACAATCGGGGTCATCCTTGTGAACATCTTGCAGGCAATAGCACCAGTGCAGTGGATTGCGCGGATATCTGTTGTGGCGGTTCGCCGGAAGAACGACGCTTACGGGGGGCTTGCCGGTGTCCTTGTCCACAATAAAGGCGCAGTTGTGTTTGGGGGCTGCCGGGGGGAGAGGAGGAAGTGACGTGTGATCTTGATCGGCTTCCGGTGTGGCGCGGAACGGACTCTTGGGAGTGATTGGGCTGGAGGAACGTGATCTCTTCCGCTTTGTAGTTCTCCGGAGAATATCCTCGTTGGAGACCACCACGTGCGGTGGCGAGTTGGGTGAGTCAGCGCCCTTTGTGTCACTTCTCCAGCACCTCTCTGTGCAACAGTCGCAACGCGTGTAATAGCGAACCCCCCATTCTTCCACGTCATGCTCCAGATGGCAAAAATCGGCACACGCGAGGCACAGTACATGGTTGGGGTCCGCCCGGCCTTCCTCCACACAAGTCCTGCACACATATGCCCTCTGTAGCAGATATCCATCCCCGTAGTTGCATCGATACCAGTTGCCATCGTGCTCTACTGTCGTCGACACCAAACGGGCGTACTCTGAAGTGACCTTACTGTTCACAATCGGATTCCCCTCTTTCTTGGGAATCACAAGAACATTGAGTTCCGTGATATCGCTTTTTTCATCGCTAGCGTCGACTAATTTTTCAATTGTAATAGAAGAGGATGGATCCTGTCTGTACTCGCGTAAAACGGGCGCACTAAATAGGAGACGCTGAAGAGTCGGCGAAATGCCTAGATGCTTCTCAATGTTCCTTTTTAAATCCTCAACGGTCTCATTCGGCTCCATTGCCACAGAAACTTTCTGCCTTCCATAACGTACATTTACACTTAGAGCTGTCCTTGACATTATATTGATGGACTATTTTGTATGGGTGTGAAAAGAAGGGGGAGAGAGAAATGTGACAATTATAACACGAAAGACTCACGTAGCTCCATTAGAACTTGCCCGGAAGTTTGTAGGGGAACAACCAGTGGTAAAGCCAAAAAGTAAAAAAAAAAAAAAAAAGGAGGGGAGGTAGGCTTTTGAAGGTAGAATAGTGTATAGCGGTATAAGTTTCAAAGGACGGAAAGTACGTGTATATGTATATGTGTATGTGTAACAAGCAAAAAAGATGATAAAAGTAGCGTATAATACCTTTGTGCAAGTATCTTTTCCTTGTTTTAAATTTGATATGATTGTATAATCATAAATGGAAAATAAATAAATTAAAAAGCGGGGATGGGGAACAGATAAAATAAAAGGGAAGGAGAACGTTTGGGGTCAGATTTAACTTCTGAACTTTTGTAAAAGAAAAAAAAAAGGTGAAAATCCATCTCCACTATTAAACCTCTTCTGCATTGGGTTCATCGGGCTCGTTTCGCTTCACGGTATGATTCTCCGCGGCGGAGCTGGTCGCAGCGGCGGCGGAAACATACCCGAATGCGTCAACCTTCTTGAGAAAAAGGTGGAGGAGAACTTTAATCACATCCTGAACGAACCAGCACGACACGCAATAGATCCAAATCCACAGAGGCCATAGTCGGTCGGAGCGCTTGTCACCGTAGGCGAGGCCGTAGGTGAAGATTCCGCCAGGGCTGCTCGCCCGCCAGAAGGAGGCCACCATGGTGGAAACAAAGAGCGAGATCGTCGCGCCGACGAGCAGCACCAGGCCTGGGGCCATCATGAAGAAGAATTTGGAGCCAGTTCGCGAGGAGAAGAGAGTCAGAAAGTTGGAGACGGAGACTTGCAGGTACAGCATGGTGATAATCTTGCCCTGATTGAGCTGGGGCAGCCCGAGCTTGTGGAACACGGAATCTTCGTAGTACTCTTCGCTCCACCCCTCCAACGCGCACCACAACAGAAAGAGAGACGCACCACAGGCAACAGCGGAAAGTGTGCAGGCCGAGATAAACAGCACCGGGAGGTTCCACCGTTGGGGGCGCACCGAGGCAACTGTGCGGTCGTAGCCGATCGTAAGAAGGCATCCGTCGTTCAGAAGTGTGATCAGCATGAACAGAATCACCGGCAAGTGGAAGAATTGGAAGTCCTCATCCTTGCTGCCGTACTTGCGTGGCGTCAGGGTAAAGAGGGCAATAAAGAAGACGCACACAATTTGCATAGAGGCGGAAATACGGTAGGTCAGGAAGGAAAGCATACGCTGGAAGACCTGTCGGCTGACCAGCATCGCCTCCACCACCACACCGAGACCGGGCTCCGTGAGGACCATATCGGCGGCGGCACGGGCGGCATCGGTCGCGCCGTGGACGGCAATACCAACATCGGCACGCTTCAGGGCAGGGGCGTCATTGACACCATCGCCGGTCATGGCGCAGTTGAAGCCGCGCTGACGGAGAGCCTCGACAATCATAAACTTGTGCTCGGGGAACACCTGCGCGAAGCCGCCGACGCTGAGCATCATCTCACCATACTTTTCGCCGAGGTCACTGGGTAGCTCGTTGGGGTTTTCCATCTTGGGTAGCTTATCCGCGGTCAGAATATTGTCGTCCAAGTCCAGCATGCGGCACATTTCGCGGGCAATCAGAACGTGATCACCGGTGATCATCTTGACATCCACGCCGTACTCCTTACTGCGACGGATAGTGTCCTTTGTGTCGGGGCGCGGGGGGTCGAGGAAGGTCAAAATGCCGCAGAGGTGCCAGCGATTTTCGCTGTCGGTCTTTGCGATGGAGAGGCAGCGAATACCACGGGAGGCCAGATCGTCAATAATGGAAACCACACGGTCGTTAATGGCGTCGCTGTTGTAGGCCAGGTCAATAATCACATGCGGTGCGCCCTTCGTGACGCTGAAACGTTCTCCAGTGCGCTTATCCACCAGGGTCGCCGCGGTGCGCTTCAGGGTAGGGTCAAAAGGCATAAAGTCCACCTGTTCGTAGTTGTCGCATTCCTCCAGATTAGCAGCGCCGAGCACCATGGTATCGAGGGCATCACGAGGGGGCTCGCGCCACTTTGCGGCGAGGGCAGAAAGCACCAAGAGAGAGTTGATATCGTAGCCTTCCTCAAACGTAAAGCACTGCTCCTGGATTTCCATCTTGTTCTGGGTCAGGGTGCCAGTCTTGTCGGAACACAGCATGTTCACGCCGGACATCATTTCAATGGCCGACAGTTTGGTCACAATAATCTTGTGCTTTGACAGGTGCTTGGAGCCGAGGGCGAGGGTGGTGGTCACGACAATCTCAAGCGCGATCGGAATCGACACGACAAGCAGCACGACAGAAAACTGGAGCGAATTCTTGAACCCAGCCTTCATCTTGGTCATGAGGTAAATGAAACTGATCAGGCACAGCAAAAAGGCAAACCCGGACAAGAAGTACATGACAATGTTCAGAACGCGATGGATGTTACCCAGGTCCGACTCCACAGACTGGAGGAGGGCGGCGGTCTTGCCAAAAAAGGTGCGCGCTCCGGTAAACTGCACGGTGCCTTCCACCTCTCCACGAACGACATTGGAGCCCATCTTTGGCATGTGGTCGGTGCTCATCGTCACGGGAAGGGACTCGCCGGTGAGGGCCGCCTCGTCCACGTCAATGACACCTTCGTTGATGCTGCAGTCCGCCGGCACGACAGAGCCCGCGGCGAGCTTGACGAGGTCGCCTGGCACCAGAAGGGAGGCGTCAATTTGCTGCCACGTACCATCGCGGTTGCAGGTGGCAATAGGCTTCAAGGCGCTTTTCAGGGCAGCCACCGCATCCCCAGCCTTCACCGTTTCATAAAAGCCAATGCAGGCATTGACAATCAGAATGGCCAGAAGAATCGCGCCGTCGGGGAAATTCTTTAGTGCGAATTCGACAATAATGGCCACCCAGAGGACGCAGGGCATGGGACCGTAGAGGAGGCGAATGAATATTAGCCACTTGGGAGTTTTCTTTTCGGGAAGTTCATTTCGCCCAAACTCCTCCAGCAGCTCCGCCGCCTTCTCGGAGGTTAACCCCACCGACGGTGGCAGGAGTTTTTCGTCTCCGCCCTCCGGGGCATCCTCGCGGTGCTCTGAAATCGCCTTGGAGAGGACACTGCGGCGCTTCGTGGGGGCGACTGGGAGGGACTCCACCAAGGATTCAGCGGGGGTGTGCGTGTCGAAAACGCGCATTTCATTGTCGGAGCGGGATGCGTGTTTCGACATTCCGTGGTCAACAGGGATGGACAGGTAGGTAGATGATGTGTAAACTTCTTAGGTTCACTGAAGCTTAAGCTAGCGGGAAAAAAATAAAAACAAAACCTCTTGACGGAAAAGCGCTAAGTGGAAGAATGCGAGGGGGGGAGAAAGAAAATGCGTGGTTCCTTCTTTGTTTTTAAAGTTAACCCCTCATTTTTTACATCGTCGGAGCAAACTCCAACAGGAGGGAAAGGAACATTGTCTTCCGTACAAAAGAATGGGTTGCTGGTTTTATATATGATGGGGGGAGGGGTGGTGCTGGGGAAAAATAAAAGATCTAAAATTGGTTTATTGAGCGTTTAATTATTCTTCGTTGTGTAATGGTACTTCTCAAAGGTGTGGATCGGCATAAAAAAAGAATATTTTCTCTACTGTTTTCTTTCACTGTTCACTTTCCACACAATCTAACGCATCTTGAAAAAAAAAAAAAAAATCTATCAGTGGGTATATAAAAAAGGGAAAACTAAAAAAACGCCGGTTTTTTGTATTTTTATTTTTACCGTTCTATTTGCTTTTGCCTTTTGGAATCAGGTCATTCATTCATTTGGAGTATTTGGAAAAGCACATCATGAACTCCCTTGGTAATACTCTCAAACGTGGCTTCTTCATCCTTAATGTATTTGGGGGTGTGGCCGTAGAAAATGCCGAACTTCTTCTCATCTAGCAGAGGCGGCACCTCTTCTTTTTTCATACGGTTTTCCAGATCCTCCGACAACCATTGTCTTAGAATACCGACGGGGCAATGCGGAACGACAGGGACGTTGTAGTTAAAAACAGCCAGATCGACAGGGTCCCGCACCGTAATCCGTATTTTGGACTCGGAGGAAACCGTTTCGTGCGTTCCTGCGCTGTTCAGCCGTTGCATCGCCTCCTCCTTTGCCGTTTCGACCACGTCCCCACTATCACCAGCGCCAAACGAGTAATTGGGGGTCGCCGAGGACGATTTGGCCCACTGCTGATTAGAACTTTGGTTCGAGCTTTTGACACCGGATGGATGCCCGAATAACGAAGTCGGACGAGAGTAAGGGGAGCCATGTGAGGACAACGGGGCCATCAAAGAGCCTGGGTTCGACATGTAGACGGCTGAGTCCGGTGTTCTTGGGTCGGACGGTGGCGCACCAAAAGATAGCTTACCTCGTTTTTGTTCCCCCACACTTGCGAGCGCCTGCGGGGAAGCGGTGCTGGAGAGAGGGGTATTTGCCCGGCTGTTGCTATTTGAACTCTTCGAGTCCGTCGGCTCGTGGGGGACCGCTTTTTCCTTTTGCGCGTCCGCAGTGGCCGGTGTGTCCCGCTTTGACGATTTAGGATTCTTGGTGGACGACGAAATGGGGGGAAGACCTTGGGACTTGTCGGACTTTTTCTTCTTTTTGGATGGCTGGTCAGACTTGGAACCCGAAACCACACGGCGCAACGTCGATGACACTGCGTCTGCCGAAGAGCGCCTGGGGGGTTTGTCCGACGACGACTGCTCGCTAGTGAGCCGGGGGACCGACGCATTTTGCAATCCCTGCGTGTGGAGGGGATCCACGGAGAGACCGGAATTTTCTTTTTTGATTGGAGAAATCTTCATGGACGAGTCGTTCCTTCCGGACAGTTGCACATTCGAGAACTGGGGCTCGGAGTTCCTTCTAGCAGGCAGCGGAAAAACTTCGTTGGCTGCTCGCTCCGCCGAGGAGTTTGGTGACGGGGATGAGGCGTCTGGTGAAGGGCTTCCCTCCGGACTCGCGAACATGGGTATCTTACTGAGGGGTTCCATAGACTCTAGCTTTTCCGCGGAAGCATCTGTTTTGAGGTTCACCATTAGTTGGACAGGAGCGTACGGATCGACCGACCGTGTTTGTTGGAGTTGAAACTCTGCGGGAGCCGCGTTGTTTTCGACGAGGATCACATCATTCTGCACCACCTCCTCCACGTCTGCGGATGCCCGACTCCTGCGACGGCGCACGGAATAGTTGCTTCCTTCGCTTCGCAGAGACGCCGCGCTGTCCACACGGTCAAATGGGGCGGTTGTGTTGACATCACGGACGGTAGGAGAGAAGGCAGAACTAGTGCGCGGTGATTGCTTGGCGTCTGTCAGCATATCTGGACTCAAGGAGAGAACTCGCTCTTGACGCTTCCTCTTCTTCGCGATCGACTCGGCGATTTTCGCGTCAAGTGGAACCACGTCCTTTTCGCTCTTTGCGAAAGAAAACACGGCGTATTGGGGGGCGTAAATGTCGGCAAGCGTTCGGCTTTCGTCCGACACGAGCTCGCCGTCCATAAAGATTTTTTGAAACTCCTCCACCGCAAATAGTTGGCGGAGAACCCCGACCGGAAAATCTTGTCGGACGCGCAAGCGCCGGACGGGGCCCTGGTTTAGTGAAATTACACTGGATTCGTTATCTCCCCCCACGCTTGGAATGTCGTCCTCCTGCAGCATCGAAGGCGAGCTTAGTGTACTCAAATGGACTCCCTGAGACTCCTGGCTCGGGGGCATTTGGACGTAAACTGTCAGATATTCCGCTCTTTCAAGGGAATTCGGCTCGCCGCTGGACATACTCATAGCCCTGTAGCCTGGTGCCACGAGGCCTCTGGTCTGCGGAGCCGTTGCATGGGACGAATCCCTTGTGCTCTGAATTGCGACATATGTGCAGCCGGGTGTCCCCCAGGACGGGGAGTCTTGGTTTTCCAAAACGAAATCGCGATTAGGACTGACACTGCCTCTCTCGGAAATGCCTCCGCTCCCGCTAGAGGGGCTGTACGTGCCCTTTATCGGAAAGCTGTTGCCAAATACACTGCGGCTCATCGCCCGATCGTGAGAGGCACCGTAGGGCGCCAGCTGACTAGCGGCTTGCTGGGGAAACACACTTCGTCTTTGCGCGCCTTTTGAGGAAACAATCTGGCACAGCGAACTGAAGCTTTCAAGACGAATGTGTAAGTGCAACACCGCATCCCTCGGAACATTAGACATCGGGGCGTCAGGGGGGAGAGGTGTGTTGTTATAAAACAACACTGCCTCAATGGACCCCAAAGACTTTGAGCACTCGGAAGGAATCGCCAGCTCTGCAACCTCGCGGAGAACAGAAGCCGAACGAGTGTTGCCCGTAACAGGGACATCAAACGTGACGCCACAGGCGACGACCTGGAGCACATAAGGCAACGCACCAGTCTTTGGTACTGGGCGGCTCAGAGATGTTTTGGCTAACTCAAGCAAGTCACTCGAGGCGGTTGCCGGGGAGTCCTCCGGCACACGATCAGACTCCCCACGGGGAAGCATAACCTCTGTCATTGAAACAATCTATAAAACAAAGGAAATCAACAAACGGAAAAAATGAATAATAATAATTAAAAAAAAAAAAAAAATCTACGCCACCTATTCAACGAAACAAAAAAATGGGAAACAACGAAGAATTGACTAGAAGAGTAACGAGAAACTCCTCAACAGCACTTTCAAACAGAAACCGAAAATGCACTGACCTCAACAATTAATGATGATAATAATGATAACAATAACAAACAAACAAAAAAAAAAAAAGAAGAAGGATAAAAAGTTCAAAAAAAAAAGGGGGAATGCAAGAACTAGACGGCTAGCTTCTCTCCTGTGGAAAATAGTAATGGTAACAACAACAAAAATAAACGTACTATATACATGTGTAGGAGAATTAGGCGTAAAACTTCTACTTGTGTGTGTTTTACGTTTCCTTTCGTTCCCTATATCCCCGAAGTACTGAGAGGGAATACTTGAACAAAAAAGCGAAAAAAAAAAAAATGAGATTGAGGAGGAGTACCATAAGTGGAAAATAACCGAAATAAAAATTATAGAACGGGATCAATCCTTTTTTTTTTTTTTTCGTTGTTAATCTCCCCGACTACTGGTATTCCTTTTGTTTGTGTGGATATATGTTTCCTCCGCAAAACATGGGGAGCTGTGCAGATTCATGGCCACTTTTGCCCTTATGCTAAATTTGTACTGTCACTCTCCGAACGTACTCTGTATAGGCACGTAATCTGCCTGCTCGGATCCCCAAGACGGTCTGCCGCGGGGTGCCGGCAGAGGAACATCATTTTGGGTTGAATAATCCAAGGGGTTGCTCAGGGAACCATCGTAATTATCTCTGCCAGGAAAGTTGAATTTCGCCAACGGTGGAGAGTCCCTCGTGGAGCGAATGGACGCCGCGATCACCGGGGAGACACTCCCCTGTACAGAATTGACTCGCGCTTTTTCACTCCCAGACCGCCCTAGGAAGCAATCTTTACGAATATGAAGGTGGAGAATAGCATCGTTCGGAATTGGTTTCAGTGAAAAATCCGGCGCCAGGCACAGGCTTCCGTAAAACAAAACTGCGTCTATCGGGGAATTATCGCGCTCCTCTGGAACCACAAGGTTCAGTACATCTTGTACCAGCGAGCCGGCCGTCGCGGATGTGGTTATGGGAATATCTACTATTTCTCCCAAAGCCACCACCTGCACGAACTGTGCCTTTGTGTTGCGCTGGGAAGCCAATTTCAGAATGGATTGTGGCCCTGACCGCTCGCTAAGCGGCGGAGAGGTTGCGGGAACACCAGCGCTTTTTTTCATTAAATGACCAAGGCCTTTAGGGGAATATGCGGATGGTATGAAAGTAAAATATCTAAGCTATCTCAGAGTAAAGAAAAAGGAGCACGGGGTGAAAAAGTTGCTCACCGTATAGTTGGTGTCCATCGCGGAATTCATTATTCAATAACTCTTCCCCGAATAAAAGACGCGTCGCAGAATATAAAAAAAATTGGTGTGGTGCTGGGGCGCCGTCGCATGCTGGGGCGGGCGCGGGGCTCGGCGGGGCCGGATGGGCCGCTCACGCCCGCCGCCAAGGGAAACCAAGCGCGGGACGCCACACCAAAAAAAAAAAAAAAAAAATCATTTTCCCTCGCCCCACACAAAGCCAAAATTAGCACCACAACACAGTTTATGCAGTGGGACCCAAAAAGCTATGTAGCGGAGGTCCTGGTATCCGGAAGGGCGGGCGAGGCATCGGAGACGCCCTCCTACTACGATTACCTTAAGGCGACCCTGGAGAGAAAGCAAAACCACGACGCCCTCCGGGAGGCCCTCGACGACGAGCAAAGCAGAACCCACCACATAAAGGTTCACCTGCCGGGCGGCATAATTACGGCCTCCTCCTTCGAAAAATACTCTGATGACGAAGCCGAGGAATTTGAATCATTTGTGAATCGGTGTGCGCAACAACTCCGCGAGACACAAGCCATTTCCGACCACGTTGGCGACTCGTTGTCCCTCTTTCTTTTGCAAAGAGCTGAGGAGTTTTTTGCGGGCAAGCCCGCTTTCGAGGAATCTCTCATTCAACTGGGGAATTTTTACTTTTCTCTTCGGGGGGCACCAAAGTATTTGTACCCGCTTGAGGCGGCGCCAATCCCCGGGGACAGTGAGCCGTATATTACCAAAATCATCTCCGTCGCTGGGAGGTGCTTGTGGCACCGTATATTTTCGATACAGGATCAATCCGTTACTATAGTGTCTCTAGCTATCGAGGGTGATTGTGCCCGCATCGTTGCGGAAACCGCTGACGAGTGTACTCGGCTGAACAGTTACGCGGAGGTTGAAGTGTACTTGAGCAAATCGAGATCAGAAGGAAAGATACACAACTTTTTTTTGCAAAACTCCGGCGGCTCGGAAACTAACTCTTTTGAGGACGACGTGCCAGAAGAACAAGTGACATCGAATACAAACACGCCCGAAAATTTGTTTAATTTTCAGGCCCATCTATTTCAAGCCGTGAAAACCGGAAACACTGCGGACGCGTTTCATCAACTGGAAAACAAACATAACCAGGCGATTTATACTGATACCATCAACTTGTGTAACCGCCTTCCTCAGGCGGAAACGGCTATCACTGTCCTTTCGAGAAGCGGTGATTTGCTGGCCCAAAAGCCCACCGGGTTTCAACGCCTGGGGGGCCTCCTATTTAGCTTCAGCATTCCATCCTACTCGCCGCTTTATAATTATGTGTTGGAATCCGGTACACCGCTGCTGTTTAATTTCGTCGAGCCTGGCGTTCTCGAAAAAAAATCAAGCTGGTGGGTGTCCTCGCAGTCAGATGAGTCGAAAATGTGGAAAAGCACAACTCTGAAAATAGCTAAAGAGTTCTTCGACGGCCGCCCACAGTATTTTTGTTACCAAATCTTCCTATAAAATTGGCGACTGTGCATTTGTCGTCGGGGAATTCGTTGATTTTTTTGCCGCTCCTGACGCTGTATTCCACGCTCCCGGAATGTCGCAGTGTGGCGCTTCGCTAGCTTTAGGAATCGCAACTCTGGTCCACAAGCATTTTGGCTTATCGGGATTCGTGTTCTACTCTTGTAATTTGGCAAGCCACTTCCCGCCCACTTTAGCACTTTGCACCAAATATCATAATATTGGTGTACCCATTTGTGAAGATTTGATTGATCCAACTTTTACACTTTATTACGCCCGGGAAGTGTTTGGAGCACCAACTGATCCCAATGAAGCAGTGGACCATTTGCCCATCGCAGCCTCGCAACTGCCCGACTTACCAGACCATCAAATATCAGCGAGTGCCCGTTGTCGTCTCATTCGCATAATCCCAGTGGAGGAGGCCGACTGTGCAGTCATTTTGCTTTCTGTGACCCACATCAATAATTTTAGCAACCCTATCCAGTTTTTCTCTTCCTGCTCGAGGAATGAAAACATGTAGCCGCGAGTCTGTACACAGTGGGTTCGACGCAATACATTTCCTCGTTTTTTTTTTTTTTCGTGCTTTTTGTTTTCTTTTGATGAATCTTTCCTTGCTCGTTTAAAACATATTTGTAAAAATTTCGGAAGACCCATGATCGTATAACGAATAGCAAATAAGTGAATGTATACGACGGTGCCTTGATTTTCTCGTCTGTCGGTCACCGTTCCGGTAATTGGATGTATATTGTCGCCCCACCGGGACGTTGTTCATTTCCTGGTATTCTGCATATATCGTAGGAGTGGTATGCATATTGCCGCCAAGGAAAAGTGTCTGACGACGACGGGGTATATATAACAATAATATTTTTAATAAAAAGTCTATATTGTTAAAAAAAAAAAAAAATGATTTGAAAATGGTCTTTTATTATTATTATTATTTTGAAAAAATAGTTTATTGTATCCGACGTCTATTTTCTGAAATGATATACGCGACTCCTCTCTTTCTCACTTTTTCTACCCGATCAAGTAGTGTCTATTGATCTCATTTTTTTTATTTATTTTTAGTGTAATCATATTATTCATTTATCACAAACCCTCACCACAATACGCAAGGCAAATATAAACAAACATAGAACAAGGAAAGGATACTCGGTTTAGTGGTAATTAATAATTAATTTGTGCTGTGGGAAATGGTGGGCGCGCTGGCTGATAAAGAAAAAAACAAACTCCTCGACCTTGTCCTGGATGCCAACATCACACTTGCGGAACTAGAGAAGAAATTTTCGAACGCCTTCGGTGAAAAATTTCACAGGAGTATAGTGGAGGTTTTGCCCTCTATAGTAAAGGAGTTTATTGCGTCTTGTGAAGGCGTTGGACTGATTTCATGTGTGTATATAGTGAACATTTTAAGAAAGGGAAAGGGCGCTTCTCCTGACGCCCTTCTTTTCGATATTTTAATCGAACTTGAAAAGGCCATCCGGAAGGACATGTATTTGGCGGAACAGCTGAAATACTCCACGAAGGAGCAAACAAAGGAGAAGAAAAAGGGAAGCGAGGCGGCGTTTGCCGATGCGTATCGTATACACAATTCGGTAAAAGTTTTTCTTTTTGATATTCTCGCTGACGGTGTCAAAAAGGATGAAAAGCCTGAATTTTTCCTTAGAAAAAGTGTTGACGAACTGAACACTGAGCTAGAAGGATTGGAAAAGAACCCAGAAAAGCTGAAGGCTCCCATTGGTAACCTTTCCCAGAAGTGGTGTACCGAAAAGGAAAAATCCATTACCGGTAGTCTCCTCGGAGAAGCCGCCATTGTAGAAAGTGAAGCAAATAAAAAGACCGCTCTTATTGTCAATTTGCCCCAGTGTCCACTTCCCACCACACCTGTTTCTGCCGGCGAAGTATTCTTTTTACTGCCCGGCTCTAATCCGTTTGTCCTGTCTAATAAGCCGATAAACGCGACGTGGAAACAGGCTAGAAAAATGCTGGAAGAGGCACAGAAGGCTCCACTCAACGCTGAAAAGAGCGAAAAAATGCTTAATTTATTGAACGATCCCGGCGTGAGGCACATTGGTATCGACGGTTCTGTTTTACGGAATCTTGCCACGCACAACCCGGAAATCTGCGGGAGCCTTCTTTCCAAACTACCGAACAATGAAGTGAGTGAGCATGTACAGAGTTTCATCAAAGGTGGAGTTGCGTCGGACAACATTGAAAAGATCATGACGAAGACGTCAAAGCTATTAGAACAGATTAATATCCGAACCTACGTTGGAGAAATTATCAATCAGTTCAAGGAGAAGTCATTGACAGCTGCTGATAAGGAAATACTGAAACGTTTTTGTAACTTCCTACACCAGCTCATTTCGCAACATAGCAAAGAGAATAAGGAGCTTTACATTCCAGACGCCGTGAAGAAAGACCTCGAATCTATTTTCAAGTCTTGCGACAACGCCGAGGTGCTTAACAAATGGAACGAAATGAACAAAAAGTAGGCTACTTTTGATAGTCCAAAACCTTTGGGTTATGCGCGTCAAAATCTGGTCGTAGGTGTTCTTTTTTTTTTTTTGTGTGTGTGACGTCTTGATGTACTTTTCCCCTCCCCCTTCTCCCTTTATTAAATAAACCTAAAAATAAAATAAAATACAAATACAATCATTTAATTTTATCCAATAATGAAAAAAAAAAAAAAAAAGAGTCACACACTTAGTCGAAGCGTCGTTCGGTTCCGTCTTTTTCCGTGTAAACAGATGTGCTTTAAATGCCCCTGCCTTGTTACCTTTTTCTTTTCCCACCCTTTTTTTTTTTTTTTTTCGGTTGTAGTAGTGCCGCGAAAATGCAGAGCCCATATGCATACATAGTTGATTTCGCATTTGTCAATACAGTCGGATTACACTGTGATTCCGCTTTGCAGAGAGAGAAAAAACCCGATGATAAAGAGCGCCAGGACCCTCAGATAGTCTTTGATCAAGACCACATCCAATTAAAGTATTTTAATTTTTGTTGCAGCGAAGCACAGCTGTTTTTCTTGCCGAGAAAGTTGTTTTCTAGCATGGCGGATGTGTATGCGACGCTGCGGAACAATAATATGCCGGCGATTTGTTTCAAGCCGACTGTTTGTAAGGGAAGCATTTCATTATCGTCCGTAGAGTATCTTGATCTCACCGACGCCGCTCCTGACCTGGTGCTCTGCCACAACGCGTGCACCCCAAAAAGTAACTTCCCTTCGTACGGAACGCGTTGCACGGTATTTGTGCTACTTTCGCTGAGTAATGACAGTTTCGGATTGGCGCACCTCCCCGTTATTGTGGTAAGTGCAGTCCGCTTCAACAGAGAGAAGCTGTTGCATGCGCTTTCGGAGCTTCTGAATACCACAATTAAAGAAACTGCTTACTTGGAAAGTTGTGTGCTGACCTCGATAGAGACGGACCATAGCGCAATCAATATTTCTAGAGTCATAGATCATTCAGATGAGTTCGACGACGAGCAGGTGGCGGTCGTGTTCCCTCCCTTGGCGGTGGGTGACTTGGCCTCTGTTGACAAGTCCGTGTCTGGCACGGTCTTCACAACCCAGGTGTCGATTTCTCGGTTGTCTTGCGTCAATAACATCTATTGTTACACTTGTCACAACACAGAAATCTCCTCTGTTCTGGAGGAGTTTAGTTGCTTGAGGGTTATTCCTCTGTGAGAACCCCGTTTTTTTAAATCATGCTCCTGTATTTGACGCTTTGCTGAGTGTTTTTCTTATAGACTATTTCCCTTTTGTTGCTATTATTCTCCCTTTCCCTTCCTATTCTTCTCCTCGGACGAGGTCAAGCAAAAATGCAGAATTCGTGGAACCTTCCCCTACACAAGTTGTCGGAGAGCGATAAAAAAAGGGTGTCAACGGTGTGGGACTTGTCGCATTTGTGTTACGAGCAAAATCTGTTCGGCCAGGTGACAGCTTTAGCTTACAGCAACAATGGAGGCATTCTCGGCTGCACATCCAGCAACCAAATTGCACTTGTGAGAGTTCCTCAATCAGAAGGGGTGCTGGTGAACACACAGACAGAACGGAAAAACTTTTCACTGCACTTCAGAGATGACGATAAACTTTACGTCCAAGCTGTGGACCAGCGTGTCATTGTAAAGTCAACCGAAACGGCGTTTGAAAGAGTATTTTCTGGGCACACCAGGGATGTTCACAGCGTCCTGTTTTTGGGAAGGCACAACTTTGTTTCGGCAAGCGACGACACCAGTGTGAAACTATGGGACTTGCTCAGCGATGCTGAACTGGAGACGGGCAGGGTTCACACGGACTACGTCCGGTGCCTGGATAATTACACTTCTGGCTGCTTTTTCAGCGGCTCGTACGACCACCACGTCAACTTGTGGGACCCCCGCGCAGGGCTGTCCGCGCCGATAAGCCACACGAAAGATGCTCTAACCGCAGGGGTGGAGTGTCTCCATTTTATCAGAAAAGAAAATATCTTGTCCTGCGGTTCTGGTGATCAGATATTTTTGTTCGACATGCGGAAAGGACTAACGACTCCCCTCAGCCAGGCCTCTCTGCACACAAAGTCGGTTGTCTCCCTGGCTTACTCGGAGAAGTACAACACACTCATTTCCAGCGCTCTCGACAACAGGGTGAAAATGCTTGTTCTTGACGGAGGGGAAATCCATTGCATTAATACAAAGAAGTTTGATGACCCCGTCACATGCGTTTCCCTTCATCCCGAATCAAAGGAATTTGCGGTCGGGTGTACCTCCGGCGCCCTCAAGGTGTTTAAGCTGAAAGAGAACACACCAACCTCTGAGCAACAGGCGCTGGAGGAGGCGGGGCTCGTCGAAAGAAAGTTGACCAAGGATGAAATTCTCCAGAAAAAAATGGGCACCATCCAGCAAAACCTTTCTACTTTTCAATACGGAAAAGCGATGAAGAGTGCGCTATACGCACGAAACACCGACGTTCTAATGTCTACCATTGAAGAACTCCTGCGTCGTGGTACTCTCCATGTGGCGTTAAGCAACCAAAACGACCGTTCCATAGTGCAGATTGTCCGGTTTGCTACGCTCCACGTGGACAAGCCGCAGTTTACCGATACCATGATGGCAGTCTTCGATGTTATCACAAACATCTACGGCCCGGTAGTTTCCACAAGCTCATTTTTGCATCGTGAACTCCTAATAGCCCAGCGAAAAATAGCGGAGTCCATTGCTGTTCTGAACCAGATGGAGAGGTCAATGGGGATCATGGAACTTCTTTTAAACTCGAGTAACTTTTAATTCTATAATCAAATAAAGTTCTACCTGTTCTAGAAAAAGAAAACAAAAAGGATGAGAATACGCCTCCCGTTTTTTTTTTTTATTTATTTTGCTGCCCGTCGCACTTTCACTTTTTTCTTTGCTTTTTTTTTTTTTTTTTTGATGACAACTAAACGTTTTACTTTCAAAAGTGTATTTGCTTCAGAAAAATGTTCCGTTTACTTCAACGTCGCGCTACGTCGAGCGTGCAGAGCCGCTTCTTTGCCACCAGTGCACCAAAGCTCAATTTACAGTACCAGGGATACCGCGTTGCCACCGTACGGGAGCCGGCCCCGGAGTTCGCCGGGAAGGCCGTGGTGAATGGCGCCATCAAGAACATCTCGAGCAGCGATTACAAGGGTAAATATTTGGTCCTCCTGTTCTATCCCATGGACTTTACGTTTGTTTGCCCGACGGAAATAACTGCTTTTTCGGATCGTCATGCGGAATTCGACAAAATTAACTCTCAGGTTATTGCGGTCTCATGCGACTCTGAGTTTTCCCACCTCGCGTGGGTGAACACCGACCGCAGCAAGGGAGGCTTAGGCGAGATGAAAATTCCGATTCTTGCCGATAAGACCATGGATATCGCGCGGGACTACGGTGTCCTTATTGAGGAGGCCGGTGTTGCGCTTCGTGGTCTCTTTATTATTGACAAAAATGGCGTGCTTCGCCACTCCACCATTAACGATTTACCCGTCGGGAGAAACGTGGATGAAGCCCTCCGTGTCATTCAGGCCTTCCAGTACGCGGACGAAAACGGTGATGTGATTCCCTGCGGCTGGACACCTGGCAAGCCAACAATGGACACCAAAAAAGCCGATGAGTTTTTCAACAAGTACGGCAAGTAAGAGGGATGCTGCGAGTCCTCCCCCTTTTTTTTAACCATATTTACCTGTCTGTGTTGACCTGAAGCGTTTATTATTATTATATATAAATAAAAAAATCGTCAAACACTTGGCAGACCTTCCGATTGATTACACGATTTACAGACTCTTATTTTTATATATATATTTCTCCTGCATGCTTTCCATTGTATTTTTCCTCCTTGATTATATTATCCCTTTTCTTCTCTTTTTCGGTGTGCTCGTACAGTCTTGCCGCAGCAAGTTTTTATTCCTATCCAACAAGGTTCAAATTATGCCATCCATAAGTCGCCCGCCGAAGGGTGAAAAAAGAGGCGGTATTGCGGTTCCTGCCCCAAACAATAACCCAAAGGTGTTTTTCCAAATTAGCGTTGATGGAAAAGACATTGGTGAAGTCGTCATTGAGTTGTACGCCGACACCGTACCAAAGACGTGCGAGAATTTTCGCGCCCTTTGCACCGGTGAAAAGGGAAAGGGAAAGAGCGGAAAGCCTCTGTGGTTTAAGAACTCATGCTTCCACAGAATCATTCCGGGCTTTATGATTCAGGGAGGGGACTTTACTCGTGGAAACGGAACAGGTGGCGAGTCCATCTACGGAACCACGTTTCGGGATGAGTCCTTCGCAGGAAAGGCCGGTAAGCACACTGGCCTGGGGTGCGTCTCCATGGCGAACGCCGGCCCCAACACGAATGGATCCCAGTTTTTTATCTGCACGGCACCAACACCCCATCTGAACGGCGTTCACGTCGTGTTCGGACGAGTGGTGAAGGGCATTGAAATTGTGAAGCAGGTGGAGAGGTACGGCAGCCCTAGTGGCAAACCGAGAGCAAGAATCACCATTAACAACTGTGGTGAGGTCCTCCCTCCTCGCGAGGCAGAGAGCAAACCGGCCGTCGCTGCCGCCCCAAAGCGTGAGAAGGTGAAGGCCCCCCAAAGTGCCCCTGCCCCCAGCGGCTCTGTTGGTCAACCAGCAAAACGCGCACGAGAGGAGAATCGCGACGACGAAAAAGAGCGAATGGCGCGCATAAAAGCGAAAAGGGAGAAGCTCGCCAAACTTCGCCAGGAGATGAATCTGTAGCGGGGCTCTCACCTCGCCCCATTGGGGTATAAAAGTTTTAACCTTTTTTTCTTTTTACCACGTTAATGTAATGCGATTAATCATACGGATAAACAACAACATCAACAGTGTGAAACACCTCCCCACCCTTCGAGTACTGACTAATACTTCTGCAGGGTATTTCTTCTCTCTCCTTTCCGCGTGCAATCAAGCGTATTCACATGTTTAGATATCTAGGCAGGGTCCTTCTATACGATGCAAAAGATTTAAAAAGTAAAATGATTTTTGAACGAGCGAAACGGATGAAAATGAAGTCCGGTGTAGCCGCTCACGAAATTAATGAGCGGGAGGTGGCCCAGGAGGCGGGTCTGGTACCGCCTGACTGTGTGAGTACGGAAGAATTTGAGGAGAATAGGAAGAAACTTCTAAGGATGCTGGAGACTCAAAAGCTGAACCGCATTTCGAGACGGGAGGCTTTTCTGACCTGGCAAGCCGGACAACGAGAAAAAGGTGCGGCACAGCGGCTAGCACGGCAAACGCGAAAACAAGAAAAGTATAAAAGACACCATTACCACTCTCAAAAAGGAAAGCTGCTGCCTCTTTCCTTCACGGACGAACGTGACCTTGATTCTCCGCAAAATTCAGTTTTCTCCTCCAATCGTTTAGACTCGCCCCACCCGAGAACGGCTTCCTCCGTGACGGACTTTTTGCGTCGGCAAAGACAATAGCTTACACCTATCCCTCAGCCGAAAGTGAAGATCGTTTCTTATCAGCTATAACACAGTTTCGAATCCCTTTCTCTGTTTACATATTATTATACCTCATTTCGATTGTATTCGTGCTCGTACGGATGTGGTACTTCATCATTCGTACCCCTGATCATGTTACCGACAGTCTTCTATTTTTTTATTTTTTTTCACGCCTCTAAGGATTCATCTGCCACGGGTATTAATGTTTTCAAAATTTCTCACAAAAGTAAAGGCGATTCCGGCACGTTCCTCGGACTGGGCAAATAGGCTAGGACCCGTGGCGCTCGTCGGCTACGGGTGTGGAGCGCACCAGAGCTCCCAAATGCTGCTGAACCATTTTTACAACAGCCCACGCGACTGCGATATTTATGCTGAGCTGACCTTCCACGACCAGGCCCCTATTGAGTGCCCACCGGAGACGGTGTTCTTCTTGCCCGTGTTGAAGTGTGGCGACATGTCAGACGTCGATACACCGACACCGGAGGAGTGGTACCTGGCGTCGACGGAGTGCACGACGGACTTGCTGGAAAAAGGATATGTTCCAGTTAGCGTGGGCGGCGATGGGAGCGCGACACTGAGTATGGTAGAGGCCTACAAACGACTTTTTCCTTCCGACGAGGTGGTGGTCATTCATTTTTCAGCGCACCCGCGAGTTGGTAAAGTCGATTCACCCGTACGCGTTCTGCTCGAAAAAGGTTTACTGAAGGGCGTTGTGAGTGTCGGCAATAGGGCGGTGAACAGCGCTGACAGAAAAGTTCGGAAGGAGCACAAAATGTTTTATATGGATATGCATGCCATCTACTCCAAAGGCCTTTTTTGTATTAGAGACATCCGTAATGACTATCCCGTGTTTCTTAGCATCGACGCCAGCGTTCTGGACCCCGCGTTTGCACCCGGAGTGGAGGACCCGGTCCCGGGAGGTTTGTCGACGCGGGATCTGCTTCACATTCTGAACGGCGTCCGCGGCCCGAAGGTGGTCGGCATTGACGTGCATGGCTATAACCCCAAACTGGATATTACAAGGGGAGATGGACTCGGTTTGACCCAAATGGCGTTGTCAAAAGTGATTAAGGAGTCGATTCTGAAAGCGTTCACCATTTCGTCACAAACGGAGGAAGAGGGGATGACCAGAGTTCAAATGATGCAGCGGCAGGGTACCATCTCTGAAAATCCTTACCCCGACCATTAGCAATTAAGCGAGTGGTGTTCGTTTGCGTTACCACAGACCAAGTAGTTTTACAATTCTTCTTATTATTACTATTCTGCGAGCGGGTTTAATTTGAACACTTGTGTAACTTTATTACCATTATGTTGCCGTATCAACTCAGATACACGTTTCTTCGCACCTTTTTTTATTATTTTTATCAGTAGTTTTGTTTATTTGTATTTATAGACCAAGTAAAGCGATACCGATGTCTGACACCGCCGTTGCACTTCGAGAGCCCTCTCCCCAGGAACTCAATGGGGTTTTGGAAAAGAGGAAAAGTGAAGCGCGTTCACTGGAAATGCAGGTTTCTCGGAAAGAGGCCGAACTTCGCCGCGCCAGGGAGGAGCAAGTTCTATTAAAGGAACTCAGAACAATGAATGAGATGATTATCAAGAAGCGGGAGCAGAGCAGCAACAGGCAGGCGAGTGGGCTGAAGATATCGCAAGAATCACTTTCCGAGCTCCGCGCTTTGGAGGATGAGCTCAAAATGGAGAACAAAAAAACCGACGAGCTCCAAAATGTTTCTAATGTTATTTCCCATCAAATGGAGGAAGTCGAACGGAATCTTGAAAAGAAGAGTCTCGATCTTGCGGTGGTAAAGCAGTCCACCGGCTGGGATGTTGATCCCAGATCCGCCAAGACCAGTTCCACCGCATTAAATGAGTTTTTGGACAAGAAGAGAGAACTGACGGAGTTGTACAATGAACAAAAAACCGTCCGGGACCACACCGACCGACTGACCTCGGAGATTGAGGCGCTGACGAACCAGATAGAGGAACAGGCCACGCTTCAAGAACAGATTGCCGAGGCAGAGGACATTTTGGAGCAGCAGAAGGACGAGAGTAACCAAATGCAAGAAAAGGTGAAGTCCTACGAGCGACTTCGCAAAAAGAAGGAAAGAATGCTAGACCAGTCGGCAAAGGACACCGACCAGTACAAGGCTATTCGACAGATAGAGGGCGACAAGAAGGTGCTCCATAACAATCTCTCTTCCCTTCGCGAGACCAACGTGAGCAACTCGAAGTCTGTTCTTTCTCTAGAAGTTCGCTTGAGACAGCTGGAAACACGGTTGGAGGCGGTAAATCTGTTTCTGCGGCAAGTCTTCGACGAGGTGGAGGACGACGAGCAGATGGATTCCGTGGAGGAGGGCGCCACGGACGTCCCTCTCCAGCAATTTGAGGAACTAATAGGGAGCCTGGAGCAGTCCCGTGAAACCGTCCTTCAGCGCGATTCCCAGCTGAATAACCACGACTCGTCTATCGAGCTGCTGGAGCGCAAGGTGGACATTCTACAGAGCGCCATTTCTTCCCGTGCCATGTCATCTCAGCTCCAGGTAAGAGAGAAGGAGAAGGAGTTTGAAATCCTCATGTCCCACGTGGATCAGATGAGAAATAATTTTGAACGGGAAAGGGGAACTTTCCTGAAGGAAAACGAAGCACTGCGAAAGAAAATAGAGGAATTGAAATAAAGCTAGACTAGATTTTTACCCATTTTAACATCTTCCATTTTGTACTGGTAAAAGTGATCATGCATTTTTCCATTTGACTGTTTCGTGTGATTTGACGCTCGGCGGTGATGTCGTATATTGGATTGGTCGAAAACATTCCGTGCTTTTCTCCCGTTTTTTATTATTATTAAACGTATTTAGCCGATAATAAAGACGACAAGAGCAACACCCGCTCCCCGTCAAAAAAGAAGTTACGCGTGCAAATGGCAGCTATTTGTGCAGAGCTGAAGGGAAAGTATTTTGTGAGTGTCTCTCAGGAATACGTGGAGCGGATCACAAAGGCGACCCCTTCCCTCAACGCCGAAACTCTGTATAAGCGTATTTTATCGGAGGACATTAAAGAGTTTTGTGACTCCACTAGTGCGCTGCCCTACGGAATCGCGTCTCACTCCTCAGCTGTCCTACCAGACTCGGTTGTCCTTCAAATCACGAGTGCCAGGGACGCCACGCAACCGTTACGGCCGTGTGCCGGATCGGATGAGCTGGAAGAGGCGGTTGCCGCGGCGGGACAAAGGAGCACCTCCAACCGCCTCCTTAAGCTGGTGCTAACCGATGGTACCGTTGAGATCCCTGCGGCAGAATTGACAACATTGTCGACTTTCAAAGGAATTCCGATACCTGGTGAAAAGTTACTCATAAAGGCTGGTGCCGAGGTCCGTAGCGGTTATATTTTGTTGACCGAAGAGAATGTAGTATTGCTGGGAGGTGAAGTGGCTCAATTAAAAAGGGATTATCTGAATTTCAAAAAGCGGAAGGATTTGGGCTATAAACTTAGTGGAGGTCTTGAAGGGGTTCCATTGTTTGAACCACTTGTTGTAGGGTCGAATGCCCACCGAAACAACCCCTATGACACCCACAGTAGTGAACAGCCGCACGCTTATCATGATAGAGGCGGCCGTGGGCAAAGAGGTAGAGGCCGAGGGCAGCACAACAGAGGGAGAGGTCACGCACCCAGGGGCGGAAATCACTCACGGGGAAGGTCTGACGCTTATAACTCCCGCCGAGGAAGAGGATATTATCAGAACCGCGAGCAGCACTATGACCCGTCTGATTACTAGTATTTTTTTTTTTATTAGTCGGCCGTTGGGCTTTACAACTGAAAATGCATGAAATTGCATCCCAATATAACGTTCTTCTGATATCGTCTCCACGCTCTCTGTTTTTTTTTTTTTTATATAAGGGATGCGTACTGACATCATTTAATCATAATCGTATCAACAGAATAATAAATGAGCTCTCTACAATTAGTGAGTGCTATCGAGGAGGCTATCGCGGTGGATGAGCGGTTCGTGTGGATGGATGTAGGACCTCACCGAAGGGTACTCGTGCGGTCGAAGGATGCCGACAAAAATCGGAGTGCCATCGTGAGCGAAGAGGTGGATTCCCTCTTGAACTCTGACACTCTCGCCCAGTATGTCTGGCCGTCAGCAGATTACATGTGTAAGTGGGTGCACAAGAATAAACACCTATTTCACGGAAAAACAGTGCTGGAACTGGGGTCCGGCACCGGTGTGGTTGGATTTACGGTTTCCCAGTATGCGTCAAGCGTCGTTTTGACTGATTGCTCCGCTGTCTCCCTGGCACTTTTGAACCTTACCAAAGGTGAAGGTGCATTCAGCAATTGTATTGTCTCCCACTTGTGCTGGGGTGATGCAAAAGAACTTGATTTGGTAAAGCAATTGGCCTCACTGGACACATTCGACATTGTGATCGGCAGTGATGTGTTTTACTTTAATTTCTCTCTGCACGCGGGTCTCAAAACCGCACGGGACGCGTTGGGGTCTACTGGAACCTTTTACTGTGGCAGTGTGGCCCGGTCCGAAAGGATGGAAGATGAGCTGCAAGAAGTTCCAATGAAGTACGGTTTCGGACTTCAGAGTTTTGAAGAGGTGGATTCATTTCAGTTGTATTCATGGGCGCTTTAATTTTTTCTTGTTTATAAAGGCTTCTCTTTTTTCGTTTATTGTTCATTGTCCATTTTCCGCTTTTTTTTTTTTTTTTTGAATTGTATATATATGTACACAATTTGTGTGGTTACAGTGCGATTGTGCGTTGAGTGTTTGTACGCCTCATGTTAATAGAGTCGCACCATCATTCTGAAAGAGATTGCTGTCCGTCTTTTGTCCTTTGTTTTTCATTTTTTATTTTTACAAAAATAAAACAGTCGATAGATATCCCACCATTTGGGGATACATTCCGTTGGATGAGAGAACAAGCGTGACACTTCTGTTTTCAGAAAGTAATACCACTTATTCCGCTTTTGTTTTTTGTTGTTATTTCTTCTACTGTTTAAGGATGAATGTATAACGTTTAGATGCTAATCATAGTTTGTTCCCATACTTGAGTTTTTTTTTTTTTTTCTTGTCAACCCTCACGAATACTTTCAGCAACAGTATGATGGTTTTTAAAACCTGTTGATTTCAAAAAAAAAAAAAAAAGTTGGAAACCTAAAATTTTATTTTCCCTTTTACTCTCTCTTACCTGCGTAGATTTGCATTGTTTTGTACACCCAACAACAACAACAACCAAAAAAAAAAAAAATTCTTTTTCAACCAAAACTACAGATGACCAGTGAATGCAGCAGTACCGGTACGGGAATGAGAGCTCTCATTCTGGTCGGCGGCTTCGGCACCCGACTTCGTCCCCTCACGTTCACGGTCCCCAAGCCTCTTGTACCATTCTGCAACAAGCCGATGATTATTCATCAGGTGGAGGCGTTAAAGGAGGCCGGCGTCACGGAGGTTGTTTTAGCCGTCGCCTACAGACCAGATGCCATGAAGGAGGAGATGGACGCGTGGGGCGAAAAACTCGGGGTGAAGTTCGTCTTTTCCCTTGAGGAGGAACCGATGGGCACTGCCGGACCACTTGCTCTTGCACGCGATATCCTAATGCAAGACGACAAGCCGTTCTTTGTGCTCAACTCCGACGTGACGTGCCGCTTTCCTCTTCGCGAGCTGTTAGCGTTCCACAAGAACCACGGAAAGGAGGGCACCATCATGGTGACAAAGGTTAGCGAGTGGGATAAGTACGGTGTGGTGGTCTACGATAAGTCCAACTTCAAAATTGAGCAGTTTGTGGAGAAACCAAAGACCTACGTGGGAGACCGCATTAACGCCGGTATTTACGTGTTCAACAAGAGCATCCTAAACCGTATCCCAAAGCAAAGGACGTCTATAGAGAAGGAAATCTTCCCTCAGATGGCCGGAGCGGGTCAGCTGTTCGCCTACAATCTGGAGAGCTTCTGGATGGACATTGGTCAACCCGCCGACTTCATTCAGGGCACCAGCAAGTACCTCCTTTCTGTCCTCGGGACGGACAAGGAGACGGAGGAGTTCTGGACGGAGGAAACCGAAGTGGGCGGAGACATCACGGTCCTCGGTTGCTGCCTCGTCGACAAAACCGCCAAGATCGGCCGCGGAAGTGTCATTGGACCTAACGTGGCCATTGGGCGCAACTGCGTTATCGGTGAAAACTGCAGAATTGAGAACTCGTCCATCTTTGAGAACACAAAGGTGGGAAAGGCGACTCGCATTTCCAAGAGTATTATCGGCTGGAACAACGTCATTGGCTCCTGGTGCCACATCACCAACACAAGTGTTCTGGGAGATGATGTCACCGTCGAGGAAAGCCGATTCGCGAACGGCGTAAAAGTTTTACCCAACAAAACCATTTCCACCCACTACTTTGAGCCGGCCATCATCATGTAAAACCCACATTGTGATACCCAAAATTCATTTAAAACTTTTTTGTTTCTTGTTTTGATATATCTTCCCTCATCTTCGGTTTATATGCAATGCTGTCAGTTTAGGTAGACCTTCTGCACGGATAGTCGATCATCAAAAAATATATTTATATACAAACAAAAAACCAGCGACCTAAACCGACAAAAAACATTGAATTCAATCTAATATCCCGTTTCAAAAATATGACACCTGTTTCTTTTATATGAACCTTGTTCAACCGAAAGAAAGCTCCAAAAATAAGAACTTAAGAAACTCGTTTCTTTTCTTCCGAGAAAAAAAAATTGTATCGTTTTTTCATTTTATTTTAACACAAGCATACAGCTGGCAAAAAAAAAAAAAAAAATGGTGTTCCACCGGCTCACGCAACGATACGCGATCCCACCGGAAAGACGCTTTACCGGCCTCCCTCACATATTTCCCCCGTTTCTCCATCTTCTCTTTACGTATTTCTACATCTATAACGCAGTGTATACATATTTATATATTTTAAAAAGTACACACAACATTTAGGAATATGAGTGAGGGTAACGCGGCTCTGCAGCGTTTATGGCTCGAAGTGAGGTGCTCCGCAATTGGGTCTGCGATTCACGAGGAGAAGCTAAAACGGTTCCTTAGCACTTTTCTTTCGTGCTGTTCGTCAAAAAATGAGGTCAACTTTAAGTCCGTCTTTGGTGGCACAACGGATTTAGTAATCCAGGTATGCAAGGATTTTGTTAGTCACGCGAAAAAGGTCCTTTCCGTGGGCGAGGAGGAGATTGTGAACGTTACGTCAGAGGGTGTCCAGGAGCTGCTTGTGCTGGTTTTACTGTTTTTGGCGAACTCGGACGACACCACCGCGTCTCTTTCCAAAATATTCGAAACGTTTGCCGACTATAATATCTGCGCGCTTACGGTGATGCTTCATAGCCAAATTATTACGGTACTAGAAGGACACTCAAGCGACGAGACGGAGGTTTTAGTGCGGGTGGATAACTTGTACCTGAAACTGCTAGGGGAGATTTTAAATACCCCTCTGAGGGATTCCATCCGTCGCTGTATCACGGAATGCGCCCATGAGAGCGCCATGTGCTCGGCGGTGTCGGCTATCGTTTTTTGCTACAAGTCAAGGGTACCCGTGAGCGTTGATGTTTCGGAAACAGCTCTGTTTTTATTCAAACGGCAAGTCGCGTGCAATCCAGCGCGCGGTGCCTTGGAAAGGGTCTCCCGGATGCTGGAGGAGGCGGTGGAGAACTCTTCTTGTTCTGGAAATGCGAGGTTGGGGGTTCTTAGCGCTTTAAAAAGCATTCTCGAGGGGCTAATTGTCGTTCGGGAGAAGGTTGGTTACAATGAACCGGAAACGCTTAATTTTAACGCCTTGGGATCTGCTCTGATTTCGTTAGAGTCTGTTATAAGCGAGAATTTGTCACACGGCTCTCAAATCGTACAAATCATTGGAAAACTAGCGACCCATCCCAGGGTGTCGGCGAATGAAAAGAAGGTGGAGGAGAATCGACGGAAAAGTAGTTTACTAAAACTGATTCCGGGGACACTGGGGAAGCTGCACAGCTCGATATCTGGTGTTTCACCGGAGGACGGTGCGCCCGCGAGACCTACCGTTCAGTGCCCCGAAGCGGTGGAGTGCTTGACGACTGTGTTTATTTGTTCGAGTCGGGCCGGCACCTCTCATCTCTACGGTACCGAGTTGTTTAAAGTGGCCTTTACGGACTGCGAAGACACGAAGCTCACCGACTACGTGCTGGAGACCTTCAAAGAGAGTCTGTCGAGTTTCTCAGGCGCCCAGATGTCATTTGTGTGCGGTATTTTAGTCAATATCCAAAAGGAGTACGACATAACGGACTTTGTAGGGTTTATTGTAGATTGTCTGCTCAAATGCTCCATAAAGGACGGGGACTCTAAATTGGTTCTGGTGGACTTTTTCGTCTCCTACGTGAGCAACAATCCCGAAGTCGGCGCATCGGTGATCCGCAGAGGCTTGCTGCAGGCTGTGCTGCGGAATGTGGACAAGGAGTCGTTCCAGGCCGAACCAACAAGACGGTATGTGGAACGGCTCTCAGTGTTGTTGAAAATACTCATCCGAGAAGACACCGATACGAAACCACTAGAGGAAGTGGAATTCCCCAACGCACTGCTGGACTTGCTGCTGTTCTTTTTTGAGAAGGGTGAAAAAAGAACGGCGGTTGTTTTGCGGGACATGTACTCCTTCTTGTTGATTAAAACAATGTCGTTTTTCAACAACATTGTCATTCGACTTTCTAACGCAACCGAGACGAAGCCGTGGGGGGAGGACACTACCGTCCTTTTAGCGACACTCATTGGCGCTCTTCGTAAGCGTACACACGCGGAAAAGGCCATTGCAAGCAATGCATTGGAGCTGTGCTTTACCCTAGTGCGCGACATCGAGAACAGTCTCTACCCAGCTGTGGATTTGGAGTTGCTGGGCTGTATCCTCAATTTTATTCTCCCCTCTGTCGCACACAGTGATGTGTGGGTTCTTTTCGAGTCCTCGATCGGCACAATGCGGCGCACGACGGAGAGCACCCAATTCGTCATTGATCTGTGCTGCGGCGACTTCCAGACATTGAAAAGAATGCGAATGGCGGCGCTGGTATTTGAAGAGCAGCACCCGGAGATCGATAGACGGGGCCCTGGATATCACGTGTATGGGGAGTACTTTCTGCCGAAAACGCCCTTTTGTGAGTTTGAGTATCTTTTAAACGTGCTCTTCAACTGGTCATCTCAGGCGTTTGAGAAGTCGGAGGCGGACTCGGACAGTTTAGTGAAAGTCGTAGAGTCGCTTTTGGTACTTTCTGGCACCAAAATATCGAACACCTACGCGGTGAAGCACATTATGACACACGGTAGACTAGGTCTTTTGCCCTGCGTCATGAACATAACAGACCCCACTCTGCGGCCGCTATTTTTTAGTGATGACCACTCGCTCCAGTCCATTCTGCACAAGCAAGATGCGTGGCTGGCGGCGCTGCAGCACAGTCCGGTGGAGGAGAATGAATACAAGTACAATGTTCGATTCGCGGGACCCAGTGGGGCAAGCGGGTTGGTGAAGTGCACCGAAATGTGGCCCTCGCTCGATGGGTACTCCGTGTCGATCTGGGTGAGTTGGAATTTGCTCGCCTCGACAGAAGCGGACCAGCGGATGCAACTGTGGCAAATGTCGTGGGTGTCGTCTGGCAAACGATTTGCCGTGTCCCTCAGCGTGAACGCAACAAAGGAGTGTTGCTATTACACCATTTCAGAGGACCAGGCGAGCCAAACCGTGGAGCTGCCCTACATTCCCCCGTACTCGTGGACACACGTCGTCACCTCCCACCGACGCACAAAGCTGTTCTCCTCCGACATTAGTGTGTATTTTAACGGCTGTAATGTTCTGAGCAAAGAGTTTTCGTACCCATTTGGCGTTCAGACCGCGATGAATTCGGTTGCGGCATTTCCGTCGTTCTTCACAAACCTCCACTGTACAGTTGGTTCATCCCCGGACTACTCTGGTCAGGCCGCAATGAGCTTAATCTCGTTTAGCGTTTTTAACTGCGAATTATCATCGGAAGATGTTTTTTCCCTCTACAGCTACGGGCCCAACCCGAAAGGGGGCGCGAAGTGGGACAAGGGTGGGACGGATACGGTCTCTATTGAGTCAAACTACCTTCACGACGAAGTACTCCGGGGCCTGGAGGTGTGCAACTCAACGGATCAGTTGGACAGCGTTTGCGAACAACGCTTTCTCACTTTTTCGTTGCCTTTTTAGGAAACCATTGATTCACCTGCACGTGCGCTCCATGAATTTGGTAGATTCTGAATTGACTTACATGAACAACAAAAACTGGGCGTACCTCAATGGCACAAACTACCAGGCGTCCGACTTTGTGCTCTACGGCAACCACACTATCCCACCGAAGGGACTCAGCAACGAAATAGACGCGCTCCTGTCCCATGGTGCGATGCGGGAGTGGCTCCAGTGGATACGGGCGATAGACGAAGCGGCCACGGAAGACGTTGAGTTGGTAAAGACGGTGGCGAGACGGTTTCTCTTTATTCTTTCCACCGCCCACACGCAGGCGGAGCTGCATTCGTCAATGTGGCGCCGCTTCACGAGCCACTTCATCTCGATTCTGATAAAGAATCCGAAAAAGTTTTTGGTGGACAATGAGACCATTCGATGTGTGCTGTCGCTGAGTATACGTCTTATCAAGAGTGGAGATGAGTACGCCAAGGTCATTTACTACAATGCGTACTTGGAGCACATTTTTTTTAATTGGGAAATTCTATCCTCCCTCTCCATCGAGGGCGTCACCTACCTCCTAGACATCCTGAACGAGCTAGTGTCCCAGTCTAACGGGTTTCACGCCTTTAACACCATGCGATTCCTTGCGTCTGATTTTGTTAACGGATTTGTCTGCGGGCTAATGCGGGAGTGGACGCCCGTTTACATTGTCGAGAAGGCGGGAGACGTCATTGGGAGTGTACTTAGCGGGACTTCCAACCTGAGCGAGGTGCTTGGCGGTCTCCTGACGACCTGCGCGGTCTCCGTTCCTTCCGGGAGCGACTTCCCGCCGTGCGCCAACCTCATCAGTAAACTGTCTTCCGTGGCGATGGAACACATTGCCAACATTCGAAATGTCATTCTCAAGACGATCTGCACCTTTTGGGACAATAGTAAGCCAGGGAAGAAGCGCCAGATTGCGTATAAGCTGAACCGAATTTTGACCAGCGGTTGGTTCTCCGTTATGCTATCCGCCCAGTCTCACCCAGTAACGGTTGTACTGTCGTTGCGGCTCTTTGTCATTTGTTTCACGTTCTGCGAAAGTTGGAGGACAAACGATGCCATTGAACAGAACCTATTCTTGGTGGGTGGCCTAGTGCACCACGCCCACCAAACCGATGTGACGGAATTGCTGATGAGCGCGTTTCGTGGGACCGTCTGGAGCCCATTCTACCCGGAGACGAACAAGCAAAAAAGTGAGATTTCCGAAGACAGCAGTCACAATCTCTTTTTGCTGGTCTATCTTCACCTGGTGAAGCGTCTTTCTCAAATCCTCTTGAACGGTGAGAAAGTGAACTTCAAGCCCATCAACTGCTACGAATACTTTGAAACCATTCTAATTCCGGCAAGGGAAAATGTCGTTCAACGAAAGTGGAAGCGTATTTTAAATGGGATACGGTTTGCCTTTCGGTTACAGAGAAAGAAATACACACCAAAACTTACAGAGGCACCTTATCGGAACCAAGTGACGTTGACAGAGGCCAATATAAAACGTCTCCAAGGTTCTGTTGCGGCGACAATTGACTGGATGTCCACGCACTACGGCCGAAATAAACGGCTGCGCCACGCGCTATACCGGAGCGATAACACGACCAATTTGCTGGATATGCTGTCGTGGCCTCTTATCGCGTCGCTCGGGTCCACCGGGGTGCAGGGTGAAGTGACGTTGGGGCCCGTGTCGCCTGTCCCCACCGACCCTAGCTTGGCTATAGAGGAAAACACACTTGACGAAGAAACCGGCGAAGACGAGGACGAGGATGATGACAGCGAATGGGAGACGATTCAACCGGTGGTCGTGGCCCACTCGCAGAGTTTTGGTCTTGACGAGGTTACTTTCCGCCCCGGTTTTGAGCGGCTGTATAATTCGTGTCAGAATTTCTTCATGACGTTTGCCAGTGAGCGAATAAACTCAACCGACCTCTTTGCCCAGACCCGCGGTCGCGCTGGGGTCAGCGCCTACGTTCAGGCGCTTCACAGGACGCTCGTGGCGGAAGCCAAGGGCGTTGGCAGTCAGACGGAGAATTGGAGGTCGGCATTCCTGTGCTTTGCGTGGATGAAATCGGCCGAACTCTGCGTCGACCAAGAGAGTAAGGTTTCGGCAAGCACACTAAAAAATGTGGTGGCTCTGGCAAAGTATATGTTAGATCGTCTCGTGGCCGGGTTGGCGGTTCCCCCGAAAGGTTTAGTCCAATTCTTCATTTCACTCTCCCTAAAGTTGAACCAGAACAGGGAGACGGTGTCCAGCTGCCTCACGGGCGTTTTTGAGTGGACCCTGTACGTGATGAATCCAGATTATTACTATGGAAGTGCCGAGAGGGCTGCTTCTGTCGTGAATATGCTTAGCGAGTGCCAAGGTGTTTTGTTTTCCAAGCCGCTGCCCACCGTTGAAACGCTAAATATAATTGTGAAGCGACTTCTTGAATTGACCTTCGCATTGACATCGACCCCCTCCGCGTGTGGTGCATCCTGTAAGCAAATGTTGTACTCCTTCTGGGAGGCCGTTATCGTATCCAACCGAAATAATAATCACCTTCTAGCCCTGTTACAATGCCAAGATTGTGATGTGTGGGAACTGTTCGACCCGAACAGAGCGGGTGCCGACAGAGACGCGTGGTGGCGGAGGATTTGTGAAAAGCGAAGCCTCGTTTACCGTTGTGCGGACCACATCGCGTGCAATGTGGTGTTTGTGTTGGCTGAGGGCGGAAAGTATCTCAAGACCGCGAAAAAGGCGGAGTATGCTTTTTTTAAGCAGCAGGGACAGGATTATAAAAAACTGAACGATTCAAAGGCGGTGGCGGCGGCGAGCTGGCAACGACATCTCTCCACCTCCACGTTTGTGGACCCGTCCCTGTTTTACGCGGAGGAGACCAGTTTCAACGACCGGTGTCTTACTATCCCCGACCCGACCGATCCAGAGGGAGGGAAATACTTTCTCCACAACGGCAAACTAGTGGGTATCCGGACGAAGGAGGATTCCGCCTACACGGACGGTCTGTCGGGTGAGCCGCTCAACCACTATATTCGTTATACCCCGCCGTTATGCATACCATTCTATGCGGCGCCCGATAATACGGGAGTGCAATTGAAGCCAAACGCGGCGGCTGTTTTATCCAAAATCACTGGCCCCGCGCCGAGTGGACGGGTACACTACGCCACCAACGTCTATCTTTTAACTGGTGTAGACACACACATTTGCACGCTGGTGATTACGGAGTCGGAAATTGTCATTATTAGCTGCAGTCAAGTGACCAATACGGGAGACTTTTTCATCACCAAAATTATATCGCACGAGGCTTCCCAGCAATCGTCCCAGAAGAGCAGCTTTAGACAGGAGGCACAGAGACTGTTCACCTGGGGCCCCGCGACCAGCACCAAAGCTGCCTTCCGCATATCACAGTACTATCGTCAGCTAAGATCGGAGGCGATGGAGGGCTCCAGTTCACTTGTGTGGCGTTTCTTTTTGGGCAATATCCAAGTGGTACATCAGCGTTCGTTCCAGCATTTACCCTGCGCATTGGAGGTGGTGATGGAAACCGGGGAGCGGGTGTTCATGGTCGCGCTCAATGAAGAGTTTTCCTTCTCCAAGTCGGTGCGGGATAAGGTGGTGAACACGGTGGCCCACTTGTCACCGAGGGTTCGTGTAGAAACGGCGGCAGCTAAAAAATCCCACTTAGTGGAAGCGACGAATTTGTGGGTAGAAAGCGCCCTCAGCACGCGTGTGTACCTCGATATACTAAACGACAGCGCGTCCCGGACGGCGGCGGATATCGGGCAGTACCCCGTGTACCCGTGGGTGCTGAAGGATTACACGTCCTCCTCCGTCAATCTCGGCGACCCGACCCTTTATCGAGATCTCTCCCGACCCATTGGCGCCCTAAATGAAAATAAGGCCACTCAGTTAGACCGACGCTACCGCCAATGGACGGTGGACGATGGGGACACCCCGTATCATTATGGGACACATTACAGCAGCGCGGCAATTGTGCTGTACTACCTCGTGCGCGTGGAGCCCTTCACGAGCCTTTCCATTCACTTTCAGGGCGGTAGGCTGGACTTGCCGGACCGACTGTTTCACAGTGTGTCCGAGTCGTGGGACAGCTGCAGCGGCCCAGGATCAGGGGATGTGAAGGAGTTGATTCCAGAGTTCTACACCATCAGCGGATTTCTTCAGAACAAAAACAACACGAAACTAGGAGTTCGGCGAGACGGCGTGTCTTTGGGACATGTTGAGATTCCTCCGTGGGCGCACAACTGCGATCACTTTCGTCATGTGCATCTGATGGCACTGGAGAGCGACCGTGTCGGGGAACGCATTCACGAGTGGTTCAACCTTGTCTTTGGCTACAAGCAACAAGGGGAGGATGCGGTGGAGGCGATCAATGTATTCAACCCTCTCTCCTACCACGACGGTGTTCAGCACGCCATCAACAAGGCGGCGACGGAAGAAGAGAAGCGGTCGATTGTGGCTTCGGCGGACAATTTCGGACAGACACCCCCACAGCTGTTCAAGACTCCCCACCCCGTGCGGAGTAGAAAAAGTGAATTCTACCCTATTCAAAACTATTGGATACGACACGTGACGAGGGTGTATAAGCTGTCTTTTCCGTTAACCGCCACCAACATCCCACCCGGACTGCCCGCCGACCAGCTGTACAACATTGATGGGTTTTTCTACAATGGCTCCCCCCAGCACGTGTTGTCCACCAGCAGCCCCATCCAGACGTTCCACTACAACAGAACCACAGACGCCATCACATGCACGCTGGCAAAGAGCCAGAGTATTGTGGCGATTGTCCCCTTCATCCTGTCGCTGGGGTGCGGTGCCTTCACCTGCATGACGGTGTCTGCCACTGGCAATATCCTAGCGGTCGGGACGGACCGGGGGTCGATCGTCGTCTTCACGCGCGGGGGGTTGGCGGGCCGATTTAGTGTTTGGGATGTGCTTCACCTGAACCGCACAGACAACCCCGTAATCTCACTCAACTTGCTCGACCAAGGGGAGCTGATCGCCACGTATGAGAAGGAGGCGAAGGTGACGGGGTGGCATGTGTCGTTGGTGCACAGCATGTTTTTGTTTGACACCAATATGGAGCACCCCTCCGATCCCTCTCCTGTGATGAGTGTCTGTAAGGATAAGCAGAAAAGAATACTGTACGGGGCGAAATCGCAGACGGTATGTGTATTCACGTTTGACGGCGTTGTCCTTTCCCGTCTGTTTGTCCCACAATGCGCCCCGGACTACGGCCTGACAGACATTACCTGCCTTTGCTTTTGCAACTGTCCCTCGTTTAGCACAGATAACATTCTTATAATGGGACATAAGGGCCAAATTCTATCGATTTGGGATGTCCGGTCAGAGGTGACCGCCACCGCGGAGGGCCCCGTGTATTATTCGTTTGAGGTCCTGCACACCCTCTCCGTCGACGGCGAAGTGTGCTCGCTGTTGGACGATGTCCCACGGTACTGCGTGGGGGTGGGAATGGAAAATGGCTCCATTACAGTGATGGGATTTCCACCACCGGACAATGATGAAAAATGAAAGTGGTATTATCGGATAGGTGCAAAAGGGTATCTTCTTTACGGCATACCCCCTTTTTTTGTTTGTTTTTTTACTACCGTTTTAGTGTACACTAATATCAGCATCCACATTTAACGGAAAAAAAAAAAAGACGTAATAAACGTGTATTTTTATGTCTGTGGGGATATTTGAAAAAATAAACATTTGTATTGCTATTTTTTCCTTCTCTCGCCCTCTCTTTCTCCCTCCCCCCCCTCACTTCGCGCTATACGTGGAGTTTCAATTGAACAGAATCTTTTCCTATGTCCGACCGATGATTTTTACGGATTCTTTGCTACAGGCGATCGCGGAAATGACCTTAATCTTATCCAACAACCAACCAAGATCTATGAAGGTAGATGGCTACATACTGCTTTATTAGTGTACCTGTATTAGTTCTTGTCACACAGTTACCATACGATGATTTTTACGGATTCTTTGCTACAGGTGATCGAGGAAATGACCTTAATCTTATCCAACAACCAACCAAGATCTATGAGTGTGCTGCATGGCGGCGGTTCACTGCTTTTGCTGGTACTTGCATAACAACATTCATCACACACACACGCACATACTATACGATGATTTTTACGGATTCTTTGCTACAGGCGATCGCGGAAATGACCTTAATCTTATCCAACAACCAACCAAGATCTATGAGTTTCGCTGCTTTTCGTTTTTTGGTTATTCTTATGCTGCTTTTGCTTTATCACCGCGCGTACTTCATGGTGCTAGTGTTACATGATTACAATAATGGACATCGAGTCAAATATTTACTCTGAACATTTTAAATGTAGTTAAAGTCCCCCGTGTCTGACGTGTTCTTGCACTGCCTCTGCTTATTTGTACAGGAATCCGCCTTTGATGAATGAAGTTTTTGGCTTAACGGAAACCTTTTGACGATTCACAACTTTATATGACTACCGGCATCTGATTTGGATTCCATCAAAATTCTTTAAAAAATAACTGAAACTTCGATTTTTGTTTTTGTGCACTAGTCTCGAACGAATGTGTGACCAGCCAGGAGACTGTCGCTCTTACTTTCTTTTTAATTCCATCCCTCCCATTTTTTTTTTTTTCACAGGCGTACAGCAGAACATAGGACAATGTTAGAGGTTTCTAAAAATGTTGTTGAGATGCACACCAATAAAGGGCTTCTTCGGGTGGAGCTCTATGCCAACGATTTTGCAGATTCGTTCATTCGATTGGCACTAAGCGGCCAGCTGAACGGTCACTTGTTCAAGTATTTAGTCCCGGGGTGTCTGATTGCCGGTGAGGTTGAAAATCCTTTCGGGGTGGTGTCGCACCAGTCCGTTACGGAAAAGACAATGCACACTGGGATAGGGCTGTTTAGTGCGCCACGCGTGACGGGGACAGTGCCGGCGTCGTCTTTTGTCGTTACACTTTCTCCCCAGCCGCAATTCGACGATGCCTGCGTTGTGTTCGGGCGGCTGTGTGATGGTCTGGATGTACTCAAGAGCATACAGGAGTTGCAGGTTCGTGAAAACTTTGAGTTCATTTCCCCTTTGGTAGTTGAACGATGCTCGCTCATTAAAAATGAGGCGTAGAGCGAGGTAATGCACAACACTAATACTGGCGATTTCTCACTGCATTTTGTTGTTAATGTCCACTGCCGTTGACAGATAAAGCACATTTCATTTCTTTCCTTCCTTTTCTCTCTCTTTTTTTTCCCTACCCACACTTCAAATAAGTATTCCATCTTTTTTGTATTGTTTATTATTTTTCTATCGCAATGACTGAGTGTGAACCGGAGGCATTTTTATTCGGCATGTTCGGCGCGGCCATCTCCCTCGCATTGGCGAACGTTGGTGCTGCGTACGGTACCGCCAAGGCGGGCGTCGCGGTGGCCCAGTTAGGTATTGTCCAACCGACGAGGGTGATGCGTGGCATCGTACCCGTGGTCATGGCGGGTATTTTAGGTATTTACGGGCTCATCGTATCTGTCATTATTTCCAACAACATGAAGATCGCTGGCTACCCCTTGTTCTCCGGTTATATGCATCTTGGTGCGGGTTTGGCTGCCGGATTCGCGTCTCTGGCCGCTGGTTATGCCATTGGTGTGGTAGGAGACATTTGCTGTTACGCGTACGCGAAAACGGAAAAGATCTTTGTCCCGATGATTCTCATGCTCATTTTCGCCGAGGCGCTTGGACTCTTCGGTCTGATTACCGCCCTTCTGATGAATAACCGCGCCAACTCCGCGCTGGGACAGTGCACGTAGAGAAACCAATCAGCCCTAACGCAAGAATGAATACGGATATCCACGGAGGACCATCCTGTGTATTCATCGACCTCCACCTTTATTTTTCTTTTTTTTTCGTGTAGGCTCCCTTTAGTAACTAACGTCTTTTTTTTCACTACCTCTAAACAAGAAATTTATCTTTTTTTTTTTTTTGTTATCACTGTTATCGTTATTGTTCTCCGACGAGGTTCTGACCACTTCTAGTAGTGGGAAAAATACTGTCTTTCTTCCTCCTTTTTTTTTTTTTTAATCTGAAGTGTGTGTGTGTGTGTGTGCACTGCGCACTTCTTTATAGTCACTCTCAATGAAGTTGTGGACAAAGAAGGCAAAGTCCCCGAATCCCAGTGAGTCTAGCGCCGATGCCAATATGGAAACACAACGACCACAGGCACGGGAAAAAACAAAAAAAAAGTCCGTCCTTCGCTGGGTACCAACCTGCGAAGTTGAGCTGAAGAAATCCGAAGAACGGGTACTCCAGGGTCTAAATTACTATCAGGCTAAGATTTGCGGCCTGAACACGATATCGACCGAGGACATTCGTCCCTTGGATGAGTGCGCGGCAGAAAACACCCCGACAGGTCGCGAGGTAGCCGGAACGCTAAGCGAAGAGTGGCTTGAGTCTCAAAACTCCTCGGATAATAGACAACCCATAGCGGAAGACGACGACCGCGAAATTTTAATTCTAGTGCATGGATTTGCTGGCGGTGTGGGGGGCTGGGCCCAAAACTGGGACTTCTTCGCGTCCAAGTACAAGGTCTACGCGTTCGACCTCCCCGGTTTCGCCCGTAGCGAACGCAAACGAGTGAAAGCGGACTGTATAGAGGAGGCGATGGATTTCATTTGCGATTATTTCAAAAAGTGGATGGACGCGTTGAACTTTAGCAAACCTGCTATTCTCCTTGGACACTCCTTCGGCGCGTACATTTGCTGCTACTATGCCATACGGTACCCAGAGCAAGTAAAGATGTTGGCCTTGGCGGACCCCTGGGGTGGCAACGTTGGTAACCCGAAAGCGGTAAAGCGGCTGTCCCTCTCCACCAAGTTTTTGCTGTACCTCTTCTACAGTCAAAACCCACTCGCACTGCTGCGTGGCTCCGGCCCGATCGGTCCGTTGCTGATCAAAAAAGCCCGTCCGGATTTCAGAAAGCGGTGGGAGGACTTTTTAGACAATACAGACATCATGTACGACTACCTGTACCACTGCAACGCGCTCAGCCCACCGACAGGGGAGACCCTCTTCAAGGTGTGCTCCCATCTCGACGTGGCCGCTAAAATACCCTTCTCTGAGTTTCTTCCACAGCTCTCCATGAACATCCCTGTGGGGTTTCTGTTTGGTGAAATCTCCACCATCGACTCCCGGTCGTGCCGGGAGCTGGCGGATGAGATGAGCATGATGGGCTTCAGCGTCGCCGTGGATGTGGTGCCACAGGCAGGGCACCAAGTGTTCACCGATAACGTACCGGAGTTTAACGCCAGAATGCACAATTTGATAACACTTCTCAGTGACAATAACATGTACTTTTAATTGGCGAACGAAAGGCGGAGTGTGGCTCGCAGATCCGTGACTCGTTCAAAAATGAAACAAAACAAACAAACAAAAAATTACATAACTTTATTTGCGTTAAAGAAGGGCTATCATTTGAAATGGAATGATTAGCTTTGCCTTCTTTTTTTTTTTTTTCCCCTTATTGCCGAGGTGTCGAGTAGAGAACTCCTTCAACATAATTCATAAAAAAAAAAAAAAACATTGATGTGATTCACCTTTTTATTGGCAGTGAACACAACCTTTTCTTTTTCATCTATAGCTGTTACACTAGAACATCATTTCTAATGTAATGGCTCTCTCATTTTCCTGTATACTTCGATTAAGTGTAAACTGTTCTTCTCTCGTGTTTCCTAACGTGACAGTTTCATAATTCCGTAGGACTGGCAGAGCATGCTACCTTAATGATGTTTACAACAATAAAATAATTAAAAAAAAAAAAAAAAACAGCCGAAAATGTATATTTCAAAATGTTACTTTTTTTTTTTTTTCAACCTATACTTCTGATTTTTTTTCCTTTCCTTATTTGCCACCGCTTGGGCGATGTTTAAAACGGTGACCAGCGTGACTGCACCTCGCAACCTATTATGCTTTTCAGTTGACACTCCTCTCTCTCTCTCTCTCTCTCTCTTTTTCCCCTTTCCTATCCTCTTTCCACGGTGAAGTGAACAATGTGGAGCGATTCTTACGCGGCGGTGTGCTCCGACAACAATATTGAGCCGAGGGAGGAAATCAAAGCGAGTACGGGCGGATCGCTAAAAATATACGGCAACATATTTGAGAACTTTAAAAACAGACTGCAGGATGACGAGGTGAAGGCAATTGTAGAGGCCAGCTGCACCACACCAGTGATATCGGAGCTTATCTTCCCGTATAACAGCATCACTTCAAAAGGGGCGGTTGCCATCGCCGAGGGTCTCAGAGGGGGAATGGACACCATCATCACGTTAGACCTCTCGCACAACTCGATAGACGAGGAGGGAGGGATCGCCATCGCCGAGTCGGCCCAACAGTGTCGCTCGATTTCCCGTCTGTTGCTGTCGGATAACCCTATTGGTGGACGGTGCGGCCCTGCGCTGGGGGAGATGCTCAAATTGCTTCCCAGTTTGGTGGAACTGGACCTGTACAACACCGACCTGGATATGAAGGCACTCGTGTACATGGCGCAAGGTCTGCAGGAGACACAGTCTCTTCGGACGCTAAACATTGGGAAACCACTGCTCACGAACCCCGATGACATCAACTATGTGGTGCATCACTTATCCACTGCGATCCAACGGAATAAAACCATCCAACACTTAACCATGTCTCATTTCGGCCTCACCGATTCTCACCTGGAGACCCTCTTGATGCCGATCTGCGGGTCGAATGTGATTCACTTGAGTCTCAAGGGGAACAAACTGTCGCAGGATTCGGGCAGTCTCCTCGCCAAAATGTTGGAGAGAAAGGACAAGCTTCAGTTTCTCGATGCCTCCTTCAACCGCTTGAGAGACAAGGGAGGCATCGCAATGGCACCGAGTGTGAAGAATCACAACTCCCTCAAGAGCTTGGTCCTGAATAATAACGGCATGGGCACACCCGGCATATCCGGCATTGTCTCGGCGGTGTGTGATTGTCCTTCCCTGTCATCGCTACTCCTCTGGGGCAATGATTTCAGTGACGGCATTGCAAAGGAAATATACTATGCGAAAGATCGCCTGGAGGAGTTGGAAGAATGTGACTTTGCGCTCTACATGGTTGGTGAGGAACCCTCTGTGTATCGGAAATAGCAAGTGCCATATGTTTGGCAGCACTGTGGCAATGATGTAAACTAATACACAAATGATCAGCAGTGGTGAGTCTGATGGAACGACGAACGAGTTTTGAATCGGCATTTACATGGGAAAACATCGTTTTCTTTCTTCTCCTTCCTGCTGTTTTTTGTTTATAGCCTTGCTACACCAAAGTGAAATAAAAGAAATTTCATCAAGGCACGTCGAATGGAAACAGAGCCGTCGAACGTCCCTCAGACTGTGGACGAGTTGTGCAAGCGTGCGTATGCGTCCGGGGCCGAGGACGCCAGTATGCACTACACAGACCAAATAGCGTCCTTGAGGCGAATGCATTACATGGAGATTGCCTTCACCTGCGTGGCGACATGCTTTTTTACATATACCTTTGCTAGATTTAGGGCACCCGAAGTGGTTTCAAAGGTGGCGGCTAAAAAGATATAGACCCACTATTCACAGAGCCCTTATGGAGTTGCTACTTTTTTTTTTTTTTTTGACTGTCTGTTTAGGAATGTCGTGTTACTATTATTGGCTCACTTTCCCTCCCCTCGTCATACATCCTTTTTGCCTATACCCCCTTTTATAGTACACAGATGGTCCCGTCTAAGCGCGTTTTGCTCCTCCGTGACGGACCAGCCGCCCTTTCTCTTATTCGTTATGCCTCCACCGGACTATCGTGTGCGCCTTACTGTGCCGCCAACCTCGCGTACAGTTCGCTTGATATGACCGGCAGCCAGTCGGACGATTGGAGCGACATCACATTAGTGTACATTGGTACCTGGGATGAGGACCACGTCTACGTCCCCTTTCCTTCATTGGGAAAGGTGTCGGGGGATCTGTCATTTTACTGGGCACGACTGGCGCAATGGGAGTTGTGCAAACAATACCGAGCCTACTGCTCCATTGCCGTGCTGCAGACGACCGGGGGTGGCTGGGCCTCTCTGCGGCGGGTGGACAAGGCGTTGGAGTGCGCAGTTCAGTTATACTATGTTGCCGGGGTCGTCGGCAATGACGAAATCGCCCAGAAGTGCCGCATTTTTGTCGGTTGGTCCTGTTTGTGGATGGGAGATCAGACCAGCGCCCTGCTCATATTCTACAGTGAGCTGGCGAGTGCGCGTCGGAAGAAGGACATTGTACATAAGCGGCGCTGCCTGCACGCTATAGCGCACGCTAAGAGTAACCCGAACGTACTGGGGACTGGCGTAGGGAGCACCACTATCATGGATGAAGTGTTGTTCAACATGTTCGGATCTTCACCTGCTTCTCACTAAATTTTATGACTAATATGAATGATTGTCGTTGTTGTGTTCTCTCCCTCTCTGCACTCTGACAGGCTAATTTCTGCAGTACTTCCGTCCGTATCCAGTATTCCCCTCCCTTCACCGTTTCTCCTCTTCCCACAACTGCTGTTGGTTCCTTTCGGCAGTCTGTACAAAAACAGGTCAGAGATGGGAAAGAGACCCCGCGACGTGGAGTGCCCCCTTATCCCTCCGCTGAGAGAACTCCAACGGCTGCGGAAGCTAAAGAAGCAACTTAGCACTCTCAAAGACGGCGATACTATTCCGCCTCATGTTTGGGTGAACCGTCCCTCCACCCCTAGTCTGGACTCCGCCGTAAAGGAGTACCTCTCAATGAAAGAACTGTCCACCACGCAGTTTTACGCCACGTTCGTCATCCCTTTCCTCGACGCGGCCCTCCGCTTTTACGATTTGTTTGAAGTGGACGCACACGATTGTGAGTCTTTCTGCGATGTGTGGGTGAATCGGGAGAAGGGCGTCTTCTCGAAAGACCAGATTTTAAGCATTTTGGGCAATGCGTTTTTTTGCAGCTTTGCCGTGCGGGAAGAGGTGTACGAGGATGATTTACCGTCCATTGGGTACGATGAAATCCATACGGGTGATGCCAGGGTGTTGGTGACCAAATTACGATTGCTTTTTGATTATGTGACGGAGACGGTCTGCCCCACTGCCGCTAACACACCCGAGAGGATGGAAGTGTACAGGTGCGAACTAGCGTCGCTCCCCCCGCCACACGACTCCAACGACACCGTACAACCACCCGTGATGCATCAACTGGGGGAGTCCATTGACGATCAGCAGTCAATGATACGGCTCGACTTTGCGAACGCGTGGATTGGGGGTGGTGCCCTTGCGGATGGTTGTGTGCAGGAGGAGATCACCTTCGCACAGTGCTGCGGACTGAATACACTGCGGTGGAACCAGCGGCCCCTGAAGGAAGAGGAGAGTGTCGTGGTGAAGGGGTACGCACAGTACGGCGTGGTGGAAAAGGGTACCTATGGTTTTAATATCTCCTACGGTGGTTGTATAGCGGGCGGCAAGATAATGGGAGGGGCACTGGCCGTCGTGGATGCGGCGGATTTTCGATTTCATCCGGCGAGCGATCAGTACAGTACGGCGTTTATAAGACGAGAATTACAAAAGTTACTGAGCGCGCTTCTGCATCCTTCTGTCGAGGACATTACCCGTGTTGCTGGGGGAAACTGGGGTTGTGGTATTTTTGGTGGCGATTACGAGCTCAAGTTTCTCATCCAATGGCTGGCGTGCTGCATTAGTAAAAAGCAGCTTCACTACTTTCCGTTCGATAACGAGTGTTTCGAAGAGTTCAACAGCACACTCTGCGCGCTTGTCGAATCCGGATGCACTGTAAAAGAGCTAGAAGAGTTTCTCCTCGTGTCGGAGATTCCAGAAACACGCAGCGTCTGGGATTCGTTCGTGACCTTCTTTGCGGAAGCTAGACAGGCAAAGCTGTTAAACGCGGAGGACGACGAATCCGATTGATTAATCTTCACAAAACTGTACTACTGGTAATGCTTTCGGTTTTTTTTTTTTTTGCCGATGCTTTGTCTTCCCCTTTTTGCGATACTACCCCTTTCTCGCCAAGTCTTAAAAGCGCATAATAAGGGAAAAGGAAAATGGAGGCGGCAACAGAGACACCAGATCCCTTCGAGAAACGTGTTTCACTGCAGCGTATCTCACCACAGTTGGAGCATGAGATTATTTTGCTTATTTTTCAACTGAGAGATTTAGGGGATGTAGCGGCGAGTGAAAAGGTCCGCATTGCTACACGAAAGGCGCTAGAGAACACTGCCACTAGGGAGAACGCGGAGGAAGAAGTAAATTATGTCATCAAAAAGGCGAAGAAGAAAATCAGCAAGTTGGACGGCTCCTACGAAAGAATAAAACGACGAAAATTAGAAAAGAGAGAGGAAGCGATGCAACGGGCTTCCAAGTTCATTGACGCCAGTGCAAGTGAAGGGGATGACGACGAAGAGGTGGAGACGGAAAATGAAAGTGACTACTAACGTGGTGGTGAATACTAAGCATACGGTTTTACTACCAGTGACGTGTACGAGTGGTAAATCAGCACGGTAAGTGTTTTTATCACCGTCGTCTCACTCCTTTTACAATCATTTCTCCTTCTCTTTCATTTCTCTTATTCTTAAGGTTAACTTACTCTTTATATTCTAAAAAAATCACAATCCATTTCAAGCATGTCTATTGCTGAAAATATCGCCAAGCTCGGACTCACCCTCCCCACTGTTGCCGCACCTGCCGCCAACTACCTGCCCTACCAGTTCTCCAACGGTCATCTCTACCTCTCGGGTCAACTTCCCAAAGACTCTGAGGGCCACATGACCGTCGGCCAACTGGGCGCCAAGGTTTCCGTCGAGGAGGGCAAGAAGGCGGCTCGCGTTTGTGGTATTAACATGATCGGTGCCATCAACGCCGCTGTCAACGGCGACTGGTCCCGCGTGAAGAAGATTGTAAAGATCACGTGCTTCGTCAGCTCTTCTCCCGACTTTTCCGAGCAACACGTTGTCGCCAACGGATGCTCTGACCTTCTCGTGGAGGTCTTCGGAAAGGACATCGGCTGCCACGCACGCTGCGCCGTCGGTATGGCCCAACTGCCCCTGAATGCTTCGGTGGAGATTGACGCAATTGTTGAGGTTTCTCCTTAATCAATTGTGTTCGCTTTTTCGACACTGTTTTTTTTTTTTTTTTTTAACTATTTTATGTTCTTTTATGGCAAACGGTTTTTTTTCCCCTTTTTTGTTGTTGTTGTGTTTTCAGCGCCCTTCATTTCTGTCCGTAGCGGAGCTCAATCCGCTCAGTGGAAAAACAGCGACCAAAAAGCGAAGCGTATATCTATGTCGAGCAAAGCTGCCCAGAGTTGAAATCAAGTGTTAAAGTTTTTTACTCCAGCGGCGGAAGTTTCACGTTTCGCGTTGCATTCGTTTTCGTTCCGTTGCTCCCCGCCCCCTCAAAGGGTTTGTATATGGATGCTCGCTAATATACTTTACTCCCTCTCTCTCGTACACCAGCCCCCACGTAGAGTTAAGTTTACTTATTTTATTTTATTTCCTTTTTCCTTTTAAAACAAAATTTTCTTTAACCCACCAACTAATGCAAAAAGAAGACCCAAGACCGGAGGACTCCCTGAACCGTTCTCTGGTGGACGACCGGCTGCCAACCTCCTCCGCTGAGGATGACTATTTGTGGGGCCCTGTGGAACCCTACACCCCTTTACCAGAGGAAACAGCGTCCGTGCTCGGTAGGTTCTACTATACATGGATATACCCCTCGGTGAAACTGTCCTCGAAAGAGCGTCTCGCGCTGGAAGATTTGCCGTTACCAACGCTGGAGGTGCGCGCTAGGGTGTGCGGCCATCGGTTGTCGGAAGCGGTAAAAGGGGCGATTGAAAAGAAAGAGTGCTGGAATAAGTATATAGGAGAAGAAGTGTATTTGACCGAGGACCCCGACAGTCGTGGCATCCTGCGGTGGGTTGGTGTACCGCAGCAGGGCGGCTATAAGAGCGTGATGGCCGCCGTGGAGTGGTCTCACATCCCCGCCCCCTCGTGCCGCCGCCCACGCCGAGGATACATTGAATACACCATTGTTTAGCGGTGTCGTGCACGGAGAGCACCTCTTCGACCCAGAGCGTGAGAATGCGAGCACACTCGAGGAGGTGAAGGAAGTTCGATTTTTGACGCGGACCATTGAGGATTCCGAAATCCCCCGTAATATAAGCATGGCGAAGTTACTCATAAGCAGCTTACCTCAGTTTTTTATGCTTCAAATACCATTTCTTTTGGCCTCCAACATTTGCCAACTGCTGCAGCCGATGATTTTGAAAAAGTTTGTCGCCTATCTGGAAACTCCTGAGCGTAACTGGGGAGGCGGGCTCGGCATTGTTTTGATTCTGTTCCTTGTGTCCGCCATACAAAGTGCCTGCACAAGTCGATTTTCATACTATAGCGGTAAGGCGGGTCTGCAGTACCGTTCTAGCGTGAACGCTATTATTTTTGAGAAGTGCTTCATGCTTTCCAACAAGTCGTCGGCGAGACCGGATATGAACCCCGGCCGTATCATCAACATGGTCGGCACAGACTCCGAAAGAGCCTTCTTCTTTATGATGTTTTGCATGCAAATCTGGAGTGCACCGTTGGTGTTTATCGTGTCCCTCATTATGCTGTGGCAGCTGGTGGGCTGGTGCACCATTTTGGCGATTGTCGCATTTCTCTGCGCGCTACCCATCAACGCCTTTTTGATGAATAAACAAGTGTCCGCCAGGCGATCCATCATGAAGGCGAGTGATGCCCGCATCAAGGCAACAAATGAGTTTTTCTCTGGTATTCGCATCACAAAATTCATGACGTGGGAACCAAAATTCATCGCCGGAATTGAACAAAAACGGCAAATCGAATTGGACTACCTGAAAACTATTCAAACTTGTCGTATTTACATTTCCTTTCTGAACACTGCGACACCACTGATTATGATTGCCGCGGTGTTCGTCGTGTACCATTACACCTCCGGAGAAGAGCTGACCCCGTCGGTGGTGTTCCCAACCATCGCACTACTCGGCATTATCCGTCAGCCGTTTACCACGATTCCTTGGGTGTTTACGATGATGGTTCAGTTTTTAATCTCCATGACAAGAATTTGCACTTTCCTTGAATGTGAGAACGCTTGTGACACGATTGGAGATATTGAGGAGTTGTACCGGAAGTCGAGCAAGTCGGTCACCATATGCAAGGCGGCGGTCCTTTTTGAGAACTTGGATGTCACCGCTTACGTCCCTGTGAAGCTCCCGACGATCGCCAAGTTAAAGCTCGGCTTTGTTTCCAACATTCTAAAAAAGTTTTGCTGCTGCCAGTCGTGCTCTGCCAATGCCCATCCAACACCTTCATCGCTTGAGGAGGAATCAGAGCACACCTCTGGCGACAACGGCCCCACCGAGGACGGACAAGGCCATAAACCAAAGAATGAGAACGTTTTCTATGAATTGACCCCGAAGGTGCTGTTGAAAGACCTTAATCTTGAAATCCCACGCGGGAAGCTGACGGTGATTGTCGGTCCCACCGGCAGTGGGAAGTCGTCTTTGTTTCTGACGATGCTCAGCCAGCTGGAAGTGTCGAAGGGCGAAGCGTGGTGCTGCAAGAACATTGCCTACGTGCCCCAGCAGCCGTGGATCATGAACGCGACGCTGAAGGACAACATTCTCTTCTTCTCCGAGGACGACGAGGAGCGGCTGACGAGGGCGCTGGAGGTGAGTCAGCTGAAGGCAGACTTGGACATTCTGTCGAACGGCCTCAAGACGGAGATTGGGGAGAAGGGCATCAACCTGAGCGGTGGACAGAAGGCGCGTGTGAATCTTGCGCGTGCGGTGTATGCCGACCGAGAGATGTACATACTGGATGACCCGCTGTCCGCACTGGATGCACACGTTGGTGAGCGCGTCGTGGACGACTGCTTCCTCGGTGCGCTGAGCGGCAAGACGCGTGTGCTGGCGACGCACCAGATGCACGTGGTCCCCAAGGCGGACTACATCATTGCCCTGGGCGAGGAGAAACAGACTGTATTCGCTGGTGACGCGGAATCGTTTATGAAGACGAACATTTATAGAACAATGTCCCAACAGTTGGAGGAAGAAAACGAGACGAGTATGAAGGAACTGGAGACGGAAGACAGTTTGGACTTTCCTGCGGACGAAAAGTCACCAAAGAAACCAACCGTAAAGGAGGAACCCGCGAAAGCGCAGAACGACGATGAGGAGGAAGACCACCTTATTGTGGCGGAGGAAAAGGCCAGAGGCGCCGTCCCGTTTTCCATTTACACCTCTTACTTTGACTACTGTGGTGGCAGGAATGTGCTCATTACGGTAGTGTGTATTTTCACACTGACAGAGCTGCTCTCTGTCGCGCCGACCGTGTGGCTGTCGCTGTGGTCGACAAATTACCTCAAGAAGAGCACCGAGCTGTACGTGACGGTTTACATTATCCTCGTCCTGCTTGCCACTTCCTCCATACCCCTTCGGTACACAGTTTTGTATGAGGCCATGCGCAAGGCTAGTCGCGAAATGCATAAAACACTGTTACGCTCCGTTGCGGTCGGGACAATGGAATTCTTCGACAGAACGCCGCTAGGACGTTTAATGAATCGCTTTTCGAGTGACATTGACGCGGTCGATAATAAACTGCAAATGTCGATGGTAACCGTTTTAGAATTCATGTACAGTATGCTTTCATCGATTCTCATCGCGGCGGTCTCGCAGCCCCTCATTATTGTCGCCCTCGTGCCAACCTGCCTTGTCAACTATAAACTGATCGTGTTCTACAACGCCGCCAACCGTGAAATCAGACGAACCATGAGTATCATGAAAAGTCCCGTTTTCAGTATCCTTGGGGAAATAACATCCGGTATGGCTACCGTTTCGGCTTATGGCCGCAGAAACGTTGTCATGCGGGAGGCACTTCGCCGATTGGATGTTGTGTACTCTTGTGGTATCCTGCAAAACTGTACCAACTTGTGGATGACCGTCCGGCTGGAACTTCTCAGCAACACCATTATTACGTGCATTGCCCTTGGTGGTGTCATTGGGAGTCATGACCAATACGTTACTCACCGATGTCGCATTGGTTTCTCTGTCTCTCACCATGGCGATGCAAACAACATCCCTAATGAATGCACTCGTCCGCTTCTTGGCCAACTTGGAGGCAGATATGAACTCCGTTGAGCGAATCGGGTACTACACCAATAGTGTACCCAAGGAGGATATGCCGACGATTGACGAGGAGGTGGAGGAGGTGAGCAAGACGCTGCAGTCGGGCGAGAAGGGCGCGGGCACTGACGTTGTGATTGTGGGGAGCCCGGCGAACCCCGTGCCGCAGCGCATCGTGGCGGGGTCGTTGGAGTTCCAGGACGTGCAGATGCGCTACCGCGAGGGACTGCCGCTCGTGCTGGACCACGTGAGCTTCACGATTGGCGCGCGGGAGAAGGTGGGGATCGTGGGCCGGACCGGCAGCGGGAAGTCGACGCTGCTGCTGACGTTCATGCGGATGGTGGACATTTGCGGCGGCGAGATTGTGGTGAATGGGACGCCGATCCGGTCGCTCCCGCTGCGCGACCTGCGGCGGCAGTTCTCCATGATCCCGCAGGACCCTGTGCTGTTCGACGGGACGGTGCGCATGAACGTGGACCCGTTTCTGGAGGCGTCGTCGGAGGAGGTGTGGTCTGCGCTGGAGACGGTCGGGCTGCGTGAGCGGATAGCGACGGAGCCGGAGGGGATCGACGGGCGCGTGCTGGAGGGCGGGTCGAACTTCAGCGTCGGACAGCGGCAGCTGCTGTGCATGGCGCGCGCGCTGCTGAAGAAGGGGAGCGGGTTCATCCTGATGGACGAGGCGACGGCGAACATTGACCAGGCGCTCGACCGTCACATCCAGGGGACGGTGATGAACGCCTTCGCGGACTACACGGTGATCACGATTGCCCACCGCCTGCAGACGGTTGCGCAGTACGACAAGATTATCGTGATGGACCACGGCGTGGTGGCGGAGATGGGCAGCCCCCGCGAGCTGGTGGCCAACACGGGCTCCCTCTTCCGGCGCATGGTAGACTCGACAGGAAAGGTCGCCAGAGAGCAGTTCATGGCCGTCATGAAAAAGTAGGGCTGCTCATAGGACGGACTATTTTTCCAGAAAGTTGTCCCTTTCCGTGTTGTTGTTGGTTTTTCCTTCGTGGATGCTCTTTTCTTACATACTTTTAATAGTAGTGCTTGACATGTTTATTTCACTAAAGACATACTTGAAGTAGATTTTACAAAAAGAAAATGTTTATCACAGAATTGATAAGCAACTTGATTTTTTTTTTTCAATAACTAATACGCGTGTGATTGTTTTTTATTTCTGTTTTTTTATAACTCCAGTGCTGTAGTCGGCAGAGTAATGCGTAAAATTCTTGTACCATACTGTTGCGACACTTTTGCGCTTTAATAGCTTGTGTTTCTCCCCCTCTTTTTTTCTTTGTCAACTGTTCTTGCGACCGTAGCAGTATAGATTATTCAAGAAATGAGAAAGAACCATCCTCATAATGAGGGGTCTTTAGTGTCCAATGTTAGCAACGGAATCTCCACCATGAATACGTTTCTGTCAACGACGGGCACCTACCACGTACATAATACTAGTTCGGATAGAAATGTAGCCCACCACCACAACGACAGTGTCGAGGTAATTGAAATGAATGCTAGCGGATCACTGGCCAGTTCCCGGTCCGAGTGTTCCTCCATTCACATTCTGTGCGCCAACTCGAATGACAGTTCTCAGCACGACATGGAGGACGATGGTGAACGGTATCACAATCATTCGTTTCTAGCACCGTTAGTGAACTCTTCGGAAGCAAACGACAATAGCGACCTGGCGCACATTATCGAGGCCAACATTGTATACAAGGAGAACCTACGTTCCAGTGCGTTTTATCGATGGAAAGAACGAACCGATCAGCACTCTTCTCAACAAAAATACAAGGAACTGTTTGCCAAGTCCTTGTACGATAACAAGACGCGGTATACTTTTTTCCGTGCGTGGCAGTGGAGATATGAACAGCGAGTAAATAGAAGAAAGCATGAGGAAACGGTGGAGCGGTTCTTTACTCTTCGTGTTCTATTACCGAACGTGTTTCGCCGGTGGAAGAACTCGGCGGAGGAAAGAATAAACGTGAACTACCAAGTCGTAAAGATGAATTACATATGCGAGCGGAAACTGTTCCAATACTATTTTTCCTCTTGGAAGTCAGTCGCGTCACAACAGGCTAAATGTAGGGCATGCAAAGGAAAGAACAATGAAATCCTCATGAAGAGTTATTACAACCGCCTCTTGTCGCAGTGTTTTTTAGCAAAGCGAAACCAGCTAGTTGTCAGGACAGTTCAGTGTCATACTCCCTATAGTTGGTGGAACGACAGGACGGAGGTTACCAACGGTTTACTGTTAAACGATGCCTGGAGAAGATGGTTGTACTTCACGTATGAGAAGAAATCAACAAGAATTATAACCCGAGAGAACCATGCTCGCCAATTGGTCTCTCAGAATGCGACACAGCTGCTCCAGCGCCACTTCAATCGCTGGCTCGTGGGACACCGTGCTGAGCTTCTGAGAAAGCAAACCGACCACGCGGTTCAAAAGACCTACTTCACAGATAAGTGGCTGAATACCTTTCACAAAGACATTAGAATGGCGAAAGAGTTTTATATTAATATCATTTTGCCACGGGATACCAAACAGTGCTTCCGCGAATGGCGAAGCAGGCTGTCCTATCGGTTGACATCCAGACAGATGGCTGCCACGGCGGATGCGTTTTTTGAGAATCGTACCAAGAAGGTGTTTTACTTGCATCTCTGTTTTGTGGACATTTGGAAGAAGAGGTTTGAATACGCCTTGAACAATAGAAAACGATTAGAAAGCGCAAAACTGAATAGAAGCGAACTGTTGTCCTACTTGATGGTGAATCGCGTGACAGATTTTGCTTTGCGACCTAGTGCGGTAGACACCAGTGTCGCGAGCGATAATATTCAGAAAACACAAGAAGCGAACGTGGACGAGCCGGACAACAGTGCTGCAGACACAGATACCCCTTCTTCCTCGCACAGTCCGGTGGTCAAACTTGATCAATCTACACAAACGGAGATACAACCAACCGTAGAGGCACCGACCGCAAATAGGACTGCCGTGACCCAGACTGTACTGAAACGGCGGGACACGGGCTGCCAGACAAATGCACTGGCCGCTTCCGTAGGCGATACGGAAGGTTCCTCGGTTGCTGGTGGCAGTGGAGTGTTGTGCAGCACTACAACCCCGACAACAAGAGCGTCCCCATGTCAGTGTTACAGACGACCGGACGAGAGTTACTTCGCGAGTCAGATGGTGTGGGCTCTTGTGAACTTTATGTTTTGGAGTATGCACAGCCTTGCGAACGTTACCCAGAGCCACCGTAATTCGCAGACGAGTGCGTCCGAGGAGGCGGCGGCGGAATCACTCATGTGTACCGTGAAGGATTCGCACCGTGACGAAACCCCCAACGAAGAGGAGGTTAACCACTCCTCAGTGAGTGAAAATGAGAGTGCCGTTCAAAGTGATTCCACGTATCCCTACCCAATGGATCAAGACACGTACGTGAAGGAGGAAGGGAAGAGGCTGATTGGGGAGTATACGGCCCGGAAAACGCTGCGCGATTTTGAGGAAGCAGAGTTGTCCACAACGGAAAACGAGTTGCGCCTTTTACAAGTTCTGGAAAGGCCGGGTGCCGCCGGACAACACGCTGAACGAGTCAAGGCGTTGCAAATTAGAAAAGGATACCTTGAGAATAGAAAATTAGAGTACGAGGAGTGCAGACGTAGACTAGAGGAGTTCGCGGCTGCCTTAGAATTGCGATATGGAAATAGACCATCCGCACGTGCTTAGATTGAACATGATTTATTAGCTTTAAACCTTGTTTTCCCATAGATTCTATCTGTTTACTGAAAAGTTTTTTTTTTTTTCTTTTCCCGATCCACAGCCGCGCCAGTAGAATAGCCTAACTGTTTTTTGTGGGTTTGACTCAAATATTTCCCCGAATCATCCCTCTCAAACTCTCTACTGCTTTATTAAATAGAGTCAACACATAGGTGTGGTTAAATAGTATTTATTTACAGGTGATCAACTTCCCTACTCCTTCTTGTGCCCTACGATGCAGTCGGAAGAACGACGAGTGAGTGCCGTGCACGAAGGAGAGTTTATCCCTGAAGACGACAGGAAGCATGCCGTACTGGACTGCGGCTGCCAAAAGAATATCCTTCACAACCGTATTGTGTACGAAAAAGAACTAAACGACCACAATAATGAAGTGGAGGAACTATTTGGAGAAGCGGAGGAGTACGTGGAAACCGACGAGGACAAGGCCAAGTCTTTGTTGGACAAGTTCTTTTACACGTGGGTGCGAAAAACAATCGACCTCGCGTCGGAGGAGAAACTGGAGACGAGTCTTCTGCCACGCCCGACGAAGGACGTCCGCGCGTACGAGTGCGGCCTGCGGCTGTCTGAGGCGTATCGCGCGGCGATGAGCGTACGCAATGCCTGGAAGTATCTGATCGGGGCGGAGGTGTTTCTGACCGAGGACCCCGACAGTCGTGGCATCCTGCGGTGGGTTGGTGTGCCGCAGCAAGGCGGCTACAAGAGCGTGATGGCCGCTGTGGAGTGGTCTAACATCCCCGCCCCCCGTGCCGCCGCTGAAGCCGAGGACCCGCAGAACTCACCGTTGTTTAACGGTGTTGTGCATGGAGAGCACCTCTTCGACCCGGAGCGCGACAATGCGTGCACGCTGGAAAGAACCGATGACGTCGAGTTTACCTTGGTGCCGCGCAACTCTGAGCTCGGTGTGACGATTCCCACACCACAGGTTCCTTCTTTTACCCGAAAGCTGTTCAGCGCCCTTCCTCAATATTTCTTCATTCAATTTGTATTCAAGGCGATAGATGATGTATGCATACTTGTTATTCCAGTTGTATTGGGAGCCTTTGTCAACTATATCTCCAGTAGTGACCCCAAACTACTGCACGGTATAGCCCTGGTGATAGGTCTGTTTTGTATTCAGTTAATTCAGTCAACAGCGCTGCATCGATACTATTCTGAGAGTATTAGAGGCGGGCTGCAGTACAGATCGGCAATGACGGCAGTTTTGTTCGAGAAATGCTTCACCGTGTCGTCCAAGTCTCTCTCCCGTCCCGAACTAAACGCTGGTCGAATTCTCAACATGGTAACCACGGATGCGGAAAGGTTAAACGAGTTTATCCAACATTGTATGTTTATATGGAGTGCTCCGGCCGTTTTCCTTGTTTCCATTGGATTACTAGCACGCCTAGTTGGCTGGTGCTCACTGATGGCAGTGGTCGCGATGACAGCGACCCTTCCTATAAACACGCAGATCACGAAAAGGATGGCTAATGAATGCGAACTTCTCGTGAAGGTGACGGATATGCGAGTGAAAGCCACCAACGAGTTTTTCTCTGGTATTCGTATTGCCAAGTTCATGACGTGGGAGCCGCGCTTCATAGCCAACATTGAGGCGAAAAGGCAGGACGAGCTGTATTACCTCAAGAAGGTCCAATTCTGTCGAGTACTGATGTCGTTTATTTCCGTTGCCACGCCGATGATTATGATTGCCGTTGTGTTTGTGCTGTACAGATTGTTGGGCCACGACCTGACCCCGTCCATTGTGTTCCCTACTATTTCGCTGTTGGGAGTCATTCAAATGCCGTTTAGGATGATTCCATACGCCTTGAACGCCACTATTCAGTTTAACGTCGCGATGCAGCGCATCACCACCTTCCTGGAAAGTGACAATACGTCGTGCGAAACGGTGGAGGACGTGGAGGAACTGTACAGATCGTCCGGTGGGGCGGCGGCCCTTCCCCTGTGCGCTTCCGCTGCCGTGTTTGAGAATCTTTCGGTCACGGCGTACCTCCCAGTGAAACTCCCCTTTGCCCCCAAACTGCAACGCAACTTGCTTCGTCGGGTACTGAAGATGATGTGTTGCTGCCCATCGTGCTCCAAACATGTCCACCCCCCACCGACGGCCGTCGAGGAACCCGAAGAGCCAACGTCCACCCCTACCACCAAGACGGAGGGGAAGAAGCCGACGATGGAGAAGGACGCATTCTACGAGTTGCAGCCGAAGCGCCTGATTGAGGATTTAACGGTGAGTGTTCCCAGCGGAAAGCTGACGGTGATTGTCGGCCCCACCGGCTGCGGTAAGTCCACTCTCCTGCAGGTGCTGCTGGGGCAACTGGAGGTCTCCAGTGGACGGGTGTGGTGCTGCAAGAACATTGCCTACGTGCCCCAGCAGCCGTGGATCATGAACGCGACGCTGAAGGACAACATTCTCTTCTTCTCCGAGGACGACGAGGAGCGGCTGACGAGGGCGCTGGAGGTGAGTCAGCTGAAGGCGGACTTGGACATTCTGTCGAACGGCCTCAAGACGGAGATTGGGGAGAAGGGCATCAACCTGAGCGGTGGGCAGAAGGCGCGTGTGAATCTTGCGCGTGCGGTGTATGCCGACCGAGAGATGTACATACTGGATGACCCGCTGTCCGCACTGGATGCACACGTTGGTGACGCGTGTCGTGGACGACTGCTTCCTCGGTGCGCTGAGCGGCAAGACGCGTGTGCTGGCGACGCACCAGATGCACGTGGTCCCCAAGGCGGACTACATCATTGCCCTGGGCGAGGACAGAAAAATTGCGTTCTCTGGTGACGCCGCCTCTTTCCTGGCGTCGAGCGTCTATAAAGAGATGACCCTCGCGACGAAGGAGCATGAGGAGGATAAAGAGGAGACAGAGGAGGAGCAAACCGACACCGTTGAGAAGAAGGAAAAGGAGAAGCCGTCCGCGAAAGAGACGAAGCCAGGCACGGACACCCTCATGACGAAGGAGGAAAAGGCCTCCGGTGGCGTTCCTTGGAGCACTTATATGGACTACTTTCGTTTCTGTGGAGGGACTGCGGCGTCTCTTGTCGTCGCGGGTGTATTCGCGGCAACCGAGGTTCTCACCGTGTCGAGCACCGTTTGGCTTTCCATGTGGGCAACCCGCCGTTTTGGCCTGTCCGACGCAACCTACCTCGTCGTGTATGTGATACTGGTGCTGCTGGGCTGCGCTAGCTCGCCTACGCGTTTTAGCGTCGGCTTCACGTTTATGCGCCACGGCTGTGTGTCTCTGCACAAGACTGTGTTGAGAGGCGTCGGTGTTGGCACGATGGAACTCTTCGACACCACACCTCTCGGACGTATCATGAACCGGTTTTCAAGGGACATTGACGTCGCGGACAACAACCTTCAGCAATCCTTTATTCAGTTTATGAACTGCATGCTGTCCATTCTGTCCTCTATCCTTATTACGGTGGTGTCGCAACGTATTGTGTTGTTCATACTTCTCCCTTGCGGCTATTTTTACTACCGACTGCTGGTGTTCTACAACTCCGCCAACCGCGAAATCCGACGAACGGGAAGTGTTGCGAAGTCCCCCCTTGATTTCCCTCCTCGGTGAGGTGCTCACCGGCGTGTCCACGATCAGCGCGTATAAGCAGGCACCTGTGATGATGCGTGAGGCGCTACAGCGGATTGACCTCGTGTACTCGTGCTCCTTTCTGGAAAATGTTGCCAATCGATGGCTCGGTGTAAGAATTGAGCTCTTGAGCAACCTTGTGGTGACCACCATCGCACTCGCCGGCGTCATTATCGCATCCACTAAGGTGTGGGGACAGGACATTGGCCTTGTGTCTCTCTCGCTGACGATGGCACTCCAGACCACCTCACAGCTCAATTGGCTCGTACGGCAGGCGGCCGGTGTCGAGGCGGACATGAACTCGATCGAGCGTCTCATCTTTTACACTACGGTGGACAAGGAGGATATGCCGACGATTGACGAGGAGGTGGAGGAGGTGAGCAAGACGCTGCAGTCGGGCGAGAAGGGCGCGGGCACTGACGTTGTGATTGTGGGGAGCCCGGCGAACCCCGTGCCGCAGCGCATCGTGGCGGGGTCGTTGGAGTTCCAGGACGTGCAGATGCGCTACCGCGAGGGACTGCCGCTCGTGCTGGACCACGTGAGCTTCACGATTGGTGCACGGGAGAAGGTGGGGATCGTGGGCCGGACCGGCAGCGGGAAGTCGACGCTGCTGCTGACGTTCATGCGGATGGTGGACATTTGCGGCGGCGAGATTGTGGTGAATGGGACGCCGATCCGGTCGCTCCCGCTGCGCGACCTGCGGCGGCAGTTCTCCATGATCCCGCAGGACCCCGTGCTGTTCGACGGGACGGTGCGCATGAACGTGGACCCGTTTCTGGAGGCGTCGTCGGAGGAGGTGTGGTCTGCGCTGGAGACGGTCGGGCTGCGCGAGCGGATAGCGACGGAGCCGGAGGGGATCGACGGGCGCGTGCTGGAGGGCGGGTCGAACTTCAGCGTCGGACAGCGGCAGCTGCTGTGCATGGCGCGTGCGCTGCTGAAGAAGGGGAGCGGGTTCATCCTGATGGACGAGGCGACGGCGAACATTGACCAGGCGCTCGACCGTCACATCCAGGGGACGGTGATGAACGCCTTCGCGGACTACACGGTGATCACGATTGCCCACCGCCTGCAGACGGTTGCGCAGTACGACAAGATTATCGTGATGGACCACGGCGTGGTGGCGGAGATGGGCAGCCCCCGCGAGCTGGTGGCCAACACGGGCTCCCTCTTCCGGCGCATGGTAGACTCGACAGGAAAGGTCGCCAGAGAGCAGTTCATGGCCGTCATGAAAAAGTAGGGCTGCTCATAGGACGGACTATTTTTCCAGAAAGTTGTCCCTTTCCGTGTTGTTGTTGGTTTTTCCTTCGTGGATGCTCTTATCTTACATAATTTTAATAGTAGTGCTTGACGTGGTTATTTCACGAAGTATCTTGTCAACGCATATACTTGAGTAAAACAACCTTTTTTTTTGTTGTTGTTTACATAATTGATTAGCAATAGTGCTTTTTTTTTTTTTTTTTTTTTGCACGAGCTCCCCAACTTTTTGTTTTCGTTTTGAAAGGTGTATTAGAAGGATCTTCGGTTCCTTCGTTACGTTTTGGGTTAACATTGAATAAATTCATCTAAACTATCGTTCTCATTGTTTACCGTTCTTGTTAAATAGAGTCAACACATAGGTGTGGATAAATAGTATTTATTTTCGGGTGATCAACTTCCCTACTCCTTCTTGTGCTCTACGATGCAGTCGGAAGAACGACGAGTGAGTGCCGTGCACGAAGGAGAGTTTATCCCTGAAGACGACAGGAAGCATGCCGTACTGGACTGCGGCTGCCAAAAGAATATCCTTCACAACCGTATTGTGTACGAAAAAGAACTAAACGACCACAATAATGAAGTGGAGGAACTATTTGGAGAAGCGGAGGAGTACGTGGAAACCGACGAGGACAAGGCCAAGTCTTTGTTGGACAAGTTCTTTTACACGTGGGTGCGAAAAACAATCGACCTCGCGTCGGAGGAGAAACTGGAGACGAGTCTTCTGCCACGCCCGACGAAGGACGTCCGCGCGTACGAGTGCGGCCTGCGGCTTTCTGAGGCGTATCGCGCGGCGATGAGCGTACGCAATGCCTGGAAGTATCTGATCGGGGCGGAGGTGTTTCTGACCGAGGACCCCGACAGTCGTGGCACCCTGCGGTGGGTTGGTGTACCGCAGCAGGGCGGCTACAAGAGCGTGATGGCCGCCGTGGAGTGGTCTCACATCCCCGCCCCCCGTGCTGCCGCCCACGCTGAGGACCCGCAGAACTCCCCGTTGTTTAACGGTGTTGTGCATGGAGAGCACCTCTTCGACCCGGAGCGTGACAATGCGTGCACACTGGAAAGAACCGATGACGTCGAGTTTACCTTGGTGCCGCGCAACTCTGAGCTCGGTGTGACGATTCCCACACCACGGCCGCCCTCTTTCACTCGTAAGTTGCTTAGCACACTTTCGGACTATTTCTTTGTTACGTTTCTATTCAAGGCCACGGGAGATGTATGCACACTTGTTATTCCAGTTGTATTGGGAGCCTTTGTCAACTATATCTCCGGCACTGACCCTAAGCTACTACACGGTATAGCCCTGGTGATAGGTCTGTTTTGTATTCAGTTAATTCAGTCAACAGCGCTGCATCGGTTTTACTTCGAGAGTATTAAAAATGGACTACAGTACAGATCGGCAATGACGGCAGTTTTGTTCGAGAAATGCTTCACCGTGTCGTCCAAGTCTCTCTCCCGTCCCGAACTAAACACCGGGCGCATTCTCAACATGGTAAGCTCTGATGTAGAGCGAGTGAATGACTTCATTCAGTATTTAATGTATCTGTGGAGCAGCCCGACTGTGTTCCTCGTTTCTATTGGACTGCTGGCGCGATTGGTCGGTTGGTGCTCACTGATGGCAGTGGTCGCGATGGCGGCCACCCTTCCTATCAATACATATATTATGAAAAGAATGGTGAACGCGCGTGAACTTCTCGTGAAGGCGACGGATATGCGAGTGAAAGCCACCAACGAGTTTTTCTCTGGTATTCGTATTGCCAAGTTCATGACGTGGGAGCCGCGCTTCATAGCCAACATTGAGGCGAAAAGGCAGGACGAGCTGTATTACCTCAAGAAGGTCCAATTCTGTCGAGTACTGATGTCGTTTATTTCCGTTGCCACGCCGATGATTATGATTGCCGTTGTATTTGTGCTGTACAGATTGTTGGGCCACAACTTGACCCCGTCCATTGTGTTCCCTACTATTTCGCTGTTGGGTGTCATCCGAATGCCTTTCCTGATGATTCCATTTGTTCTCAGCGGTCTCGTCCAGTTTAACGTCGCGATGCAGCGCATCACCACCTTCCTGGAAAGTGACAATACGTCGTGCGAAACGGTGGGGGACGTGGAGGAACTGTACAGATCGTCCGGTGGGGCGGCGGCCCTTCCCCTGTGCGCTTCCGCTGCCGTGTTTGAGAATCTTTCGGTCACGGCGTACCTCCCAGTGAAACTCCCCTTTGCCCCCAAACTGCAACGCAACTTGCTTCGCCGGGTACTGAAGATGATGTGCTGCTGCCCATCGTGCTCCAAACATGTCCACCCCCCACCGACAGCCGTCGAGGAACCCGAAGAGCCAACGTCCACCCCCACCACCAAGACGGAGGGGAAGAAGCCGACGATGGAGAAGGACGCATTCTACGAGTTGCAGCCGAAGCGCCTGATTGAGGATTTAACGGTGAGTGTTCCCAGCGGAAAGCTGACGGTGATTGTCGGCCCCACCGGCTGCGGTAAGTCCACGCTCCTGCAGGTGCTGCTGGGGCAACTGGAGGTCTCCAGTGGACGGGTGTGGTGCTGCAAGAACATTGCCTACGTGCCCCAGCAGCCGTGGATCATGAACGCGACGCTGAAGGACAACATTCTCTTCTTCTCCGAGGACGACGAGGAGCGGCTGACGAGGGCGCTGGAGGTGAGTCAGCTGAAGGCAGACTTGGACATTCTGTCGAACGGCCTCAAGACGGAGATTGGGGAGAAGGGCATCAACCTGAGCGGTGGGCAGAAGGCGCGTGTGAATCTTGCGCGTGCGGTGTATGCCGACCGAGAGATGTACATACTGGATGACCCGCTGTCCGCACTGGATGCACACGTTGGTGAGCGCGTCGTGGACGACTGCTTCCTCGGTGCGCTGAGCGGCAAGACGCGTGTGCTGGCGACGCACCAGATGCACGTGGTCCCCAAGGCGGACTACATCATTGCCCTGGGCGAGGACAGAAAAATTGCGTTCTCTGGTGACGCCGCCTCTTTCCTGGCGTCGAGCGTCTATAAAGAGATGACCCTCGCGACGAAGGAGCATGAGGAGGATAAAGAGGAGACAGAGGAGGAGCAAACCGACACCGTTGAGAAGAAGGAAAAGGAAAAGCCGTCCGCAAAGGAGACGAAGCCAGGCACGGACACCCTCATGACGAAGGAGGAAAAGGCCTCCGGTGGCGTTCCTTGGAGCACTTATATGGACTACTTTCGTTTCTGTGGAGGGACTGCGGCGTCTCTTGTCGTCGCGGGTGTATTCGCGGCAACCGAGGTTCTGACCGTGTCGAGCACCGTTTGGCTTTCCATGTGGGCAACCCGCCGTTTTGGCCTGTCCGACGCAACCTACCTCGTCGTGTATGTGATACTGGTGCTGCTGGGCTGCGCTAGCTCGCCTACGCGTTTTAGCGTCGGCTTCACGTTTATGCGCCACGGCTGTGTGTCCCTGCACAAGACTGTGTTGAGAGGCGTCGGTGTTGGCACGATGGAATTCTTCGACACCACACCTCTCGGACGTATCATGAACCGGTTTTCAAGGGACATTGACGTCGCGGACAACAACCTTCAGCAATCCTTTATTCAGTTTATGAACTGCATGCTGTCCATTCTGTCCTCTATCCTTATTACGGTGGTGTCGCAACGTATTGTGTTGTTCATACTTCTCCCTTGCGGCTATTTTTACTACCGACTGCTGGTGTTCTACAACTCCGCCAACCGCGAAATCCGACGAACGGGAAGTGTTGCGAAGTCCCCCTTGATTTCCCTCCTCGGTGAGGTGCTCACCGGCGTGTCCACGATCAGCGCGTATAAGCAGGCACCTGTGATGATGCGTGAGGCGCTACAGCGGATTGACCTTGTGTACTCGTGCTCCTTTCTGGAAAATGTTGCCAATCGATGGCTCGGTGTAAGAATTGAGCTCTTGAGCAACCTTGTGGTGACCACCATCGCACTCGCCGGCGTCATTATCGCATCCACTAAGGTGTGGGGACAGGACATTGGCCTTGTGTCTCTCTCGCTGACGATGGCACTCCAGACCACCTCACAGCTCAATTGGCTCGTACGGCAGGCGGCCGGTGTCGAGGCGGACATGAACTCGATCGAGCGTCTCATCTTTTACACTACGGTGGACAAGGAGGATATGCCGACGATTGACGAGGAGGTGGAGGAGGTGAGCAAGACGCTGCAGTCGGGCGAGAAGGGCGCGGGCACTGACGTTGTGATTGTGGGGAGCCCGGCGAACCCCGTACCGCAGCGCATCGTGGCGGGGTCGCTGGAGTTCCAGGACGTGCAGATGCGCTACCGCGAGGGACTGCCGCTCGTGCTGGACCACGTGAGCTTCACGATTGGTGCGCGGGAGAAGGTGGGGATCGTGGGCCGGACCGGCAGCGGGAAGTCGACGCTGCTGCTGACGTTCATGCGGATGGTGGACATTTGCGGCGGCGAGATTGTGGTGAATGGGACGCCGATCCGGTCGCTCCCGCTGCGCGACCTGCGGCGGCAGTTCTCCATGATCCCGCAGGACCCCGTGCTGTTCGACGGGACGGTGCGCATGAACGTGGACCCGTTTCTGGAGGCGTCGTCGGAGGAGGTGTGGTCTGCGCTGGAGACGGTCGGGCTGCGCGAGCGGATAGCGACGGAGCCGGAGGGGATCGACGGGCGCGTGCTGGAGGGCGGGTCGAACTTCAGCGTCGGACAGCGGCAGCTGCTGTGCATGGCGCGCGCGCTGCTGAAGAAGGGGAGCGGGTTCATCCTGATGGACGAGGCGACGGCGAACATTGACCAGGCGCTCGACCGTCACATCCAGGGGACGGTGATGAACGCCTTCGCGGACTACACGGTGATCACGATTGCCCACCGCCTGCAGACGGTTGCGCAGTACGACAAGATTATCGTGATGGACCACGGCGTGGTGGCGGAGATGGGCAGCCCCCGCGAGCTGGTGGCCAACACGGGCTCCCTCTTCCGGCGCATGGTAGACTCGACAGGAAAGGGTGCGCGAGAGCGTTTCTTAAGCGCCGCGAAGTGAGAATTATTTTACATACCTATTTCCCACAAATAGCACTTTTGTTTTTTTTTGGAATAAAAAAAAGGCTGTGTCTAGTGGTTTAACCGTAATTTGTGTTAAGTGGTGTTTTCGTTTAGTCATGGTTGTCTTTTTGACCTCTGTTTCCATTTTGGTGTTGACCCAATGTGTACAGATTGTTCCCCCCCCTTATTTTTTCCCTTTTTGTTGCATAGCAGGTTTCATTGATCATGTTGAAAAGATTGCATCGTTTTCCTGCGGTGGTTAGGTTGCAAATTAGAAAGTACGGCAACGCGCCTACGCGTGTGCGACCGGTAGAGTTGCCGAAGGAGTACTCCCTGCGCCAGAGTGAGAGAGAGACGAGTGCATCGTTGGCGATTGCGATCATGTTCATTATACCAATTTGGCTGTTCGTGCTTAGCGGTGAGAAAAGGGAGAAGGATCGGGAGCAGATGAAAGAGTGGGCGCTGCGGCAGAGGAAGGTGCGGGCAGTAGGAAAAGATGATGATGGTGTGTAGCGGCATTTCCCCCTTTTTGCTTTACAGAGAGCACACTTGTTTTTGGTTTCATGTGAAACCTCGTTGCACGTTTATGGGGTGACAACTTTGACACTCACAAGCAGAAACATCCTTCCCTTTTTCGACTTTCCCCATCTTGTACTCGTGTAGTGCGTTAAATTTACAAATATGCGTCCGTACCGCACGCCAATCCGGCGGCTGTCAGGCCTCCGTTCCTTTACCAGAGGGATCCCTTACTCCCCAGTCGGTACGATTCAGGATTTTTCATCATCCCCGCGACACACACGACTGGCGGAACTGCAGCGGGACCTAGACACCCAAGCGGGGCGCGCCCCTACAGGACTGTTCAACGGGCCGACCATCAGCACGAGGGAAGGAATGAAGCCTCTCATACCACCGGAGCGGCTCTATAGCTTTAGGGCGAGCGAAGGCACCCGTCCGAAGGCGAGCGATTTTGCGATGCCCAAGGAGAGTCAGAGTTTTCAGCAAGATATGCGTGTTGATCCGGCCTACGACGACGTCCCCGAGCACGTCCGTGCCGCCAAGCAAAGCATGCTTATGATGCAAAGTGATTCTTACGGGGAGTCGATACGAGGAGTAGTCCCGCCTCCACCGCCCATAGGGGAAGTGCCAGATCCCCGTCCCTACACTCAGCCCAAAGTGCAGTTGGACGACGTGTGGTGGATCTTGATGGGGGCTATTTTTGCTTTATTTGCCATTTTAGTCAAATTTGGCAAGTAGCGTTCATCCAAAAAAACATAAGTACATGGCATTTTTGTTTTTGTTGCGGCTGCCAAAACAAAAATAAGGAAAGAGTATCGGTGGACCGGTGATTTATTTACGACGCCATTTTTTTTTCCCCCGTCTTTAATTCAGTTACATTTTAGATCCTCACATACACTTCAAAACAGTGTCCAACATGAATGCGCTGCGCGTCATGCCCATGTCGCCGTGTATTGGTGGCCGCGGGTTCTTTACCCAATGCAGAGTCCATAGAAAACTGCAAATGAGTAAACGGAGACAAATGATGAAGAATCGGCAGCAGCCAATCCCCGTTCTCTCCCTGATGATGGGGTTTATTATTATGTCGTACGCCACCATAAACCTGTTGGCGTCCCGCAAAGGGAAGTATAGTGACGGCGAGTTGTAGGACGCGAAGCTTCATTATGCGTTTTTTTATGGCCTCCCCCAGGAACCACGCCTTCACACTAATTGTGGTATCTTGACCCCTCGGGACCGCACTCTCCTCCTCCCTCTTTGTCTCTCTCTCGTTCTCAGAGTGGATTAGGATAGGGAGCGTGGGCGCACGGTATGGTACGAAAGGGAAACCTCGGGCGTCGTCTGTATCTGTGGCTCACCACGTCTCACCGAGACAAAATAAACAGACGCGATATCATATCCGAGAGGGCCTACGCACGGAGTGTGAGGGATAAGGTGCACACGGTGAACGATGTCTTTCACTTGGCCGGCCATAAGGACGCGGTGCATGGAGTGGAGGCGACGACCCTTCAGTTCGGGGAGGTGGCGTGGTCGTTTCTGGTCCTACCGGCCGTGTTTGCAGTAGCGATGATTGTCCTTATTGTTCGACCCGGGTCTAACGAAAGATTGGAAAGTCTAGACGCGAAACGAAAGGTATTTGAGCACGATGCTTTACGGTCTGCCCAGAAGAACGCCGAGTCGCAGGCGCTACTGCGTGAAACCAAAAGTAGTCTGCATGGGGAAAAGGAGGCCACAGCGCCAGAAGATGACACACTCTCCCAAGTCAACTCTTTGATAGGCGAATTAAACACACTTTTAGAAAAACAAAAGTTGTTGTCCAAATAGGAGGAATGCCCTCATCTATCACAGATTTTTGTTAAATGAAATGCATTTTCACTTCATTTGCGCGTGTTGTTGCCATCGCGGTACGCAGTACTTTCTCTAGTCATTGGTTTATTTGACTCTCTCTCTCCCTTACACTTTGAGTTGATAAGTTTTGTTTATTCTCGTAATCGTTGCGCTGTATCACTATCGAAAAATACGTACAATACGCAAATAGATTTTTTTTAAAAAAAAAGCAATCTGAAAAAATCATCCAAATAAAACGGTAACATGGCGGAAGTCTTTGTGGAAGCCTCTCATGAGCAAATCTCTACCCTAGACGAACCGGTGAAGGACACGCTCCTCCGTGATCTGAAGGCGATTGGCCGTAAGATGGTGGTGGTGGTGTATCCCCCTTTCGGAGACGATCGGGAGCTGAGGGAGTGGGACCTGTGGGGCCCTCTCTTGCTCTGCCTGCTGCTGGCCATCATCCTAGCCGTGAAAGCGGGGCAGGACCAGAAGGCGCTCGTGTTCTCTGCCGTGTTCCTCTGGGTCTGGCTGGGCGCCGCCGTAGTCACGCTGAATGCAAAGTTCTTAGGAAGCACCATTTCCTTTTTCCAGACGGTGTGTGTGATGGGATACTGTCTCACCCCGCTGTTCCTCGGTGCGCTGCTGGTGCTCGTCATCCCCATCTTCTTCATCAATCTTGTTATCGTCATGGCCACATGGGCGTGGTCCTGCTGGGCATCCCTGCGCTTCTTTCGTGGTTCTACCGTGCCTCAGAGAGAAATGTTAGTTCTTTATCCTGTCGCGCTCTTCTTCTTCTTTGGCGCTTGGATGATATTGGTGGGTTTGTAGGACAACTCGTTTCAGCGTTTACCCTTTTTTAATATATAGTGATGATTAACTTGTTTTAGTCGTGTATGTTGCGTCAATTTCTACTACCGTCATAATTTTTGTTTTCCTCATGCCACATTTCCTTTCATAACCGTATAACTGTCTAATATAAAGCAGCACCACACGCGCATGGATTATCCTTCTCCTCTCCTCTCCTTTTCTTTATGGCTACAGTTCACCATTTAAGCGAAATAAACAACACACTATACAAATGGCTGCGTCTGAAACCGGGAAAGTCAAGCTGTGGGGCGGTCGCTTCCAGAAGAGCACCGACAAGAGTGTAGACGACTTCAACTCGTCCATCCGCTTCGACCAGCGCATGTACAAACAAGACATCCGCGGCTCCATTGCCCACGCGCGCATGCTGGGTCATCAGGGGATTATCCCAAAGGAAGACAGTGAGAAGATCATCAAAGGACTGGAGGAGGTGCGCAAGGACATTGACGACGGAAAGATCCAATTCCAGGTGGATGCCGAGGATATCCACATGAACGTGGAATCCATCTTGACGGAACGGATCGGGGAGGCCGGGAAGCGCCTTCACACCGGCCGCAGCAGAAACGATCAGGTCGCGCTGGACCTCCGCATGTACCTCCGCGACGAGGTCATCGAGCTCCGTGAAATGCTGCTGCACACGCTGCACGTCTTCTGCCACCTCGCGGAGGAGCATGTGGATACCATTATGCCAGGCTACACGCACCTCCAGAAGGCTCAGCCCGTCACGCTGGCGCACCACTTGATGGCCTACTTTGAAATGTTTCTCCGTGACTTGGGCCGATTGAACGACTGCTTCAATCGCATTAACGTCATGCCGCTCGGTTCTGGTGCCCTTGCCGGTACCACGTACCCCCTGGACCGCAATATGGTGGCACAGGAGTTGGGCTTCCCCGTGATCACCAGAAACAGTCTTGACGGTGTCTCGGATAGAGATTTCGTCCTGGAGCTGTGCAGTGTACTGTCCACCCTCATGATGCACCTCAGTCGCTTCTGCGAGGAGCTCATCCTCTGGAACAGTAACGAGTTCTCCTTTATCGAGATGGACGACGGGTTCTCCACCGGTTCCTCCATCATGCCACAGAAGAAGAACCCCGATGTGGCGGAGCTGATCCGCGGCAAGTGCGGTCGTGTCTATGGCCACTTGATGGGTCTGCTGACCACCATGAAAGGGCTCCCACTGGCGTACAATAAGGATATGCAAGAGGACAAGGAACCCATTTTTGATTCCGTCGATACCGTGAAGCTTTGCCTGCCGGTGTTCTGTGATATGGTGTCCACCATGAAAGTACGCAAAGACAAGATGCTCCTCGGCTCGAAAGGGGGGTTTACCAACGCGACCGATGCGGCGGACTACTTGGTCAAGAAGGGTCTCCCCTTCCGTGAGGCGCACTCGGTCATTGGGCAGATGGTGTTCTACTCGATTGAGCACAACAAGTCGTTGGATGAGCTGACCATGGAGGAATTCAAAAAGTTTTCGACCATTATCGAGGATGACATTTACAACGCCATCAGCATGGAGACGTGCGTCAATGACCGCAAGGTGGTCGGCGGCCCGGCCCGTGAGGTCAGCCTTAAGGCCATCCAGGAGGCGAAGGAATTTGTCGCCGAAGCTGTGAAAGGCGCGCAGGCGATCAAGCATTGAAGGATACTTACTTTTTAACATTTTCTGATTCTAATTTTTCGGTTATCCGGTTTTTTGAAGTGAACGAGCATAACAACAAAAACAAGGGAGTTATGGTATGTTTGTTTTGTGGGTTCTTTTTATGCTGTGAGGATTGTTTTTCCTATCGTTCCGTCCGCATTTTCCTCCCCCCCCCCTTCCGTCCTCAAACAAGTTCTTACAAGTTTTTTTTACTTCTTCACAAAAGAGAAATTATCATGTCCAAGCCTAAGGTTGTTCTTGCCTACAGTGGTGGTCTCGACACCTCCGTCATTATCCCCTGGCTCAAGGAGAACTACGACTACGAGGTCATCGCCTGCTGCGCTGACGTTGGTCAGGGCGGTGGTGAGACCGACGGCCTTCAGGAGAAGGCGATCAAGTCCGGTGCTTCCAAGCTGTACCTCCTGAACCTTCAGGAAGAGTACGTCCGCGACTTTGTCTTCCCCACCCTCAAGGCTGGCGCCATCTACGAGGGGAAGTACCTTCTCGGTACCTCCCACGCCCGCCCCGTGATTGCCAAGCACCTCGTCGAGGTGGCGCACAAGGAAGGTGCGGTGGCCATTTGCCACGGTGCTACCGGTAAGGGTAACGATCAAGTCCGCTTCGAGCTCACCGTCATGGCCCTCGACCCCTCTCTCAAGGTCGTCGCCCCGTGGCGTGAGTGGAACATCAAGTCCCGCGAGGATGCCATCGACTACGCCGAGGCCCACAACGTCCCCATTCCTTGCTCCAAGTCGGACCTCTACTCCCGCGACCGAAACCTCTGGCACATCAGCCACGAGGGTATGGACCTCGAGGACCCCGCCAACGAGCCCAAGTACGACACCCTCCTCAAGCTCAGCAACGCCTTGGAGAAGGCCCCCGATGCCGCCGAATACGTCACCGTGGACTTCGAGAAGGGCGTCCCTGTTGCCGTGAACGGCAAGAAGATGGGCCCCGTTGAGCTCGTCGAGCTCCTTAACGTCATTGGCGGAAAGCACGCCGTTGGTATTGAGGATATCGTGGAGGACCGTCTGGTCGGTATGAAGTCCCGCGGTGTGTACGAAACCCCCGCTGGTACCATCCTTTACAAGGCCCTCGAGATTCTGGAGTCGCTCTGCCTCGACCGCGACACGCAGGCCTTCAAGCGCCAGTCCGCCGTCCGCTTCGCCGAGTTGGTCTACGACGGTAAGTGGTTCACCCCTCTCCGCGAGTCCATGTCTGCCATGTTCGACTCGATGGCCGAGACGGTCACCGGTGAGGTCAAGCTGAAGCTCTACAAGGGCAACGTTTCTTCCGCCGGCGTGAAGTCCCCCTACTCTCTGTACAACGAGAACATCGCCTCCTTTGGTGACAGCGCTGAGCTGTACAACCACAAGGACGCCGAGGGCTTCATCCGCCTCTTTGGTCTCCCACTCCGCGTGCGGGCCATGATGAACCAGGCTGCGAAGAAGTAGTCATCGTCATAATTTCTTCTGATGCGAAATTCGCTGTGACTGACACCGGAAAACTCAGACACTCGAATACTTTTTTTTTTTACTTTTAACTAATTTTTTTGAAACTTCCTTTTTAAGAAAAAATATTATTATTATTATTATACATTTATTAATAATGGTGATAGAGTGTTGTAAAACAAAAAAAAAATACGAGAAACGAATTCGTTACAACCAAATGAAAAGAAAAATAATCAAAAAAGTACCCCTGCCCCCGGTCAAACAACAAAAGAATAGCACCATCAGCAAAATACACTATTTACAATATACGCCACTGCCTCGCATGCCACTTGTTTTCACAGCAGCTCAATATGCTTCTCTTCTACCTTCTCATTTTCTGTTTTGAATGTCTGTGTGTGTTTTATCCGCCAAGAAGTAACAATAAAAAAAGCGAAACCTATTAATGTGTGATTCCGTTGAAAAGCGCTTGGAGTTGGTAGAACGATCCGACGAACTGTGGGGTGAGGAACCTCCTTACACCCCCGGGGCGGAGGACAAGGCAAACCTCTTCCAACAGCTATACTACGGCTGGATTGGGGACTTTATTTTCAAGGCGGCGAAGGATTCCATTACGGCAGACGACTTACCCCCGCCTACCCAAGAAAACCGCGCCTACAACATTGGCCGCGACCTCTCGCGCCGCATACACGAAGACCTGACAAACAGCAAGTGTTGGGACTCGTATATTGGCTGTGAGGTCCGCTACAAGAATGAGATGGAAACGTTTGGGCATCTCCGGTTTGTGGGGCACCTCCGACAGTCCGACCACCCTAGGCGCATGCTGGCCGGTGTGGAGTGGCAGGTCGCCCCACGGTTCCGCCGAAACGCTTCGGAGGAGAGCGGTGCGGCTCTGCACAACGGAACCGTTCATGGGGAGTTTTTGTTTACAACTGCCGACGATAAACGCTGCGGTTCACTGGAGCCCGTCGAGGATGTGGTGCTTCTCTCCGGCGACCGGAAGGCACCGCCACCACCAAAGTCACTGAGTATGATAAAGGCACTTTTCATTTCGCAATGGAGACATCTCGTCTTTCAATTGCCGGCAAAGCTGCTAGGCGATTTGTGTGGACTGTTGGTACCCGTGCTGATCGAGCGGTTCGTGAACTATCTACAAGACGACGAGGCGTCGTGGGCGTGGGGGATCGGTCTGACCATTTTGTTCTTTATTGTTTCCGTGGTGGGCAGTTGCGCCACCCATAAATACGACCACATTAGCATCCGAGCAGCTGCGGTGTTTGAGATCGCCTCCTACACCGCCGTCTTTGAGAAATGTCTCATGATCAGCAAGAAGTCGCTCAGTCAACCGGAAATGTCGATGGGTCGAATCATGAACATGGCGGGCAGTGACGTGGAAAACCTTGGAGACCTCAACTGGTACGTCATTTACTTTATCAGCGCCCCTATTCAACTGATCGTCTGTCTTATTATGCTGTTCCGGCTCGTCGGCTGGTCGGCCCTGGGCGGCGTTGTGGTCATCTTGATTACCTTCCCCGTGCAAAGTGTCATCTACAAGTGGCAGCAACAGATACGCGAAAAGATGGCCTCCGTGATTGACAACCGGCTGAAAAAGACAAATGAACTGCTGTCTGGCATTCGTATTGTCAAGTTCATGGGTTGGGAGCCGCGCTTTATTTATGCCATCGAAAAGGCACGTGAACAGGAGCTGGCATATTTGAAACAAGTGCAGTGGACCTACGTCTGCAACATGTTCGTGGACGGTGCTACCCCAATTCTGGTGATTTCTGTCGTATTTGTACTTTATCACCTCGCTGGGAACACATTAGAAGCGAATGTTGTGTTTCCCGTCATTTCGTTGCTGAATATTATGCGTGTCCCCTTTTTCATGATCCCGGTTATTATTGGAGCAGTGCTCCAGTGTTTGGTTTCTTCCCGGCGTCTGAGCGCTTTCCTGGAGTGCGAAAATTTTAACAGTGAAATCATCCGCGATATTTCAAGGGTGTTCACAGACTCTGTTGCGGCCGCGTTTGATAATGTCAACATCCAGTCGTTTGTCCCACGTACACTACCAAAGTGCGTTAGCCGCACCAAAACATCAATGGGCAAGTTGTGGAACTCTGTCGCGGGGAATACCACCCCAGAGACGGAGTTTGTGCCCAAGGAAAAAACGGCGGAGGAAGAGGCGGCTACGGATGAAATGACCGATGACAATGACACATTTTTGCACCAACTGACGACAAAAGACATTCTCAAAAATGTGAATCTTATTATCCCCAAAGGAAAGTTGACGATGGTGGTAGGGGAAACTGGCAGTGGCAAGTCCACGTTGTTGGCTTCCCTACTGGGCGAATACGGCATCGGCGACGGCAACGTGTACTCCACGACGGGTCAAATGGTATATGTCCCCCAACTGTCATGGATTATGAATGCCACCCTGGAAGACAATATCGCCTTCTTTAATGAAGCCGAGGAGGCACGAATAAGCGAAACGATCCGTGTGTGTCAGCTGGAGGCAGATGTGAAACTACTAAGTTGTGGTCTCAAGACGGAGATTGGGGAGAAGGGCATCAACCTGAGCGGTGGGCAGAAGGCGCGTGTGAATCTTGCGCGTGCGGTGTACGCCGACCGAGAGATGTACATACTGGATGACCCGCTGTCCGCGCTCGACGCGCGTGTCGGGAAACAAATCTTTGAGGATGTGATTCTCAATCGTTTAAAAGACAAAACCCGTCTACTGGCCACCCACCAGGTGCATTTCCTCCCTTACGCCGACTACGTCATTGCCCTCAAGAAAGGGAAAGTGGTGTTTTACGGCAACTACAGTGATTTCAACAAGGCGCACAGGGAAGAAGAAATCGTCGAAGCTACCGTCGAGGAGGAGAGCGTGGAGGAGGAGCAAGAGAAGGGTGCCGAGAAGGGCGAAGAGGAAGAGGAGAGTGCGGACAAGGACGGAAAACTGATCACGACAGAGGAGAAGGCGATTGGGAGCGTGGCGTGGGATACTTACAAGGCATACATCAATACCACAGGCGGTCCTAAAGGGTGGGCGTTCATGTTGATTCTGTACTCCATCACGGAGGTTTCTCTGGTGTCCACATCGGTATGGCTCTCCGTATGGGCCACCAACGCCTTTGGGCTAACCGCAAACCAGTACATGTACATCTACCTGGGCCTTGTCGCCGTCAGTATACTGGTGGAGCCTGCGCGTGGCTACACGACATATACGCTTTTTCGTATGGGTAGCAGGAACCTTCATAAAAAACTACTCCGCTCCATTGGCGTGGCGACACTGGAGTTCTTTGACACCACTCCCCTCGGTCGTCTGCTGAACCGTTTCTCACGGGATATTGGCAACATTGACGATCAGTTGCCGGATAGTCTTTCGTACCTGTTTGCCTATTGCTTCGCTGTCATCTCCACTATAGTGATCATGGCGGTGGCTCAGCCGCTCATCCTGATCGCGGTCGCTCCTTGTTGCTTCCTCTACTACAAGTTAATGATTATCTACAACGCCTCCAATCGCGAGACGCGCCGCGTGAAGAGCATTGCCCACTCCCCTGTATTTACCTTACTGGAGGAGAGTGTCAGCGGTCAAAGTACCATTCGAGTTTACGGAAAATCCGCGGTTATCATGAAGGCGGCGCTGAAATATTTGGATGTGGTGTACAGAGCACTCTACATGCAAAACATTGCCAACCGGTGGCTGGGAACGCGCCTTGAATTCATCAGCGCCTGTGTCATCACCCTCGTCGCACTCCTCGGTGTGATCGGCAAGATGGTTGGGGTTTCTTCCCAGAACGTGGCCCTCGTCACGCTCGCCCTCACCACCGCCCTAACCCTCACGGAGTCCCTCAACTGGCTAGTCCGTCAGACGGCTTCTGTGGAGGCGAACATGAACTCCACCGAACGCGTGACGCACTATATTGACGAAGTAGACCACGAAGAACTACCCTCTCTCGATGACGACATTCGCGTTTTGGACAAAAACACCCCAGGCAATACAAACGGCACCGACGTTGTTGTGATGGGGAGCCCGGCGAACCCCGTGCCGCAGCGCATCGTGGCGGGGTCGTTGGAGTTCCAGGACGTGCAGATGCGCTACCGCGAGGGACTGCCGCTCGTGCTGGACCACGTGAGCTTCACGATTGGTGCGCGGGAGAAGGTGGGGATCGTGGGCCGGACCGGCAGCGGGAAGTCGACGCTGCTGCTGACGTTCATGCGGATGGTGGACATTTGCGGCGGCGAGATTGTGGTGAATGGGACGCCGATCCGGTCGCTCCCGCTGCGCGACCTGCGGCGGCAGTTCTCCATGATCCCGCAGGACCCCGTGCTGTTCGACGGGACGGTGCGCATGAACGTGGACCCGTTTCTGGAGGCGTCGTCGGAGGAGGTGTGGTCTGCGCTGGAGACGGTCGGGCTGCGCGAGCGGATAGCGACGGAGCCGGAGGGGATCGACGGGCGCGTGCTGGAGGGCGGGTCGAACTTCAGCGTCGGACAGCGGCAGCTGCTGTGCATGGCGCGTGCGCTGCTGAAGAAGGGGAGCGGGTTCATCCTGATGGACGAGGCGACGGCGAACATTGACCAGGCGCTCGACCGTCACATCCAGGGGACGGTGATGAACGCCTTCGCGGACTACACGGTGATCACGATTGCCCACCGCCTGCAGACGGTTGCGCAGTACGACAAGATTATCGTGATGGACCACGGCGTGGTGGCGGAGATGGGGCAGCCCCCGCGAGCTGGTGGCCAACACGGGCTCCCTCTTCCGGCGCATGGTAGACTCGACAGGAAAGGGTGCGCGAGAGCGTTTCTTAAGCGCCGCGAAGTGAGAATTATTTTACATACCTATTTCCCACAAATAGCACTTTGTTTTTTTTGGAATAAAAAAAGGCTGTGTCTAGTGGTTTAACAACGGATACGAAGAGTTTGTGAAACTAATGGGGGCGTAAAAAAAAACATTATTATTATTATTATTATTTCCTTTTCGCTTAAAGAAACTTATAACTATTTATGCCTAGAAGCAACTGTAGGTTGCGTGTATATTGCACTAGCTCCTATGTTGTATGGACGATGCCACAGAAATGTGTGTCAATATAAAGTTTTTTTTTTTTTTTTTTTGGTGGATTTATTGTTTTATTTTTAATGAGAACTTCGCCATTTGTACTGCGTTTGTAAACCTTTTTTCTTCTATATGTTTTTGATAAGCATTTATAAATAATAAAAAAAAGGCATATCCCCGAATGAGCGGAAAAGTTGCGCTGGTAACTGGGGGATCAAGGCGAATCGGAAAGGGCATTGTGTCTGAGCTTCACCGACTGGGCTATAATGTGTTAATTCACTACCACCACTCCAAAGACGAGGCGGAGGTGCTGGTGAAGGATCTGAATACCGTACGACCGGCGAGCGCGCAGTCGTACAGGACTTCATTTGAAACAGTCAGCGAGGATGGGAAACCACTACCGGAGCGGTGCCGTGATTTAGTAAACTTTTGTTTTTCAACGTTTGGTACCTGCGACGTGCTGGTCAACAACGCCTCCGCCTACTACCCCACTCCCCTCCATGTGGAGAAGGAGGATACCTCCATGAAGGACGAGTCGGACCTCTTCGGCTCCAACGCGGTGGCCCCCTTCTACTTGATTCAGTCTTTGGTGCACCACTGTCAGGATAAAGAGCGGAACAAGGAGAGAAATGTTTCCGTGGTCAATATGGTGGATGCCATGACGAATCAGCCGTTACTGGGGTTCACCATGTATACCATGGCCAAACATGCGTTAGAGGGGTTAACAAAGTCGGCTGCGGTCGAGTTGGCCCCATTGTGTATTCGTGTCAATGGGGTAGCGCCTGGTCTGTCGGTGCTCCCGGTGGGGATGTCCGCGGAGGAGCAGGATATGTACCGCACCAAGGTTCCACTCTATCAGAGAGAAGCACAACCGGAGGACATTGCGCGAACGGTGGCGTTTGTGGTTTCTGACAATGCTTCGTATCTTACCGGATCTATCATTAACGTCGACGGTGGATGGAGCCTCACGCGTCAGTAATGACCGTGATTATACACATTAATCTAATTATTTGCTATTATGGCCTTTCCCCATAAGGAGTAGACCATATTCTTTTGTTGTTGTCGTCGTAGTTTCACTACCGGTTGTTTGTCGAACACCGATTACTCTCCCTGTTCATTCACCCCTTCCCCCATTTTTTTCTATCCACTAGCCTACAATGAACAATAGTAAGGGTAAAAAACCTCAAAAGCAAGTGATAAGCACACTTGAAAACTATGCACTCCAGCATTCCTCGAAGAGGGCGCCAATGACCATTCAAAATAAAGAAGTGGTGCAGTTAGTGTCGTCGTTTAGTCCGGGGACCTCGGTGCGCCCGTCTGAGAAAAAGAGTACAAGTCACCTCAACACCACGGCCGCCTTTGGCAGCTCCACTGGTAGTGCTGGGTCCGACACAAGGCTTCACGGAGAGTTACACCGGCGGGTCGGCGATATTTTAGAGGCAAAGCTCGAGGCGAGACGAAAGGAGCTGGAGCGCCTTCCGTCCTCTAGCAACGACTACACGTACCCCAGTCCGGCAGCAGACGCAGAAGAACACGTCAATCCGTCGGTAGGCATCCGTGTTCAACCACTACGCAGTACCGCACCAGCACCACACTCCGCGCGAGAGCCAGTCTCCAAACGAGGGGCACCGTCCAAGCACAGTCGGTATGTGAGCTCTGTCCGAGAGCGCGTTGAGAAGTTCAGAGAAGCGGATGAACAGGAGGGTAGCCCGTTGGAACTGGTCCGAGTGAATCGTCTTGTTGCGGTGCCCGACCACGACCGCACCATGATGGCAGGCTGCAGTACCGCACACACCACGCCCAGCGGTAACTATATTGTTGGCGGGAAAGTGGACGACCGCGTCCGTTCCTCGGAGTGGTATCGACTTCACGGTGGAGAGGGCGATGTGCGACCTGGGTTTATGGCCATGCGCTCCTACGCGGATGACTTTCGGTTGTTCTTTCAGTGGTGCGCCAACCCGTATCGCCCGTCACCCCAGGAGGAGGAGGTCAAACACGGCGCAGGCGAGAGGCATGGGAACGAGAATGAAGCAACAGCGGAGTCATCGGCGCCAGGCGGCCCTGCAGAAGGAAAGCCACCTAGCAGACGCGTCTCGGCCGCGGTCTCTGGTGACATGGCCAACACCCTTTCGGATATTTTAGGGCTGGTGGAGGAAAAGTACGGCAAACCTTTGACACAAGAGGAACGAGATGCCGCTAACAAACGTCTGCAAGAGCTGCGCGCTCAGCGGAAGTCTGCTCTAGAGGGCATGACGGGCAGTGAAGGTCAAAAGGAAGTGCACTCCCCCAGCGCAGGTTCGGGTGCCGCGGCCGGTTCTAGCGCCGCCACTGGTTCCGGTGGTGTACGGCAAGGTGAACTGGAATCCGGCGCAAGCGGCCTTGCAGGTAGCGCAGCAGAAGGGCAGCTGAATGCTGGTGAGTCGGAACAAGCCGACCACAACGCAAATACAATGCATGGTGGTGTGCCTACCCAAGGTCAAGGCGATTTAACAAAGGATACCGCTCAATCAGGAAATGCAGGACGCGCTGAAGGTGGCATGGAGGGAGGCGAGTCAGAAGACGCGATGAACCCATCTGTTCCGGTTGTGGCGGTACCTGGTGACAAGAGCGCGCACGGCAACACGCCATCGAGTGGGGACGGTGGAACGGCGGCAGGCGATGAGGGCGCGCTATCCGGTATGCCAGGGGCGTCACAGGGAAAGGGTGGGGCAGAAAGTTTCCCGAGTGGCAACACCTCTCCTCAATCCGTTGCGCAAGAAGGTTCAACGGCAGGGACGGAGAGTGGTGGCAAGTTCACCGTTCCCACCTTTGGAGAGTCGGGTGAGGGACACGCAAGCGACACCAATCCAATCGCACCACCTCCGTCTGGCCGCCACAATCTGGACCACACCGTCACGGAGCAGGAAATGGAAAAGATGCAGTCCAACAATGACTATAGTGAAGAGGGCAACACAAAGAGTGGCGGTGGCAATGATGTCAATGGCAATAACGCAAATGATTCCTTTTGCGAGTGACAGACGAGACGGTGACGGCGAACGGACAGACCATCGCAAGTCCACGAGTCAGTCGAGAAAGTCCGCCACTGACTATTTGAACGAACTGAGCAACACGGCCGTGGCAGACGAACGACCCTTCTCTGGCTCTTCCGGCCGATCGGGCGAAGATAGCGTTGGCAGTGGTCGACGGCCTAATTCAGTTCCACCAGGGGCGGAAGGCGTGCTAGGGGACTTGGACCTGGGCAAGAAGCCAGGTATGTCCGCGGCGGAAAAACTCGCAGGCAACAAAAACAAGCGAAAGCACGTCACGGCGGGGGGCAGTGGGGAAACCGGGAGGCGGTAAAGGAAAGAAAACGGACAAGAGGAAACTCAACGTCTCCGGTAACCCCGACCTGTCCATGTCATCCCTGCTGTCCGACAACGAGGACGCCCAGCACTTGGACCTCTTCCTTGTCAACTTCCCGGACACCGACACCCACGTCAAGCTGCGAAAACAAGCAAACGGCATCTTTAAGGTGTTCGACCTCGACGTGGAGTCCGGTGAGGAAGGGGAGGAGTACGACGACGAGGACGGCGGCGGGCGCCACAGGCGCAACAACAAGTACCACAACCGCATTCATGGTCTCTTTGGCGATAAGCAAAACTCTCTCAGTGACTCGGAGCCAGAGGACATCAAAGGGTTTGACATTAATGAGGAAAAGTTAACCGAGCGGTTCAATCTGGAAGCGAGGGAGGAACTGGCCGACTTATTCGCACAACGCCGCAAACTGCTGGGGGAGGTCACGGAACAAAAAGTGCTCCTCCAGAGCTTCACCAAAGATATTTATCACCTGTCGAAGGGGAAGGATGGGATGGATAGTGAATTTTTTGCGATTGAGCTGACCAAGGACGTCAACCGTTTTGCCCGGGAGCACCAGCTGCGGCTGAGTAGAATGCTGGAAACCGCCACTGCAGAAAACATTGAGGAAGTGGCGGACGGCTTCTTGTCGCGCTTCGGCAAAGGCAGACCAGACGCACGGGATGTCGGGACGCAGGTGACGGATCAGGACCTGGGTTACATGGACGAGGGCGTACAACAGGCGGAGAGTCGACTGAATGACTTGTACTTTCACGAAAAGGGACTCATTGATGCGATCAAACTGGCCACCGTGGCGGTCGCGAATATTATGAGTTTCCACGCCTCACTGGAGCTGGAGTCCACCTGCAAGGAGTGTTTTTACATTTTTGAATCCCCGCGAACCTTGTGGCCGTGCGGACACACCTTCTGCCTGCCGTGTCTGTCTGGCATGTACAACCGAAATGAGGAGCTGATCTGCGCCGAGTGTGGTTCCCTCTGTGAAACAGGGTACACCCCTAATTTGACAATTGAACTGGTATCTAATTATCAGCTGATACGGGAAGTCAATCCTACCGGCGCCGCCCCGAAAGGAAAAGGTAAAACGATTGAATCGGTGCTCCGTAATTTACTGGCAGATTTGGTGTCCACACAGCATAATTACACCGTGCCCGCCGTTCCCTCAAAATCCCCGCAGAGGATCAGTTTTGAATAAGCACAGCCGTTTGTTGGGGCCCAGGTTCTTTTAGTATGTATATTTGTGATTTGCTATTGATGATTTCTGTTTTGGCATTTATCCTTTTATATTGCAGTAGTTGTTCACGTTAGTGTGTGGGTTCTTTAATGCTTGAATCTTTTCTCTTTCCTGTCAATCTTCTAAGAAACGATCACCATACACACAAAAATGAAACTGAAAACAACTCTGGAAGACTCTAAGGCGCTGTTAGGCATCATACAGATTTTTAAAAGTATCCAGCGAGAGTGTGTCATTCGTCTACAATCCAATCGTACGCGCTTCTTGTCCAACACCGGCGGTGACGGGGTGCAAGTGTGGGTGGGGTGCCGCACCGACGTGATCTTCAAGGATTTCCGGTGCGAGTCTCACTATAAGGAAAATTCCATCACTTGCGAAATTTTAGACATGCAGCAGTTGTTTCACATTGTCAAACAAATTGACGTGCAGGAGCGCAAAAACGGAAAGAAGGTGTATCACACGCTGTTGCGCCTCTCAAAGCGTAATGAGAAGCCCATTATCAAGTTGACCATGCAGAGTCTCTTTGACCAACCCGATCTTAGCTACGACGTCCCCGTACGTATATTGACAGACCAAGAGATTGAAAGTATCACTGCCCCGCCGTTGGACAATAAGCATGTGAAGTTGCTTGTCCCCAACCTGGCGGAACTCGCTGGTTTTGTCGAAAAGATCAAGAACACGACCTGCGAGAGTATCACGTTTGAATGCACGGAGCCGACCGAGACTTTTGGTGGGCTGAAGCGGGGGAGAGACAGCGACAATCGGCAGCGGTGCAACTTCTCCGTCCACGCCGAGAACTTTTTGGCCAGTTTCTCGTTGACGTACGACGGGGTAGAACAGATTATAGACGATAAAACCGACAGCGAAGAGGACGACGATGAGCAGGTAGAGTATCAAACCGCCAGTGTGACGGTAGATGTCAAGAAGCTGGCGCGCTTCTTTTCAGCAATCAAGGATATGACCCCCAATCGAGTCAGTCTGTATCTTCTGAGCGACGCCCTGGTGTTGAGCGTTAGCGCGTATAACGAAAGCACTTCCATGGTTTCCTACGTTCCTGCCAAACTACAGTAATACAGTAGCCATCCAACTCCATCTTTCACAGGGGCAAAAAAAAAAAAAAAACCCACTTCATAAACATACTGCTTTAGGATCCAAAAGAGCAAAACGTCTCTCCATCATAGATTTCATCTCCTAAATTGATCATTTGCGTAGGATGACTGACAGTACACGGTTATTAGACGCCCCTCCTGTGTTGCGCATTGCCCCCCTCCCTGCTACCTTCTGTTTTTTTTGTGTAAAGCTAGTCTTGTCTCACTCATGAGAAGAATTCCAGTGTCTGCTGGCGCACTGCAGTGGGTGCGGTACAACAGTAATACAGCACAGACGGGGGATGAGGATGTCATTACCCCATGGTCGGTCGCCGCGAAGGGGCCGAAGGGGATTAATTACGACCGAGTCCTCACCACCTTCAAGGCGGAACCGGTCGATGAATCCGTCGTGGCCAAGCTGAGACAAGTGCTGGAAAAGCAGCATGGGAAGGAGAAACCTCCCCCTCTACACCACTTCTTTACCCGAGGGGTGGTCTTTTCACACAGGGATTTCATCAAGGCACTAGACGACATTGAGGAGAACATGGTGCCAGGGAAGCACAAGGCCTTCCTGTACACCGGGAGAGGGCCCAGCAGTGGAAGTATGCATGTGGGGCACGTCATCCCCTTCTTGCTGACCAAGTATTTGCAGGATACCTTCTCCCTGCCGCTCGTGATTCAAATTACCGACGACGAAAAGTTTCTCTTCCGTGATGTCCCCTTTGAGGGACCGAAGGCGGATGAGCTGATCACGAGCAATATCAAGGACATCATCGCGTTTGGGTTCAATCCCCGCAGAACCTTCATCTTCCGCAATTCTCAATACATGGGAGAAATGTATCCGACGGTGCTTTCCGTGCAAAAGTTGCTAACCGGTAACGCCGTGAAGAACACGTTTGGTATTGCGGATACCGACAGTGTGGGTAAATTTGCTTTCCCCGCCACGCAGGCAGCCCCGTCCTTCTCCAGCTCCTTCCGCCGTGTCCTCCACTCGGCGAAGGACGAAAAGTTGCGGTGCATCATCCCTTGCGCCATCGATCAGGATCCCTTCTTTGTCTTAACGCGCAACGTCGCCCCTCGCATCAAGGCGATCCCTCCGGCACTTCTGCACACAAAATTCTTGCCCGCCCTCAAAGGACTAGAGCACAAAATGAGCAGCAGCGCGGAGCAGAATGGTGTCATCACGCTGCACGACACCGACCAGCAAGTGAAGAAGAAACTTCGCAAGGCCTTCTCCGGTGGGCGGGCGACAATAGAAGAAATGCGGGAGAAGGGCGCCGACCTGGAGACCGACGTGGCCTACCAGTTTATCAAGTTCTTTTCTCCCGACGACGCACTGTTGGAGAAGGTCACGAAGGAATATCAGTCAGGAGACATGAACAGCGGTACCGTGAAGGATATTGCCGCGGAGGTGGTGGTGGAGCACGTCATGAAGGACTGGAGGGAGCGACGGCTGAAGGTGACCGACGAAGATGTGCAGCACTTTACGGGCATACGCAACATCTTGTTGTAATAGGGCTGGTTTTTCACATATAGTAAGCGAATAGGAGCGCACTCCGACAGAGTAAGAAAAATGCAAACGCTATATTGTTTTTTGAAAAGAGCAAATTCAAAGAGATCTGATTGCCGGTATCGGATATAGTATCGTCTGTTTCTCTACCTAAACTCAATTAGTTACACGAAACCACAATAGATTCATTGGTGACGCAGAAAAAAAAAAAGAAGAAAATGTATGCGAAACCATCTCCGCCAAAGCCACCGAAGCAAACCAAGACCGACTGGAAGCTAAAACGGGTCGGGGCTGGTGTGACCCCTTGGGAGCCATCGAGTAGTCCGATGGAAGACTTCAGCGCCCTTCCCGCCGGCAACACGCCTACCCCTACCACCCCAGTCCCTCTCCTTCGTCCGTTGGACAACGATAGCCGGAGCGGCTCCTCGTCCCCTACCCCTACCCCAGCTGGCCTCGGAGAGGTGTACTCTCGTACAAGTAGCCTCAACGGCAGCTTTGATAGTTCTCAGTCACGCTTTATTCACGGGGTGTTCAAGACATCGTTTGGGAATGAAAATCTGATCAAAGAGAAGCCGACCAATGTCGTGATCCACGGCGTCAATTTTCTCATTGTCGAGCGGGTGATCACGGGTCCCAGTGATGCCTTGTATGCCAAAAGTAAAAAGATATGGGAGCACGTGCCGAGGGGACAGGCAAAAGTGTTCTTCAATAGAAATACCACCCCACTCAATAGTTTCCCCTCCACTCCCATCATGCGAGGAGAGCCTTCCCTCGTGAGTCCCACCTCTGCCGCTTCCCTCAAGTCCAACTACAAACTGGTCGCCTCGCTCAACGGGCTGCGGAAGTTTGCCCACTGGGGTGAAACAACCGCAAACGTGTACAATGTGGGGAAGGAGATTCCCGTCGAGGCGGTCGCGGTGGAGAAGATCGACGGCGAAAGTGCGCAGTTGTGCGCCTTTTCATTCGATGAGCAACGCTACTGGTTAATTGGGCCGCGAGATCGCCACATTCTGGTTCGCCTTGATGTGCCGGAGGAGGACGTGAATGCCTATTTTGATTTTCCCACTGAGAAAAAAAGTCGCACCTGCACACACTTGGCGAAGAAAATTGCGGTGGTGTGGAAGGGCCTGCTAGAGCGACTGGAACCCGAAAAAAGAGAAGCGTTACATGAACATATTGCCAAGAAGGAGTGGACGCTCTGTTTTGATGCAGTGCTGGCCGGCTGGGAGCATTTGGTGGACTACACCGACGACATTGAGCCGCTCACTGCCACCGACGCGGGTGACTTACCCCACTGCGGAACGAGTGTTTTTGAGGAGGAGGAGACAGATGCCAGCGATGACTCTCTCTCCGATGTCGCGCGGTACTTTAGGGACAAACTGTTCTTTTACGCCATCACGACCGACACCCCAGCTGAGAATGGCGGGCTGTGTCTGCCGGTGCAGGAGGCGATGGAGTTTTTCGACCGTTTCTCTCTGCCGCATCCTCCCTTTACCCAATCGATGGAAATCAACAGCGATGAGTTCCTTTGCCTTCGTGACACCATCGGTGGTCGTCTCAACAGCGCTGGGGTCGTGTTTTACGGCGTGGGGACCGGCTGCACCTCTATTGTTCGGCTGTGGAAGTGCCGGTCCGATCCCCACTCCATGGAGCATACCGCACAGGAGTCCATCACCGCGTTGCTCATGAGTGGGACCTTACTGCTGAGCAAACTGCAAAAGAAACTCTCCAACCTCAACCGGGTGGTACGCCCTCACACGTTAGTGTGGGAGAAGGAGCGACTGCCGTTTTTGATTGACTTTGCCAACTGGCTGCACGCGACCAGGCAGCTCACCCCATCGGCGGACTCTACCGCGCTGCAACACATTCGGGCAAACTGGATCAGCCTTCAAATACAATTCTCCTGCGAGTACAATAGCGAAACTTGTGGAAGCGGCAGTTCAGCCGAAGAGGAAGAGGAGGAAGAGGTGCCCCTGTCCACGGAGGTGATTCTGTTGATCGGCCCCCAAGGCTGTGGCAAGTCTACCGTTGCCAGGGCACTCTTTGCGCTGTTGGAGGAGGCAGGTGGGACGCCCCGGTGGATCAATCAGGACGAGACAAAAGACCGCCGTAGCTTTTTTAGCACCCTCCGCCGTCTGTTGGATAGCGGGCAGTACACCCATGTCATTGTGGACCGAATGAACTTGAACAGTGCCTCTAGGGCGGACTACAAGGAGCTCTCCGTCAAGGTGACGCTCGCCATCGTCTGGAGCCACCCGCAGGGAGAAGAGTCTTTGATTGACTTTTGCTTTGAGCGGGTGAAACAGAGGGGTACGCGACACAAGACGTTCAAAGTATCCACGGAAGGCAATAATGTAGAGAGCGAATTGCGGAAAATTAAGGATATCATTTCCAAAAACGTGAAGAGCTTCGAACCTCCAGATGTCGAGTCGACGCTGCAGTTGGATGTGACGCTGAACTGCAGTGCGCTACTCCAACGGTGTTGGGAGAAGCTGCGTGACACCGGCGTGTACAATTTGCCCGACATAACGGAGCTGAGTTTGTCGAACGCCAGTGATGTGGCGTTTAAATACGAGCTGCTCTTTGACTCTTATATAAACCGAATCACATCGGCTGTTTTGGAGGCGGACGACAGCTGCCTGCAAGACATTCAGGAGCGACTACCGATGGAGTTGCTAACCGGACACGACAAGAAACTGTCGCCGGCTGTCCAAGTGGTTCTGCACAACTTTCTCGATCACCCCAACCCATCGGCGCTAGTGCATTATGCTTCTTTAGAAGGCGAGAAGGTTACCGTCACGCTCACGCGAGTGGTCTCGGATGCAAAAGCGACGATTGTCTTTCTTCACGATCCGTGTAACACGCGGACGTATCCCCGGAGCGTCGGGGCCACCTCACTTGCCCTAGAGTCGAACAGACAGCGTCTTCTCTACAGCATTCTTTCCAGAGGAAAAAAGATCACCAACAAGTACTGTCGTCAACTGGCAGAAAGAGCGGTATTCAGTAAGGAGATCGATCCCTACTGGACCGTCATAGAGCTCCCAAAAGGAGCGACAGCAACCTTCACATACACGATACACACAAACTGACGGGGAGGTGGCGGACAAGCGCTGTTCATTTACCCTCATTTTCAATTCTTTTCCTCGTCGGACTTCTTTTTGTTTGTTTTCCCTCTGTTCACTCTCCTGCAGAAGAACCGTCTGCTATCCACTCTGCTTCTTCCCCCCCCTTTTTTTTTCTTTACAGCTGTTGTATGACATCTATACTAGGGAGTACAGAGGCCGTGCTGGGTGATGCCGGTGGGGGTGTCCTGTCCGACGGGGCAAACCATCCCCCCACGGATGTTGAGTTTCACCGACAGAAAGAGTGTCCGTGTGCAGTTCGAATCTATCAATTGCCCACTACTGATTTAGCGTCTGTCATGTCGTTCGGGGCTAGTGTGCTGGGGGTGCCCTTTTCATTTTATGAGGAGGAACTGCAGCCGGTCCCCACCAGCGCCCCCATCCCAGATCTGATAGAGCCAAGAGTGCTGTTTCCAGTTTGGAAAGACACCACCATGCAAGAGTTGTCGTTGGGCACTTTTGCGAGGGTGCGCGATGAGGCCGACACAGCATTTCTCGCCGGACAGCCGGAAGTAGAGGAGCAGAACACGACACAGCGGGAGAAACTACCGTCGTATGTGTTGAACTGGACCGTCGGTGGTGTTTCGCCAGAAGGAGAGGTGTGCATGATCCCGTTAGGTTCTATTCAGCTGTCGCAACTGCTGTCGGACGTGCTGGATGTCTACCCCACCAGGACGAGGGGCTCCTTCAAGTACAACACCACGGTACAGGAGCTGTGCGAAGAAGTAGGCCAACCACTCTTCTTCACTTGTGTGCGTTTGACGTGATACGTTGCGTAACAAGAAATCCACGAGTTAGCATTTTTGTGTTATTGTTGTTGATGGTGCTGTATTAGGATAGGATCACTTTCTACAGGATCCCCCACCCTTTCCTCACCCATTAGTTTTTTTTTTTTATTATTGATTTATTTGATTCGTTGATAAACTCCCAAAAAGATGAACTCAATGAAAGGGAAGTCTGCCATGCTCATGACAAAAGGTATTTTGGATATGCGGTCCGACCCCGCCCCAAGGTTGGTGGCCAGCATCTTAACCTTCCAGCACCCCGATACCAAGAAGGAGGTTACCCTCTACCCCATTCCCAATGTCGCCTCCAAGGCCTACCTCGCCCGTGCGCTCAATGCGGACTACTTGTCAGAGAAGTACGACAAGGTGCTGTGGGAGGACGGCCGGTTGCCATTTCGGGTCGGCACCGCCGCCTCGCAGAAGAGCATTATTCTAAAGAAACTGTTCCCCTTTTTTAGTATTAGACCGTCCGCCGTCAACGGCGAAAAGTTCGACGGCTGTGTCCTACGGGACCCCGTGGAGTCCAGGATGGCCTACCAAGGTATCCTCGACGAGCTAGACCCCCCTGTGGACGCGCGTGCTCGCCGTGGTATGAGTCGCATTGATACGTACCCGGAGGGAACACGGGTGGCGGTGCCGTGGGGTGTCTACCACATGCCCTACTTCCGCTACTCCCTTCTCAAGAATGGTTACGTGCAGCTGTCGGTAGAAGAGCAAGAGGTGTTCGGCCTTCGGCAGATTATGGGCATCTTCCTCTTCTCGACGCTGTTTGCGCTGGTTAGCACCATGCTGTTTGTGTCCTTATTTTTCTATTAGTAAGAGTGAACCACCCTTTCGACAGTTCGCTTATTTTTTTCTCCTACCGTAGTTATATTCACAGAACTTTTTATAGTTACATGACAGCCAACGACTTTGCTTTATTGTATGGCTATGGAATCCTTGAAAAAGAGGGGATCGGAAAAAAAAAAAAAAAGGCATTACACGAATGGCTTTCCCTCTTTCATGACGATCGTACCATGTCTTTTCTCTCCCCTTCATCGTTTCCTTCACGTAGTGCAGCATAGCAGAAGAACATTAAAATGGAAATCTTAAAAAATTTGTCCGCCAACGAGTTAAAGACCCTAAAAGATACTTTTAGCAGTAATCTAAAAGGGGCCCTCAAAGAAGAGGACTTTGTCGATGCTATTTTTAGTGCCTGTCACAAAAAACCAAAGTTTGCGGAACTGACGAAAGGGCAGCTGTCTCACTTATTCGCCTCCATTGACGTGACTGGTAGAGGATATGTGTCGTGGGAGGAGTTCTCCATGTTTGCCATTGAGCAGGCACAGTACTCGATGGAAACCGTCGTTGGGGGTGGTGCCACCAACAGCGGCGACGGAAGGCAAGGGGATGACATGGGCGCGGGTGACGGTAGGAGCCTAGAGGGCAATGTGGATACTTTCATCACCTTCCGTCCCTATCACGTGGAGAGCGCCGTGCAACACTCCTACGGGACCGTCGTGAACGACCTCCGCTCACTGCCGCGCGCGCGTAAACTAGTACAAATCATTCAAGACACAAAAAATAACAGTCAGGTGACTCTAATTAACATGGACGAGACGCAATCCGTGTATGCAAAGCTACCCAAGGTCAATGAGTGCATCACGGCCTGGGAGTACGTTCCGCTGACGACGGGTGTGACCAACTCCAATAGTCTCTTCTTTTCCTACAATGGCGGTAACGTCACCACGTTCCCACTGGAGAAGAAGCACACCTACGATGACATGCTCAGTTCCTCCGGTTCCCTCTTGTTTAGTGAGACGCAGACGGCGCTGGTGTGGTCCTCGATGTATGGACGACTGCTGCTGGGTAGTCGACGAGGTATTGTGTCCGTGTGGGACATTGATAGCAAGGCGGTTAGCTCGCAGGAAAAGGTGCACCAGAGCCCCATCACTGCCTTGAAGGTGCGCAGTAGTGTGCTCTTCTCTTCCAGTCTAGACCGGGTCAACTCGGTGAAGGGGGTGGATCTGGAGCACTCGGTGGTGCGGTTCGCCTTCAACGATCACATGGTCGGCGGGGCGACGTGCCTGGAGATTGACGAGGAGTTTTTGTTCACGGCGGGGTTTGAAGGGAAAGTGATGCAGCGCAACTTGCAGAACCCCAAGGGCTCCCCAACGATTCTGTTTGACACCAACGAACCCCATCAAGGGCGCATTACCACCATGGAGCGGAAGGCCGACACCCCGCTGCTTTTTCTGGTGACAGCAAAGGCGTGGTGAAGGTGTGGGACCTGCGAGTGGGGGCCTGTGTTCAAACCATCTACCCCTCCGCGAATGCCACCATGGAGGCGAAGCGACACATTAACGCCAAACAAGACGCTGGCAGCCACCGCAACCGTGGCAGGGGGTTCGACGGAGAGCTGGTGGACAACACGAGCGGGTCGGGGGTGGAGGCGGCGGTGGATGCGACCTGTGTCAACGCCATCTGTCAAGTCCACAACAGCGACGTGGTGATTGTTGTCAACAAGATTGAGACCGTCTCGCTCACCTCCACCGAAACGTCCTTTCCTGAATTAGTAGACGACGTGTCCGTCTGTCGGTTCATGCTGATGCCGGATGAAGAACGGTTGGTGACGGTGCACGACACCAGTGCAAAGCTGTGGAATCTCGAGAATGGCTACCTGCTGTACGCCACAGACAACAACCTCCTCCCCAGCGATGTGTCGGCGTGCGCACTGCTGGAACCCCTAAACCGCCAGTTCCTACTGGCCTCCATGACCGGAGAGCTCAAGGCATTCTCTGTGGCACTGGGTAAGGAAACCATTGACTTCTCCCCGCTGCTGAAAGAGGCGAACGCTGGTGGGAAGGAAATTCTCTCCCTCAACACGATTGCCCAATACAGAGACTACAATATCCCCTACATGATTGTCACCCAAGCGGACGCGGTGTACATTCTGCCCGTCTCCAAGGAGGCGGCAGTGACTAATGTCATTCGCCTCAACGCCATTCAGTCGGTCCTTAACGAGTCGAAAACAACCGTCGTCTCGACACGCCTGCTTCACTGTCGTTGGTTGTTCGTGTCCTTTGCCAACGCCACAGTCAGCTTGTTTGACATTACCCGCATGACGTGTCTGTTGGTCACCTTTCAGCTTCCGTCTGGCGGTGACTTGGAGGCCCTCCATGTGTCCACGTTCCGCCCACCCAAAGGAGAGACACCGTCCCGCTTAAAAAAGGCGGATGAGTCGAATCACTTGTTGGTGTTTGGTGGCAACAGTGAAGGCATGCTGTGCATTGACGAGGCCATCCCCAACGCCTCCCAGGAGATCGAAACCGATGACGGAATGAACTACACGAGCGCGACGAAGGAGATTTTTAACATTATTGGGGAGTGGTCTGCCACACTAAAAGACAGCAGCACATGGCGGTGGATCAAGGGGAAGCGTTTCCTCAGACAAGGGGCGATTCCTCCTCCCACACAGAAAGACCCTTCCTCCCCGACACGCAAACTGCTGAGGAGCAAGGAGAGCCCCACCCGCCTGAACGGTCTACTGTCTGGCGTCTCCACTGCGACGCACTTGTACTTTAGCCCGGAGCATCTTGTTCTCTTCGTGGGTACGGACAGGGGAGACGTGAAGTTGTGGGACGTGGCGGGTGTGATCAAGGCCGGCGGCCGGCGCGCAGAACGGGACAGAGGTAGAATGGAAGACGCCAGCAGAACCGTCCGACCCACTGCGAGCTATCCCCCAGTGCTGATTACAGAATGGCACGCCCACAAGTCTGGGTTCACGGCGTGGATGGGCTTTCTCCACCCGGTCACGCAGCTCCCTGTTTTGATGACGGGCGGGACCGACCGGCGTGTGTTTCTCTGGTCCGCGGATGGTGTACCGCTGGGCTCGCTCAGTACGGGGCGCCAAATGGACGACCGCTCCGGTGGGAAGCGCTTCGGGCTCGATCCCTTTTTGCCTCCGCAAGAAGTCCGTGAAGAGGCGCAGTGGCCCATCTTTGCGGCCTACCTGCAGCAGCGAGAGACCAAGCTAAAGGTGGAAGAGCCGCAGGTGGCGCGTGTGTCGGCACCGAAAGATAACACTGTGACGCTTTCGAAGCTGGACGACACCGTAGGCGATGCAGGACAGACCACCTTCTTTGTCACCGAAACACCGTCCCGACCCGCCCAGCCGGACCAAGACCTGCTGGCCCTCATCCTGTCGACTTCTGGCTCTTCCAGCGACGATTCGCAAGAGGACGGCAGGGGACCACGCCTCGTCAAGAGTCAGTACTCGGCCAAAATAACCCAACGGAAGTCTTTCGCGAACCTGTCGCGGACGGGCGCTACGGTAAAGGAACCGTTACCTTCTATTGAGAATAAACGAGCGGGCAACTTTTACGGGTTTGACCGCAAGACGGGCTTGCTGCCGAACACGGCGAGAGCCACCGAGAAGAAAAAGGAAAGCGAGAATAACCGAAGTCGCTCCACCACGGCGGCTCGCGTTGGGGAGAAGGTAAAGAAAGGAAAGTCCGGGAAGCGGCGAACCTCGACCTCCGCTCCCCCCTCCACCAGTGTCCCTCGACAGTATCAAATAGAGAGTCTGCTACCCCGACTATAACAAGTTTCTCTCCCTGTTCCTTATTTACTGGTGGTCTGTACGCTACAGTCGATATTCCGCGAAACAACGAGTGATGTAAATTAAAATACATGTCAAACCAACTGTACACTATAAACAAATATTCTTAGCACACATAAAAGTCCCATGTTTGTGTAAATGTATATTTTTTTTGTGAACGTGTGTTTTCCAACAAATTCGAAACAAATTACCATCCCTTCTCTTCCTCTTTTCTTTACTGCTTCATAGGTTCACCACTATTATTACTACCACTTTTACCGAACACTCGTTATTAATGCCTCCCAAGCAGGACAACGTCCAGAAGCTCCTCGCCGCGGAAGAGAAGCGCAACAAGTTGATTGCCGATGCCAAGGGTCGCAAGCAGCAGAAGGTGAAGCAGGCCAAGGCCGACGCCGAGCGCGACGTCACCTCCTTCCGCGATGAGAAGGAGAGAGAGTACACCACCTTTCGTGACCAGCAACTTAGTGCCGCCGAGGCCGAGAACGCCGAGCTCGCGCGTCACACCGACACGGAGCTGACGGAACTCCGCGCGCTCACCGATGAGCGTATGGCTAAGGTGGCTGACAAGATGGCAAACCTTATAGTGTCCGTCAAGGTGGAGTAAGAAGGAAGGAAAACAGTCGTTGTGTTTTCTCTTTTTCAGGTATATATCTATATACAAATGCAGTTATGTGTTTGTGTTTGTTTTCTTTTTTTCAGAGTATAAGTGTTTCTAGTTGTTTGTGTTTTTCGTTCAATCCCTTTTAGCAGTGCCATGGATGAACTACAAGATGTAATAGGAGGAACGGAAAGTAAAACACGTTATCGAATATAGGCAAAATGAAAGGCTAATGATTATTAAAATAAAAAATACAATCTTTTTCTGTGTAACTGGTACAGGTAGTTTGTGTACCTCGATCATTATTATTATAGGGAACGCAACGTGCGACTAATTCACTTCTTTTTTCAACGTTTCCGCCTATTAAGATTATAAAACAAACCGTAAATTAGTATTTTTTTTTAACCATGTCCAAAAACGTACCGAGCGGCGAGAACAAAACGAAGGTGCAAAAGAAAAAGAAGGCGGCGGAAGAAGAAGAGTACAGTGACGAAGAATACGTTCATCAGTATAAGCGCAAGAAGGCCCGAGTGGTGACGGATGCGCTCTTCATGTGGGAGAGGGTGGGTTGCTTTTTACCGCCCAAGGAGGTGTGTCAGTTAGATCAGGTCAGCCGAGACATTCGACAGCACCTGAAGGAGTCCAACACGGCTACCCACCTCATGCAGCGGTACTGGAATGCACGTTGGTCGGAGCTGATATGGCCGGAGGAGTTACCGGAGGAAAAGAGGCGTCTTCACCCGACGAGCCTGACGCGTAGTGAGGGGAAGAAGTCGTGGAAAAAAATGTATATTGAAGAATACCCCTTGTGGGTGCAGCGCACGTTTCAAGGGGCCGGTATTAACAACAATGCCGCCAGCGAGGTGCTCCTCTTCGAGCGGAAAGAACTTAACGAGCACAAGACGGCCAATGAGCTGAAGGCACTGGAGCTGACCGAGGAGGAGGCCAAGGTGAAGGCCCTCGGCAAGACCGGCGCGGAAGTCGTCGCAGAGGGCGGCGGTGAGGCGGAGGGAGAGGTAGGGAGGGGCCGTGGCGGGGGCAAGGGCCCTAGGCGCGGAAAGGGCAGAGGGGGCTTCGCGCCCAAGGATCCTTCGAAAGGTTTCACACGAGAAGACTACAAGGGCGACAGTAGGGCAGGGAACCGACGTGGGAAGCACAAGAAGGGTGGTATCTCCAAGCATGCCCTCTACGCCGACGATGGGTGTTATGACGACTATTAAACATGATTGTGGCGTGTGCGTTAGTTTTCCCACAACTTTGCGGAGAATAATGCCAACCGCCCAAAACATCAAAAAAAAAAAAAACGAAAAAAATGCAAAAACGCACTTCCACATTTAAAAAGGTCATTCGTTGCGTACACCTCTGTTGAATGGCTCTGCCGTATTAAATATTTCTGTTGTTGTTTTTATTGTTAAACTTACTTTTTTACTTTATTATTATTATTATTGAATACTGTTAATATATGTTTCTTCAAATATTTATATTGCCGATATGGCTCTGATCCTCCTGTAATAGTAAACCTATTTTATATAAACGACAAAAATAATAATAATAAAAAAAAAAACGAATAATGTATTTCGAGCAACACCATTGTTTCTAAGAAAGAACAAACTGCCCAACCCTCATGTTCTTGATTTTTCCTCCCTCTTTTGTTGAGAGAACAGAATAGCAAAAAAAAAAATGTCCCAAGCCTCTCCCTCTCCCGAGGACGGTGGTGAGAACCGACTGTTACAGGAAATTTTCCTCCGCTTGAGTAGAGGAATGTTGCAGCACGAACACATTGGCGAATTTGAGACGAACCCAAAACTGTTTTACACGGCCATTTCGGACTTTTTCCAGCAGTGGTCCGAGCGGCAGCAGCAGCAGCAACAATTTAGTGCGTCCAAGGAGGAGTTGCGGTGTGTCATGACCTTTTCTCTCAGTAACCTTCACCCTACCTTGGTGTCGTGGAGCGAGGACACACCAAGGACGGCGGAGCACATTGTGCGGCACTCCCCATTGATCCCCCTAGACCGCGTGCGGCGGGAGATACGTGTGGCGGGGGCGGTACCGCACTTCATGGAGAGTGGTCTCATTGAGGTGGTGGAGGTGTGCCGTGTGCTGGATGATAAGTGGGCCGTCCGCACCCCTCCTGGAGTGATCAACGCAGTGCACTTTCTCTCCACGTGTTGCTCCCTCGTCCCGTGCGAGAAGATGACGGAGTTGATTCCCCTCGTGGGTGGTCTGCTGCAGGAGACTTGCCACGGCCAGTACGAGGAGCGGCTGGCCTACGACGTGATGGGGGCGGTCCTGTTGGAGTGGAGCGTGCTAGACTCGTACTACCGGTCCGAGCTGAAAACCCTCTCCCACCACGTAGAAGAGGAGGCAAGAAGTGGCGCAGGAAAGCCATTGGAGTCGCTTGAGTCTTTCCTCAGTGCCTTACTGGAGAAGGAAGATAGTGTGAAGGCGTTGACGTCCGCCCCCACAGACCCAAAGACGGCAGCAGTCCCCCCACCAAGGGCAGCGAGCGCGGCAGGGCAACGTCCTTCCGTTTCGTTGACTGTAGACAATGTGGCACCCGACCCGGAGGAGGCGGCGACAGAGTCACCGCAGGAGGAAGAGGAGGCAGAGAGTGAGGTATCGGTGGAGGAAGATATCGACTATCGCTTCTGGTCTCAACTGGCCAGCTAGCCCACGGCGGGACATCCGTGCACATTGTCCACATGTACATTTTAATAACAAAAAAAAAAAAAAACAGAATACTAAAAGGTGTCCACCAAGTTCTTTCGCAAACATACATACTAAATTAATGTTGTATTTCTCTCTCTATCAGTCATTTGTATGGTAGAAGTACGCCTTTAAAATAAAATGACAGACCACACAAACTATGTGGCGAACTTACCGCTGAGGCGACGGTGCCTCTACCTGGTGGATCCCCTCTTTATGAAGCCCTTGCTAGAGTCTGGGGACGCAACGTTTACAGTGGTGAAGTCGTACATGGACCAAAACACGCTGGTTACGTTAAAAAAAGAAGAGGTAACAGTCGACCGGGAGGCTAACCCTTCTGTTCTGGCTGCCATCGAGAAACTGCACCGTGTAGTCTCTTCCAGTACAAAAAGTAACTTCACGGAGTGGGAAACTGCCGTGGAGGATCTGCTTCTCTTTCTAGACGGTCAAGGGCGCACTCTTCACACATTGGACTCTCCGTTGGCACGGGCGGTGGAGGAACTCCTGCAGCAACTGGTCGTCCTGTTTTACAGCAAGGGGGGGGATTACTATAGACATCACCAGCTCACCAAGCAAGGCACGGGGACAGCCACCGCCACCGTGCGAAAGCAGAGTTGGGGTATTGCGGGCGAGGTGGAGGAGGAGGTGCTCTCGTTGTACCAGTAAGCTGCACACGGAGAAAGAATGAAAATAATATCATAGCAGCGTGCACCTTTTTTTTTTTTTTTTCTTGTGGCAAAACATACTTCTCGTTTCTCTTCCCTTTTCTGTGTTCACTCAGATAGAAGAAACCAAAAGATGGGCTCCATTGGAGAGGGGACACGTTCCGTCAAAAACATCTTCGAGATGTTTTCCGCTCGGTATAAAATGTCGCCGGATATCGACCTTGTTAAAGGGTGGTTGGTCTACTCCAAAGTACTGGATGAAACCCAGTTGGAAGCGTTTCTCCTGATGCCTCTAAAGTACCGTGAATACATGAACTATGGACTAGCGGTCGATTGGTTTGAGTTGATTGGGAGCAAGTTCCGAAAGTTGGCCATCACCGAGTTTGTCATTTGTTATTTCAGAAAAAAGAACCCACGGGAGCTGAAAAATGTTGGGGTTCTCTCCCATACCGTTGGTATCTGCGGACAGGAGATGTACTCCACGGTCGCGGAGCTGATGCGGCAGCGCATACCGGGAGACTTGACGCAAAAGGAGGCGAAGCGTATTTTTGACTTTTTACTGGGGACACTGTTGGTCTACGACGGTCATTTACAGCCGGCTAAAATGGTGGCTCATGTGGTGAACACCATCCTTCTTACCCTCGAGAATGTGTCCCAAATTTCCACCTACCTCAATTACTTTTATCCCCAGCAAACGTTTCACGATGCGAGCGATATGAAAGATAGAATACGGCTACTCTACACCGCCCTGGAACTGCGGGGGTACGTCATGAAATTACGGGTGCTGGCGGCGGAGCTGGATCAGGCGTGCCCGCCGTCATCAAGGGAGGGAAAAAAGGCGCTGTACGATTCAACAGAGAAGGATGAACTGCAAAGAGAGTGGGCGGTGGTTGGCGCGGAGGTTTGCTTCCGATATATCAAAACACTGACGAGAGTGAAACTGGATCTCCGATCCCCATACGGCAAACAGCTCACCGACGAGGAGCTACCCACCCGTGGCTTCATCACGGCCATTGTCGCAGAGGCAGGGGTGTGTCGGGACGAATCCTTAGACACCAATCGCAAGAAAAAGAAGACAAAAAGTTCCACCTCTTTCCGTGCAATGACGCCTTCTGACATGGGAATGATCGCCCGCACGATAAAGAAAATTTTGCGTCTCGACGACCCATACGACACGTACTTGCAGAAGGAGGGGTATTGGGAGGATATTCTGTCGCCCGACAACGAAGGGTGGATACCACTTTCGGTGGTGAAAATGTGTTTACAAAGCAAGATGGACCATGTCAACCTCCCGTTTGAAAGTAACGACTTCCTCGTACCGTTTCTCACGAACCACGACAATTTAAGCCGGTTTGAGCTGGGCAAATGCGACTGTCCCAATAGCCGCTTCAGAAACCAACAGTGCGCCAGAGCCGTCTATGCACACATGAGTTTGAATCTACACATCTACCGCTACATTATCTGCAAACCACCCCACCGTCTGCAATCCCACACCCCTTCGCCCGACGTGCCTCACTACGCGTGGTTTCTCTGCGAGCACGAGCGCGTAAAGGCGTTTTTGAAACGGGAGCATTACGCGTTGTACGGTATTCCCTTCGTTCAGTGTATGTCCACTGAAAGTGTCTGGGACTGCTGGAACTACAAGGTCACGACGAGTCAGGCGGAGCAATTGGATGAAAAGCTGTATTCCTCAAAAGTGTATTTTGTTGAAGTGGACCTACACTCCATTGTACAAGATGCGAACATTGATATATATCGGAGACAGAATTTGAATAGCAGCAATTACTTTTGGTACATTTTCCCAAAGTACTTCGTCGAGGAAGGGGGTTTGACCGTAGAGGAGGGGGATGACTCCGATGGCAAGGAGGCGGAGACACAGACCAAGGTGTTGCCACAGCACCACTTAACGGGACGATTCGCCATCCTCGGCGACGACAAGTGCAAGGAGGGTGCCATTCGTGTGTTCAAGAATACAATCTCCGACGATGACTTTATGCAGTGTCACTTGTACCGGGAAGAGGCGGCGATGTCTGACATTAGCAGGGCACGTGGCACTCCCTACGAGTTTAGCAACTGGAAGGAGGAGGATGGAGACGCCGCCCAAACGAATACGGTGATGTACACCTTTGCCCTCGACGCCGCCACGAGACGTGATCTGCTGGAGGGAAGAGTAAATACCACTTCTCTCGCGGTGGTGGACGGTCCGCTGGACGCCTCCACAGAGATTGACACGGATGGGATAAAGAGTGAGATTAAGAAGTTCCTCGCGGACGCGGAGCGGGTCGTGCTGCAGATAAGTGTTCCTCTAAAGGATACGAATGGCAACAACATTAAGAACCGAAGTGAGGCGATCAAAAAAATCAAGGAGTGGGCGGAGGGCCAAGATCTGGTGTGGAGGAGGTCTGGCACCTCCGCGGACGAGACGGTACCGGAGAGGTCGGAGTCTAATAGTTACTTTGAGGTGCAAAAGCGATCCGGCTGGACCAAAACAGAATTATTGACAGTGGTGGAGGAAATTGGTCTTCCAGAAATGAAAAGCCATCTCGATCGAATAAAGGAGGCGGTCACCCGACACTGCGAGAATTCGCAGGAAAACTACGAAACCATGGAGTTTGTGGGTGACGCGGTCCTGGACCTTATTGCGGTGGTGGATACATTCCTGGCCAACTTTCTGTTCAAGTGCAAAGTGGAGAAATCCGTCGTGACAGATCTTCTCAACAACGACGTCCTCGGGCACCTCCTCCCCCGCTCCGTCGACACCCACTTGGAGAAAATGTACGGCGCCTCCATTCAGTGGAAGACAAAGGCAGACATGCTGGAGGCCCTCATCGGCGCCGCGTACTACAGTAAAATTGGGTTAGACAGCATTCGGAAGCTTGTTTTCAATCGCTTTGCACTGCTCGGGGACAACATGGGGGGCCCTCACCATCTCGATAGCACCACCGGTGAGCTCAAAGAGGTTTTGCAGGTGGCTAGAAAGCGTTGCGTGTATACTAAGGTGCGCTACGAAGACCTTGAACAGCACCACCAGTTTAAATGTTTTCAGATCATTGAAATACCCCTTTGTGAAAAGTACTTTCCCGAAGACGACAATAGTAGGAAAAACTTCAGTACACATCGGGCGGCCGTACGCCTGCCACGTGTACAGGCCAAGCAGTACGCCACGCACTTCACCACGGGGCCAATGTACTCTTACCGTCGGGTGCCCTCTCTGGATACACCAGTCCTTCTCAATCGCATCCTCTCCCAGCACAAGGCGGGGGAGGTGGCGTACATCAATGAGGTGATCCTACCCCGCACACACGTTGTCGTCGACTTTGACGGTAAGGACATTCGCTCGCACGATATTCTTCGGTATTTCCGGGACTGGTACACGCACAAGTTCGGTTGTGATGCGGCGATGCTGATCGTCGACTGTACGGGGCTGTCGGTGGTCACCAAAAAAAATGAAGCACTCCTGTCACGTTCATTTTCCCCAGATCACGGTCAATTTGGAGAGACTGGAAGCCATTCAGTGCGATCTACGGCAGTACATTACCGCCGCCATGCGGAACATCCACGGTCGAGCCTCGCGCATGTTAGAGGGTCGTCCGGAGGGGCTCGTGCCACGGCAGCAGGTGTTCTTTTCCTCGCGTTTCGTGTCAAGGGTGGTGAGGGAGCGCCGGTGGCAGCCCAAGCGGGGGATGTGGGGGTTTTGTTCGGTGGAGGACTTGCTGGAGGCTAGCAAGACGTGCCGCCTTTGGTATCAGTCCGTCTTTGAGCACATGGCCTCGCTCTGCCAAGAGGGGCCGGACGAGTTGGTCCGTCTTTTTCAAGTACCGGAAAAGAATGTCTTTGTAGGCCCCGTCGGCCGTCAGCAGGGCGGACACTGGGTCGTGTTCAAGGAAGGGGAGGAGACGTACTTGCTCCCGGATGAGTGGTGCAAACCGCACAAGGAGGGTCAAAAAGTGCTGGGGTACAAGGTGGACTTGACCGATACGGACGACAAAAAGTACTACGCGGAAAGCACCTGGGCAGAAGTCATTGATTCGTCTTTGGTGATGAGTAAGAAGCTGCGCATGTATCTCTGTGATAAGTGCGACACCGTCTACGGAGAAGAACGGCGAACCCTCGTACTCGATACCGTCTCTTTCCCCTCCCGTGACGTGCGTGTGCGCCGACCGTATAGATACGTCCCCGAGAACGAACTGTTGCAGCGCAAAAGAATGGCAGCGGTACAAATTGAAAAGGATCTCAAAAAGGCTTCCCGAGACGATACCAATGATGGCGACTTATGGAGCGAAGGCGAACTGCAGAAGGAAGTGGACCCGGAGGAGGGCGAGTACCCGGTGCAGGTGGCACACAGCTCCACGCTGCGGATGACCTCCCTGCGCACCCCTGAGTTTAGGGATGTGTCCGGGGCGGTGCACTATGGGTGGACGGATAAACAACCGGACAAAGACACCGACTGTGCCGAGATCGATCCGGCCGGGACGGATGACACGTTACCCAGCTTTTCCGCGCTCTTTGCCGGCGCAGCCAGTCCAGAGTACTACATCGCGGCCGACGACGCGGCGGTGTGGAGCGGCAGTATGCTCCTCCCCGAACGGGGCATGGTCGTCACGGAAAAAACCAAGGCGACCGCTAGTTTGCCGTCGTGGTGGGCACCGGACCCTCGCACACGGGAGACGAGCTTCTACATTGCAGGGGAGAAGGTCTTTTCCCTCCCCGGCGCGCACGACCTTTACGACGGGGTTTCTTCCCCTGATGGGTTCGCCCGGTTGATGCGTCTCTTCACACCACACATTGACGGAAAAGGGTGCGCCATCTACCGAGAGTATTGCAGCGCGTATGGGGGAGAACTGCTGCCCATGTTTGTGCCGTTTCGCAGGAAGGAGGTAAATCAAGTCCCACGGCAGCGGCGACCAGTCACGGAGAAAGGGATGCAGCCCAGTAAGGAAAAGGTCGCACCGGTGATTCGAAAAATGGAATTTCGTGCCTTGCCGACGCTGTCGGGGGATCCACTGACGGTGGATCGGTAGGGAAAAGACATTGTCCGGCGTCATGCTTCTTCACCCATACTCCGAGTGGCCGCTGGTGTTGTACCACAGGCCGACGGAGGAGTCTGCGATCCCGTTTCAACATTATAAACTGGCCTTTGACCTGCAGTCGGTTTCCGCCAATGACGCACTTCTCCGAAACGCACTGGCATTCTTAAACTATAGTTCCGTCTATATATTCAATACTTCTAAGGACGATGAGAGTTGTCTTCGCCTCTGTCAGGCTTTACTCCCTGTTTTGGAGCGCGCCAACAAGCCTCTTGTCTTTAGTTCAGAACGTGTTCTTCAGCATCTCTCGGGATGACGGTTGGGCATCTTCGTAATTCTCACCAACCACACAGTGAGCCACTACGAATACTAGTCCGAAATGTTCTACAATACTACTTTTGCGCGATATTGACTCGTTTGTGATGGTTGCCGGGATGGTTCCTCAGGAGATTCTTATTATTATTTCTCTCACTCTCCCACACCCACATTCTACCAATAGGATTTACTTGGCTATAAATACTATTAATTCGTTTCTTTTGTAGACCTCAACAAAAAACACTCAATGCCCACTGAATGCAAGACTTATGCCGCGCCTGCATGCCAGGTGCCCCTCGCCCCTCACACCATCCAACGTCGTGATGTCGGTGAGGATGACGTGGCCATCAAGGTGGCCTTCTGTGGCGTCTGCCACAGCGACCTCCACCAGGTCCGTGACGAGTGGGGCAAGGGTATCTTCCCCATGGTCCCCGGCCACGAGATCGTCGGTCACGTCACCCAGGTCGGCCCCAAGGTCACCAAGTACAAGGTTGGCGACGCCGTGGGAGTCGGCTGCATGGTGGACTCCTGCCGCGAGTGCAAGCAGTGCAAGCGTGACGTGGAGCAGTACTGCGTGAAGGGCGCCTCCTTCACCTACAACTCCACCGAGCAGGACAAGACCACCCCCACCTATGGTGGCTACTCCGACCACGTCGTCGTGCGCGAGCGCTTCGTCTGCCGCATCCCCGACAACCTCGACCTCTGCGCCGCTGCCCCCCTGCTGTGCGCCGGTGCCACCACCTTCTCCCCCCTCCGCTACTGGGGCGTGAAGAAGGGCACCCGTGTTGGTGTGGTGGGCCTCGGTGGTCTCGGCCACATGGCCGTCAAGCTGGCCCATGCCATGGAGGCGGAGGTGACCGTGTTCACCACCAGCGCCAAGAAGTTTGGCGCTGCCAAGGAGCTCGGCGCCGACCGCGTGGTGCAGTCCACCGACCCGGAGCAGATGAAGGCCGCAGCTGGTTCCCTCGATCTCATCATTGACACCGTCGGCATGAGCCACGATCTTCAGCCCTACATCAACACCCTCGACATTGATGGCAAGATCAACCTCGTCGGTATGCCCGAGAACCCCCACCCTCCTTTTGAGCCCAAGCACGTCATCGCCTGCCGTAACTTTGTTGGCGGTTCCAACATTGCCGGCCTCGCCGAGACGCAGGAGATGCTCGACTTCTGTGGCAAGCACAACGTGGTGGCCGAGGTGGAAAAGATTGACATCCAGTACATCAACGAGGCGTATGAGCGTATGCTGAAGAGCGACGTGAAGTACCGTTTCGTGATTGATATCGCCTCCCTCCATAAGTAATTTTTCTTTTTCTTCCCAATCAAGTCAAAAATTATTTTATCGGATGTTTTTTTTTTTTATTATTATTACTTTCGCTATATTATTGTTCGACAGTACCAGCGTCATTGTTTCACCGCCTTTGTGTAATGAAGGCTTGTGGATAGCAAGATGGAGAGTACCGTGTAGATCAATTTCTTTATTCTTTTTCTTTTTCGAGATGTGGATGGCACAACCTCAACAGAACTAACCCTGTGAATGAGCAATAACATCCTCTCTCTCTCTCTCTTGTGCCCTGTCTGTTCCTTTTTTGAAAGGTATTAGCTAGTTCATATTATTTTTTACAACCTTAAAAAATAAATCGCCATGTTCCGTCGCGTCTTCTCTTCTCGCGTGAATGCGTCTGTCGCCGCCTGCACTGCCGTCCAGGCCCGCCAGCTGCACTTCCCCATCACCGCCCCTCCCGTGGAGATTGAGTACCTCGACAGCGACCCGCTGGAGTACGCCGTCCGCACGGAGGCCCGCAAGTGGGGGTTCGATGACTTCCAATACATGCGCGAGCTCGCCTTCGTCCGCATTAAGGAGAACCCGACGGTCGGACAGTTCCGCGGGATGGCCGCCGATGAGCGCCGTGAGATGTTCTGGGGTAGCGACCGCCAAGACTTCTTCCGCCACCTGACCTTTACTCTCACCGGTCAGCCCGAGCACCTGTACCACCGCGGTTGGTAATTCACTTCTTTTTTTGGTTGAAGTTTCTTTTTAATCTTTTTTAAATGTAGGAATATAGTTGATCAAAAATAAAAAGAAAAAAGTTTAGTATTATTTGGTAAAATACAATCATTATTTACTTAATTTTCATTTCATGACTGTTTAGAACAGTTAAAGGATAAAAACCAAAAAAAACATTTAGAGGATATTTCAAAAAAAAAAAAAAAAAAATGTTTTCTTGTAGCGAAAAGAAATTCGACAATTTTTAATTATTATTTCCACACCATTCACATGTGACCATCCCCAACCCTCCCCACTTCTTTCATTTGTACTAGAATAGTGTTTTTTTTTTTATTATTATTTCACAAATACAAATTTTCCTTTTTTTGCTCTGTTTAGATTTTTGTTTGTTTCATTGAGTGTACGATTGTATTTTAATTTCTGCACAACTCATTGTGAAAGCGATTCCATATGAGCGTAAAATCTCCCCGCCACGCATGGCGCGTGCTGCCGGTGACGGTCGCGTTACTGTTCTGTGTGCACCATGTTTCAGCCATGGCCGTGGACGATTCGGAGCCGGTAATGGAATGTTTTAACGGAGGTAAACTCGTCAATGGTGTCTGTGAATGTGGCATCTACTACACCGGTGACACCTGCGCAGAACGGCAGTGCCCCCACTCCAACGGTGGAGAAGGCCAGTACAGCATACTGCCCACCAACGACTTCAAGTTCTGCGACAGTTGTAATCAGAAGTACTACAAGGGTATGAACTGTCAACTGTGCACCTCGGACGCCTCCTGCAGCATGTACGGCGGAAAGGGAGGGTCGTGTAACCAACAGTTGACCATCCTGGGGAACGAAAAGAATATTCAATGTTCCCTAGACTCGGAGTTCTTTATTCACGCCATGGGGGACGGGCGGGACATTAAGGCAGAAATTATGCTCAGCTGTCGCACCGACGACGGAAAGCCCTTCGCCGACTCCGACAGTGCACGGTGTGGGTTCGCCATTTACCGCATAGAGCCCCACGAGGAGTATATCGATCCCTTTTTCCGCTGCGAGGCAAGGGAGTGCAAAATGAGCTTCGGTGAAGAGAACAGCGGCGAAGAGAAGAAAGAGTCTCGTTCTCAAGCGGTGTTACGGTGGTGCAAGAGCATTGGTGGCTGGACGCTCATTTCCCTATCCCTGTCCTTCTCCATTGTGGGCATGTTCGCCAAGTTCATTGGTCCCAAAAATGTGCGCCGCGCCACTGGCACCCTAACGGGGCTAATCGTCGTTTCCGTTGTAATCTATATGGTGATCATGATCGTTTGCATGCAGCCGCAGGTGGAGGAGGTCGTTGTATACGATTGTGGAAAAACAGAGTGCGCCTGCGCGGAGGACCCACCTCGGCAGTATCAGCCGCTTTGCTCCGAGTCCAAGATACTGTCCGGTATCCTCCCCAACATCAAGAATGGTATCAAGCTGAAGTGTAGCGACGTGAGCGGACGGTGCGTGCTGACCCTAAAGGATATTGATCTATTCTTTCAGGCGGAATGCCACGCCTCGGAGTGTCTGGATGAGGGTTTGTTCCCCGATAACCAAGACAGTACGGGCCATCCCTCCACGAAGAAACGTCAACGCCTACTGTACATCCTCGCTTCCATTCCCATTCTCTGCATCATCGGACTCATTAGCCACTTTTTGTACCTCCGGAAGCAGTCCAAAGAGTTGGCAAAACGGTTTATATTGACGTTTAACGTGGACATGACAGCAGGGGCGAATACCGCCAACAACTTGGATGAAAGCGCTGGGGAGGGCACCTCGTTGCTGCTTGGGGATCCGCGCCAAGACGACGACGACGACAATGAAGAAATTCTTTCCCCCGACGCGTTGCTCCGCTTATCGCATCTCACTCCAGAGCAACAAAATGAGCTGGAGAACACGCGCCGGCTTACCAGCTCGGAAATCGAGCTAACGGTCTCGGATCTCCGTTATCGTCTCGAAAAGATACGGTTTGCCTCCAGCGAAGACAGCCAGGCGAAAACGATATTGCACCAGGTCAACTTTTCTATTCGCTCTGGCGGTGTCCTGGCGATCATGGGTCCTTCCGGCGCGGGTAAGACGACACTGCTGGACCTTTTGGCGGCCAGAGCGAAGGGGGGCACCACATCGGGGGCGCTGCTGCTGAACGGCGTAGAGCTAAAGGGGAAGACCCTCCAGCAGTATCGCAACATCATTGGTTATGTATCCCAGGAAGACACCCTTCTGCCGGCCCTCACGGTGCGTCAGACCATCACCTACGCGGCGCGGCTAAAACTGCCCGCCGCCTTTTCGACCAAGTTGATTAAGCAGATTGTGGAGGACATGATACAAACCCTTAAACTGGAGCGATGCAAGGATACCCTGATCGGGGACGGCTCCCAGCTACGGGGTATCAGCGGCGGTGAAAAGCGGCGCGTCTCCATCGCGGTGGAGTTGTTGGCGAATCCGCGCATTCTCTTCCTAGACGAGCCCACCAGTGGATTGGATGCGACCAGCGCCGTGCGGGTGGTCGAGGCGGTGGTGCGGCTGGCGAAGGCCTCTCCCCTCCGTCGGTATGCACCACAGTACTTTGCGTTCAACCCCATTGTCATCTTCTCCATCCACCAGCCGTCGCACGAGATTTACCGCCTGTTCGACAAGGTGCTGCTGCTGTCCCAAGGGATGAGTGTGTACTGCGGTCAAGCGGAGGGCGCGGGTGGCATACTGGAAAACCGCGTCAAGCACGCCTTTGGCCCCACACGCGGCGACATACCAGTCATGGACGCACACGCGAACCCGGCGGAGTACCTCATGAAGCTGGAGGAGGCGCTGGATGACAGCGTGCGGGCCGAGCTCCAAAGCCAGGACATTCGCGAGAACATTGGACAAATCGCCTCCCGCCAGGCCTTCGCCACGCCCGGTGGTATTGGAGCGGAGACGACTCGTGTTTCCGGTGCCGTCATATTGGACGCCACCGCCACCTATCGCGTGTACTACGCGAATGTCTATCAGCAAATGGCTCTTCTCACCTCTCGCTCCTTCGCCTCGCTGCTGGGGTCGTTTCATCTCATTGTGTGTCACGCCACGGTCACCGGTCTGCTGGCGCTCATCATGTCCTTCCTCTACGCGGACCAGAAGTTAGACTTGCCGGGCACCCTGAACCGGGCAGGAGGCGTCACCTTCCTGCTACTCGTCACCGCCTTCGTCTCGCTGAGTTGTCTTGAACTCTTGCTGGCGGAGCGAAAGCTTGTCGTGGTGGAGAAGGAGAATGGGTACTACTCTACTTTCCCCTATTTATTTTCCAAAATAGTGGTGGATGTGCTGCCCCTCCGTGTCCTTCCGTCCGTCGTGCTCTCATGCGTGCTTTACTTCCCAATGAGTTTCCGTACCGACAGTGGCAACCATTTTACGTGGTTTGTACTCGTCGTGGCCTCCTTTTCGGTCTGCATGACGCTTAGCATCATGTGCATCGGTAGTGTGGCGGGCTCCTTCGGCGCCGCGGCGCTCATCAGCAGCGTGTTCATTCTTTGGAACTTTGTGTTCGGTGGTCTCATGGTGCAGGCGGGCACACTTCCCTCCGTCTTTAAGCCCTTTGAAACTGCCTCTCCATTCTTCTTGTCGTTTGAGTCTCTCATGGTGAACGAGCTGAATGGACAGTCCTGTATGTTCTCCCCCACCGACGAAAGTGGAAAGCAATCTGACATCAAGATACCGATTATGTGCGTTCAGTACATTGCAAATATTGGACTACAACCGCAACGATTCTCCACCGACATTCTTCAACTGTTGCTGTACTGTTTTGCACTGGTGCTAATGGCGTGGCTTCTCCTCGCCACTTTTACTCGTATTGTACGATAATAATAAAAATAATAATCAGACCGAGAAAAAAAAAAAAAAGCAAATCACTGCAATCCACATTTGTTGACAACGCTTGTTTATCGAAACTATTACTTTATGTGGATTGCGTTCCCATTTGTATACGTGCTTTTTTTTCTGTGTTAGTTTTATTTTATGAATATGACGTTTTTTTTGCTTTGCTTGCTACGACCACCTTTAAAGTATTTCTGTGACACAATGTACTCTATGAGTTCTTTATTTTTGCCAGTGCGTTTCTTTTAGTCACGGGCGAACGACCTTTCATTGCCCCCGTTCATCAATACTCAAACGTTTCTTCTAACTTCCATAATAATAGTAAAGTACAAACATCAAAAATATAATCCATTAGTAGTTAGAAAAATGCCTCCCAAGGCAAAAAAGCCAAAGTCGACGAAGACGCCGCTGAAGAAAAAGGCGTCAGCGCCCGTCGTTACGCCACCGAGGGCGGGCGAAGGCATTTCGAACTTGAGTCAGGTCACCAGCAAGGGGTCCTCCCCCGTGACAACCGCTCCACCCCCTAGCGATCTACTGTACGAAACGTTGGACGACACGTATGGCTCCATCTCCTTTCGGGTCACCGAGTCCCCTCCCCGGCCCAGAGAGGAAGAGATGAACAATACCGGTAGTGAGGGGTCGACCCACTTTACGCTGTTGAATCACTCGGAAACCCCACTGCCACGGGTGCCTATTATTTACTTTCCCCCCTTCACCAGCGCCCAACTCGCCGTCATGTATCGGCTGTTAGACGTGGACGAGGATGGGGTGGTGTCGGTTACCGACTTGTTCAACTTTGTTGGCGTACATCAGCACCTCATCATGCCCATGTACGCATCCAAAATGCGCTACTTTATCTCGGTCCTCAACCGAACCGCGGATGAAGAAGTATACCACTCCGTGGACATTTTAGAGGCCTCCATGCGCACCTGTTTCACGATGGAAGAAATTGAAAACTTTGTCTCCCTATTTATGAATGTGTCTTTTTTTCAATTCTCCTTCCACGCGCGGCAGCACCACTGGTGGGAGATTGAGCACCTCGCCGACTCCCCCACCACGTACAGCTTGTCCGACAGCGAGTCGTTGGCCAAGCAGAAAACGGACAGCTACTTTCAGGAGGGCAGGACCGATACCGGTATATTGAGCGCCAGTACCAGCAACCCGAACATTGGGCATAGCGCTGGCACGACAAAGACGACCCACAATGTGAGCAGCGATGGGAATGAGGAGAGTGACATCCGTGTAGAGTTCTTTCCCGCGTCTAAATTTCTGTCCTTTGAGGTGTTCTGCACCCTCTATAACGAGTGGAACGCCTACATGATGGTGGACAGTCACTATGCGTATCACTACGATGAGACCATACAGCAATACCTTTTAGACCGTGCAGAGCAGGAGTCCATCCGGTCCTTTTCGCAGATCCCCATTGACTCTCCCGTGTCGCTTCTGTACGAGCGGATTAGTTTGTTTTTCCGCATCTTCTCGTTGTTTAAAGTGTTGATTTTCATGCAGGAGCAGGACATCACCACGGAGAAGTTAACGGACGGGGCGGGCTGGATTTCTATTCTAACACGAACCAACAAGTGTATCACCAGCGAGGTTCATCGACGCAAGTTGCGGTCCTGGCAGTATATGGAGCGGTGGATCAGCTCAAAAGCACTGGCGTGCACGAAACGGTGCACAAAGTTCGCCTTCCCAGCGAGAAGAGAGCAATTTGCCTCCTTTTACGAAACGTTTTGTCTAACGAATAAAATTGTATGGAACAAAAACGTGTCGGACGCCCTGACGATCCTGTCCTCGATTCAAGATGTTCGCAAGGTGCGGGAAGGGCGACGTGGTTATGTGTTTCCAAAGTCAGTGGAACGGACCTTGTACCGTCTCTTTCCTTACTTTTCCTTCACACGGACGACCAAACCGCTGTCCCGCATACAAGGGGGTTACTTTCGGACACAGCTCAGCATGATTGTGATTTATGTCCTGTTCCTCTACCCGTTTTACTACTACATTGAAAACTGCCTCACAGACCAGGACTTTGTCACCATTATGCTCATTCAGGTGGCCCTGCTGTCTTCCTTCCTCTTTGGCGATTCGTTGTTGATCCTTGTCTTTGGTAACATTATTCTTCACCAACTGTCCTGGGAGCACCACTTTCCGGTTTCCCCGGAGATGGTGGAGAGTTTTCTCTCGCGGACCGCCTCCAGGGGCGCCTTCTCGTCCGTGGGGTCCGTCGCCACCTACGTCCGCAGCGCCGTCTCCCAGTGGGTTTCCCTCTACTACGATGAGTGTGTCTCCCGTCAAAGTAGCACCATCGCCTACTTGCTCTTCTTGGAGGAGAGGGCAGATGTGATTGGGGCTCAGCGGGCCTCGCAGCTGATGCTGTTGCTGCTGCTCATGTGTTCCATCCTGTCCGGCTACCTAAGAATGATCTATGCATTGTCCTTGATCTACTACATTTTCAGTATTCCCCTCCATTCACCGCTCAGTTATCGTAAGGTGGGGTGGCGGTTCAGCATGTGTTTCCTGGCAGAAAAGCTGGCGGATGAGTATCTTTCCGTCTGCTTTCCCCCCGTGCGGGATCACGACATCCGACACCCCCTCTACAGTATGTCGCCCCTGTTGGTGCTAGAGATGGCCAAGGTGAAGCATGTGTTTGATGTACTCGTCCATCACTCCACCCTACACAACTTTTACAGCCCGGGCGATATATTTTTTGAACGTGTCGCTGCGCATCTCTCCGTGAAGGCCACCACCGTTCGTCAGATCACCGACGACGGCAGCGTGTCACCTGCTTTTGTCAATGCCTACTTGGTGAATTTTCTGCCAGTGCTGGAGCGCGCCTGTGAGACGGTAAAACCACTCGAACTGGACCCTACTTCCCCCAACTACTTTTCCGATATACTTTTGACCACCAAGAAGGTGTTGTGCTCCTATTTCCCGTGGACCGACGTCTCCTCCCCGCAAAGCGGCGAGACGTCGTTGAGTCCGAAGCAGCTGGCGGTGCTGGGCATAGACGGAGTGGTCAATGTGGATATTCACGGGGTTAACCGAAAAGGGGTTACCATGAGCTTCTTCACCACATTTGTGAAACGGCAGATTGCCCTCTTCACCATGATTCTTTCGCTGCTGAGCACCGACTTCCCCGAGGAGAACAGCATGACGGAAATTGACAAGCGATCGGGTTGTACGTCTGGCTGGCTATCCGTCGCCTTTTCAAGTTGGTTCATGAACAGCGTGGCGGCCAGTCAATCCACCGAGAGCGTGTCGGAGTGTCGTTTGGGGTACGCGAATTTTAGAAAAAAGCAAAAGGACAGGTTGGATCTGGTCATGCTACAGACACGGAAAATGGAGCGAATGCACCTGATGCTCAAGATGAGTCTGGCACGGGAGTTGGGCGGGGGCAGCCGTGGGGACGGTTTGCAGGAGGTGCTAGATGTCGTCTGCGTCCCGCGGTTGTTGCGCGTGTTGAACACGAATAGCTAACAAAATTTAAAAAAAGGGGCTCTCTTTTATATTACACATTTTCGAAATTTTTAATTGTTGCTTTCATACGTTTGCTTGTTTTTTGTACACATTACTAAATCCGTTAGTTGTTTTGTCCCTATACTGACCTCGGTTTCATCGACTTGCTTGACTAAGGACTAGGGGAAAACAGACCGTGTGTCACACGTAGCATTGCCTCGATGTATAGAGTACACTTTCTTCTTTCTCTCTCTCTCTCTCAACCGTAGACCTTTCATTTCCAGCGAATGAGCGATGCAACTGTCTCCCTCTTGTATTCCTTACGGGACGAGTACATTGAACAAATTGAGACCTTTCTGTCCACCCCGCTAGCAGAGTGTCACTTCACCTCCCAATTGATACAGGAACTGTCCCTCTATGAGGAAGAGCGAAAGAGGCAGGCCGCACTGGTCCAAGATTTCTGTCAGTCGGTCGTTGAACCGTTCGACTTTGAATCTCTGGTCCACCCTTGTCCAAACCGTGTGGAGTAAAACAGAGTATGCTGCCTTTTTTTAATGATCAGAACTGCTATTGGTAAATCACTTCAGAAAAGAAAAGAAAACAAAAACTAATCCTCGTCGTAATAGTGTTTGCCGTGAAATATCTTATCACCGCTTTTATTACGAGCGCTCTCTCCCTCTCCTGTAAGTTTTTCATACTATTCCTGTTTGTTTTCCTGTCCTTTTTTTTTTTTTTTCCTCATCTGAGCATTGTTTTCTGTTTACTACAAAAAAAAAAAAAAAATGAGCGAATCCGCCTGTTCCCGCCGAACCCGTCACCACTCAGGCCCCTCCTGAGGCGGATATCTGTAAGAGCAAGGTGGAGCCCTACGGAGATGGCTTCCTTATTACGCTGAAATCTCCCAACATTAGGGTGGAGCTGCTCTCCTACGGTGCTTCTGTCAACTCCGTCCGAGTGCGGGACCCCACCAAGAAGCCGGAGGAGCCCGACGCGTGGGTAGAAACGTGCCTAGGTTACGTCAGCTTCGATGAGTGCAAGCAGCCCACCTCGGCCCGTGGGAGCACCCGTGGACGGTTCGCTGGTTTGATTGGAAATGCAGAGTTTAACCTGTACAACACCAATTACAAACTGATGCAAAACTCCGGAGCCAACTGCATGAACGGCGGCCCGGTGGGGTTTGACAAGGTGCAGTGGAAGTACATTATGAACGAGGGAGAGGACGAGATTGGCGTCTCCTTCCACATGACGTCCCCTCATTTGGATCAGGGCTTCCCGGGCGAGATTTTCGTGACCGCCACGTACACCATCCTGAAGGGATCCGCCACGCTCAAGTACAGCTTGTCGGCCAACCTATCCGACACCACGCCGGTCAACGCGACGGTGGTGAACCTGACCAACAATGTGTACTGGAACCTCAACGGCGTAGCGCGACCGGCGAGTGCGACGGAGAAAGCCCCCCTTCCCTTTCCCATCCTGAACCATTGCCTAAAACTGAACGCAAACTACATTGCCGATGTCGACGAGAACGATGTACCCACCGGTGACATGATCACCACAAAGGACACGGTGAACGACTTCTCTGAGCTACGGCCGATCAAGGACGGTATGTTCTTTACGCAGGAGCAGGGCAGGACACCGTGGGGGTTCAATGACATCATCGCCTTAGAGACGTGGGACTCCACCCTGCGGGAGGCCGCCGTCCTGTACAGCCCGGAGAGTAAACTGCAAATGACCGTTAGCACGACGAACCCAGTTGTGCAGGTGTACACCGCCAACCACTTTCCTGAAATGGCGGACGGCTCCCCTGGCAAGCGGTTTCAACAGCATAGTGGGATTGCGCTAAAGTGCCAGTACTTTCCCAATAGCCCCAACGTCGAGTCCTTCCCTTCTACCGTGATTGAAAAGGGAGAAACCTATCAGGAAAGTACCACCTATGAGTTTCAGTTTTTAGCGGCCTCGCCTGTGGTGACGCATTAGTGTTGGGGGAAAGATGAACAATGAGCGTTTCCTTTCTCTTGTTACAATGTGTTGTCAGAGACACAAAGGATATATATATAAAAAGCAACTTTTTATTATTATTTATTTATTTACAATTATTTACGTACTATAGGTAACGGACTAAATAAGTAATGGAAGAAGGTTGGTCTACCGAAAGAATAATAATAAAAAAAACGAGAAAAAAAAAAAAAAGCAAAATCATTCTGCGTGAAAGAAAAGAATCAAATGCCAAAGCCATTGCTTTATGCGACTTCTCTCTCTCTCACACCTTTTTGTTTTATTTTTGAAAAAGTATCATAGATTTAAAGAACCTTTATTCAATGGAAGCTGTTACCAAGTTTTTGGACCCCACAGCGGGGACTCCTAGCAACCCCACCTTCGACTTTCACCTCGGTGGCAACAGCACGGTAGTGATGTCGGACTACCACATTTGTCGTTACGATACCCTTTTGGGTGTCATTGTCTGTGTGGGAGATGACGCCGACGTCTTGGTGCTGGGAAAGGAAATGTGCCGTGAGATGATCCCTTTACGGAAGGGAACGCACTGGCTGGACTGTTTTGTGTACGCCGGGACCTCCACCTTTTTGGTCCTGTCCTCCGACTCGTTGGTTTGCATGGACTACAGCAATCGTGTAGGGGACTCTGTGCTAACCCCAGACGGTGGGGCCCCCTTCACCTCTCTTTACGTGCCCAAAGGACTCACCGTCGGTGTGGTGGGGCGAAAGGATGGCACCGTGTCCTACTTCCGCCTCAATCCCGTCTCCAACAACCCCGGCGACCGGCCACAGCTCTTCTGGACCACTGTCGACATCAACGTCCTCTCCTTCTGCCAACCTTTTTTGAAAACCCCATTGGCGGTCGACACCTCCGCAGAGGCGCACTCCAAATTTCTATCGTGGGGTTCCGTGGTATCGATCGACTCCTACCCCGATAACCCCAACGCCTTTGTCGCGGTGATCGCTGGCGTCTCGGGAGTGTGCAAGTGGTACCTGGACGAGGCACGCCTCAGCTGCTTCTTTGACGCCTCCACCCTCGCTGGCACCTCTGATGAGCTCCTCGCCACCTGTCGCGTGAGTCCCGGTGGCAACTACGTTTGCGCCACCACCGTGTTTAGTAGTAAACTCCTGGTGTGGTCGGAAACCAAGAAGAAGAAGAACAAGTCCTGCGAGTTGTATTGGTGCATTGACCTCTCCGAGTCGATTAACCCTAACCGCGGCACCCTCGACTCCTTCTGGTACAATGAGTACAGCGTCGGCATCCATATGGCGAGAACCGCCCTCGAGCAGGGGTTTCACTCCACCAACGATAAGCACAGTCAAATGTTTTTGCTGCTACACGGCCAGCACGATATTCTGGAGGTGGTCATCCGCCTCGATGACAAGAAGGTGATTCGTCAAGATAAGATTATCGCCCACCTCACCGCCTACACCGCTTCGAAAGGTACGGAGGCGGCGAAGAGTGAGTCCACTGCCGCACGCGCGAACAGCCTGGTGGACAACTACTACAAGGTGTTCAACGTGGAGCCGTGTATGATCTCCAACTACTGGGGGAACGGCCTGACCGATGTGGACCTAGAAGCCCTGTTTGTCACCAGTGAGGGCGGTCTGCGTCCCATTCTCGCGAAGAGGAACCGACAGACGGGTGGTTTGGAGAGCATCAAGGAACTGCGGGAGCTGAGTGCGACCGTGCCGTGGCATCCGAGGGCGCTACTCCTGCGACTGCCCGAAACCCAACTGCGGCAGCTGGCCCAGCAAATCAAGAGCACCCCCATCTCCTCCACGTGGGAAAGACTCCTGCGAGGTGGTAGCACCATTCTTCAACAGATGGAGGCGGCAGGAGATCAATCCGCCGTCCAGCCCGGCAATGAGCTGTGGCGCAAGGTCGTCATGGTGACGGTCACCGACGCCGCCCAGGCGATGTGCCTCTCCCCCCAGTCCAACGAAACCTTCGCCATGCACCCCAGGGCGCTCCAAAAGTGTGTTCCCTGGGTCGCGCTGGCGATGGAGCAGGACCCCTCCTCGCTCGTGCTGGAGGCGGCGCTCCCCTCGATGGACAGCGCCTTCCTGCCAACGGAACTGATTGTTCGTGTCTACTCCAACGAATCCATTCTCACCGTCATGAAGAATGATATCCGCCGTAACACCGGTTCGTTTGTGCTCAACTTGAACCGTGAAGCACTGCAGCTGGAGGGTGAGGGCACGAAGGGGACTCGAATGATACGACAGTGTAGCATTATCAACGCCCGGCTCTCCCCATCCACGGTGTCTAGCAAAATGACCGTGGGGAGCGAGGGCAAGTCCCTCTTTGCGGTGCTGGAAGACGGCGGAGTGGCCATTGTGGACCTCAGCGGCGCCAAGAACGAGGACGGTCAGCCGCACATGATACTGATTCCATCCGCGCTGATGCCGATGGGGACGAAGGTTCTCTCCGTGGAGGCCTTCTGGCTGCCAAACCCAAAACTGAACGACGGCGAGTTGATGCTGGCGTACCTCTTTGGGGAAGGAAAGGGATTCCTCTTGTGGAACGTCTCTGCGATGCGCATGATCGCTTACTCCTACCCACCTTATGCGGCGAAGGCGAAGCGTCTCTGCGTCACGACGGCCAGCATACCACCCCCACCCAACATGTCTGGGGATATCATGAAGTTTGAGGTTTCCCTTACTTTACCCGCCCAGCCAGCGGAGCAGGGAGAGTACGGCACGGTGAACTGCTACGATGCCCTAGGGGCCATCCTCCTCTCCTTCTCCCTGGGCTACGGTCTGGTGGAGCAGTCCCCGTCCCTGTGGTGCTACCACATTAGTAAAGGCGATGGCACGGAGTGGAAACCACTCGCGGGATTCTCGGGGGCTGTGGTGCAGCGGGAGATTACGCTGCAAATCGAGGTACAGGGGTCGAACAGTTTTGTGTGGAGTGTGTCCTCCAGCGGCATCACCTGCAGCTGCGAGAACCCTTTCATCAGCTCCGGCAGCATTGTCGATGTGAAGGCGGAGTGGACGTGTGGTAAGGCGGAACTGTCCTACGCCACACCACTCGGGGAAGAAGTCAGCTACGCCCTGAAGCAGAACCGAACGTCGCAGAGTATTATGGCCGTCTCACCCACCTTGGCATTTGTGAGCGACGAGGAAATTGTCATTGTAGATGTCACGTCTCTCTTCGAGGGGAACAATACGGGCAACAAGGCCCCCACCGCCACGCCCGCCGTCTCGCGACTGGACGGCTCCAGAACGTTGGAGCACTTCAGCGTCTACCACGCACGCGGGAGTGTTATTGTCATTACGCGAGATGTAAACGGCTGGAGGTGGCTGAACATTCTCGACAGCCGCACCGCCAAGCCACGCATGGAGTCGTACGCCACCTTGGACTTTGCGGGAGAGGATAAGATCCAGGTACTCACAGTAGAAATTGAAAACGTCCTGCATCTTTACTTTCTCGGTTCCAACAATGGTGTGGTGGGGCATTTCTTTATTGAGGCGAACCTCGGCTCTGCGAAGGACACTAGTATAAAGGTGCGTGGTTGCTTCAACGACCGCACCCGATTCGCCCCCGTCCCGTCCACGTTCCGCGGCTACTCTCGCTTCCTTCCCCCGCCCATCACCCTGAAGCAGGAGACAGGCTTCTTTAAGCGGCTCATGACGCTGCCGTGGGAAGACATCGCGCTCAAACTAGAGTCGGAGACCCTCCGGTCGGTGAAGCCGTCCAAGGGCACTGGCGCCCAGATGCCCCCACCGTCACAGACTGCCGCCAGTCCCCCGTCGTCACCCGCCGTTTCCAAAGCCCAGCAAAACGAAAAGGAACGGGCAGCCATTGCGGAGGCAGAACGTAAACAGCTCACCGCCTCCACTCCCTCCGCGCCACCACCGCGCGCCGTGCCGCCACCCTCGTCTTCCTCCTCCCCATCGGCCAATGCAGCACCCGCGCCGGAGGAGAAGGGCAGTCGATATGCCCAATTAAAGGCCATCGCCGAGCGGGAGAATGTCAGTCTGACGGAGGCACGCCGAATGATGAGTGAAAATATTAGGAAACTGCAAGTCCGCACGGAGAAGCTGCAGGAGATGGGGGAGAGGTCGGCTGAGCTGGCTAGCACCGCCCTCACGTTCCAAGATCTCGCCCGCCAGCTGAAGGAGAAACAGCGTAGCAGTTGGTTGTAATCATAACATTGTTCTCTTTTTTTTTGTTTGTTTGTTGCTTGTTTTTGACCTGCCAAATACAATTATCGTTGCAGAAATGCTCCCTTTTATTTTCCAACAGTATACACAAACGCCTTTTAACAATACATTTAATTACCTTCGCGAGTCTATCATCATTAACGTAAACCGTACCACATTGAATAAAGAGGGAACGGTACACTCAACTGTGAAGCCCATCCACACTCAAAACTGTTTCTTCTTTCTTTTCTCGCCAGTAGTTCACTTCATTAATATTCCAACACACTCGACAGGAAATGATGCGCCGATCCGCTCTTTTTCTTGGGTCCGTCCCCGTGATGAAGAACCTAATTAACGGCAAGCTCGTGGAGTCCAAGGCGACCAAGTTCTTTGACATCTACAACCCCGCCACCGGTGAGGTGATTGCCAAGACCCCCCAGAGTACCCCGGAGGAGCTCCATCAGGCCCTCGAGGGTTGCGTGGAGGCGCAGAAGACGTGGGCGGAGGTATCGGTTCCTAACCGTGTCCGTGTGATGCTCAACTATCAAAAGCTCATTCGTGACCACACCGACGAACTCGCCAAACTCATCACGATGGAACAGGGTAAGACGCTGAACGACGCCGCCGGCGATGTCTTCCGTGGCCTCGAGGTGGTCGAGCACACCGCGTCCATGGGTTCTCTCCTCATGGGAGAGACGCTGGAGAATGTTTCCTCTCACATGGACACGTACAGCTTCCGCTATCCTCTTGGCGTCACCGCTGGCATCTGCCCCTTCAACTTCCCCGCCATGTGCTGCCTCTGGATGTTCCCCGTCGCGGTGACCGCCGGTAACTCGATGCTGGTGAAGCCGTCCGAGAAGGTGCCCCACACGGCCATGCGCCTCGGCGAGCTCGCCCTCGAGGCTGGTCTCCCCGCCGGTATAGTCAACATGGTCCACGGCGGACCGGACACCGTCAACTTTATCTGCGATGCCGAGCCCATCCGCGCCATCAGTTTTGTGGGCGGTAACAGCGCCGGCGACTACATTTACCAGCGTGGTGCCGCCAACGGTAAGCGTGTGCAGGCGAACTGCGGCGCGAAGAACCACTGCATTATTATGCCAGACGCCGACAAGGAGCAGGCCATCAACGCCGTGATTGGTGCGGCCTGTGGTGCCTGCGGCCAGCGCTGCATGGCCCTTTCTGTTGCCATCCTCGTCGGGGAGGCGAAGGAGTGGCTGCCTGAGATCTGCGCCAAGGCGGCGGAGCTGAAGCCCGATGTGGGCACCAAGAACCCCCCGTTCGGTCCCATTATCACCAAGCAGGCCCGCGACCGCGCCATCAAGCTCATTGACGACTCCGAGAAGCAGGGTGCGAAGGTCCTCGTCGATGGCCGCAAGTGCTCCGTCGAGGGATTCCCCAACGGTTTCTGGATTGGCAGCTCCGTGGTCGCCGACGTCACCACCGACATGCCGTGCTACCAGGAGGAGCTCTTTGCCCCTGTCCTCGCCGTGATCACCGCGGACTCCCTGGATGAGGGTCTTGATATTATCAGCAAGAACCCCTACGGTAACGGTGCCGCCATCTTTACGCAGAGTGGTGCCGCCGCCCGCAAGTTCCAGCACGAGGTAGCCGCCGGTCAGATCGGCATCAACGTTCCCATCCCGGTGCCCCTCCCCATGTTCTCCTTCACCGGAAGCCGCAAGTCCTTCCGCGGCGAGAACCACTTTTACGGTAAGATGGGTGTCAACTTCTACACTGACACCAAGACGATTGTATCCAACTGGAACCCGAACAATGCCAAGAAGAGCAAGGTCATGACGGACTTCCCCATCTTCAAGCAGTAAGCACCGTTTCATTTTAGTAATCGAAACATCTACAGGATGTATCAGCTACATGATATTTTGCAAGAAAGGCACCAATGAAAACAGTGAACTGCTGAGCACTTACCGACCTTCTAATACATTTTTTTGCTTTTCTTGATGAGATCGATTTTTTTTTTTAGTGTTATTTCACCTTCTCCCTTTTACTTTTTAAAAAATCTCAATTCGAACAGTACGAGTCTTTCCCGAAGCTCGTGCATTTTTACTTTTTTCCGTTTACTTTTACGACTTTTAGCGCTTTTTAAAAAATTGAGAAAAATATAATAATGTTTCGCACCGTATGATCCCTATTGTTCTCCTCTCATGATTGAAGCAATACACTGTAAAGAGGTATACATGACATATCTTTCCCTTCTTTTTTATGATGAAGCACAAATAGAGTGAACAACTAGTACAACCATGTCCACCACACCATGGAGAAATACAGTGGACAATACACTGAAGAGTACGCAAGACACGTTAGATCACTTACGCTATCAGCAATCCCAGTATATGGCGACTTCCCGCCGCGTGGCGGACCTCTTTGGGGAGACAGACGGTGACACGGGTGTCCGGCGGGATTTGGAGACGAACTTCAGTCGCGAGATCCCTCCGCCGCTTCCACCGGCCTACAAGTATAGAGGCGCGGCCAGCACCCCTGATGTGGGTGGTCTGAAAACACCCACCGACCGTAGTCTCCATTACGACCCCTCCTCCTCTCCTTGGAAGCGGTTCAATGCGAACGACGCCAACTCGGTTCCCCCCATCATCAAGGAACTGTCGAACAATTATCTGCTGGCGAAGGCGCAGCTGAAAAACGTCGTCGTGGAGCTAGAGCTGGAGAGATCCGTGCGGGCAGATCAGATCAAGAATATGGAGCAGCGCTATAACAATCAGTTTTCGGAAATGAAGGCGTACGTCAGGCAGCTGCAAAACGACAATGAATACTTGAAAAACTCGATTCGTGCGCTGGAAAGTCAGCAAGCCTTTGGAGCAGGGAGCGCCTCATTGAACCCGGCGAGGTCGGTGGAGGAGGCCAAGTCTTCTTTTACCAACAAGGAATCGGTTGCCCCCACGTTAGCGCGACTGGTCAGCGTGGAGTCCAGTGTGGCGCGCCAGCAGCAACTACTGAACGACCGGCACACCTCCATGGATGGCGTTATTGCGGACTTGGTGAAGAACAAAGTAGAGGTGGAGGTGGAAAAGGTACGCTCCATCGCGCGGGAGGCGGCGCGGGATAGTTGCGAGGATATTGTCAAGCTGCGAATGTCCGCCATTCAATCCATGTTCAACAACGAAATTCAAAAAGTGCTAGAAAGTTCCGGTATCTCGCGAGAAATAGCAGAATCCACCCGAAAGACGTTCCAAGGCCTCGAAGACAACTACACGCGCAAACTGAGTTTGCTGGAGAATCAAATCTCCTCTGTGCAGGGAGAGCTGAAGACGATCTGCCGGGTAGGGGATGAGGCCATCCAGCAGGAAGTGAGCGAGTCCACCCATCGCCTCTCGACGGAAGTCGCACAGTGTCGATTGAACACGAAAGAACTGCAAACCCGCCTCGAGCGGGACATGGCGTCACAAATAGAAAATGTGAAGCTGGACGTCATGATGGATGTCAACCGTTTATTGAAGGAGCGCGCCAGAGAAAAGGAGCCCATCCAAGAAGTGGACGTACGCCGCATGTTGGAAGAGAGTGTTGGCAGTTTGGAGGATAAGGTGCAAAATCTTCAGTCCGGCTACTCCCGCTTTAAGGACAGTGTGGAAGGCTGGCAAAAGCAGATCAAAACGCAACTGGATAAGAACCAGAACGACATCCACAGCACCGACAATGTCATACAGAACTGCCAGAGCACAATAGAAGCACACGGGAAGCAGGTGGAGGCGCTGAACGTGGACTCCAACCAGTCGAAACAGCGGCTAAAGGAGGTGGAAACGCGCCTCAAGAGTTGCGAGTCGACGGCAGAGGAGGCACTTCAGCAGGCGGAAGCGCACCACGAGGAGGTCTCCATCCGGTTAGATGGGCTTGACGCAAAGTGGAAGTCAATGCGCTCCGAGTTGGATGCCTGCACCCGTCGTGCGGCAGACACCCACAACGCTTTGGTGGTGCAGGAGGATCGGTTAGCGTCCGTGGAGTCGACGTGTGCCACAATCGAACAGTCCATCATCCGCAGCACGCAGCCCATCCAGGTAAAGCTAGAGGCCGTGAGCCAAACGCTACGGACAGAAATCATCCCCAAGGTTGAAAAGTGCACCGAAAGTGCGGCGGACCTGCAAGTCCAGTACGATCAGCTAAAGAGCAATCAGTCCTACCAGGAGAAGAACACGGCACAGCAGTTGTCCGACATCCGAAAGGATTTCGACTTGCATAGAAAAGAATACGAAAACTCTGTCACAAGGGATATTCAGCAGGTGGATCAAAAGGTGCTGATCCAGAAGGAGTACTTGGACAAGAAGGTGTACTCCTTGAACGGAGAAATTAAGCAGCTGTGGCAGCGGACCGGCGAGGGCCCAGACACCCTGCCTACCAAAGATCAAGTGGAGGCGATGATCAGCGCCAAGACGGAAAAGATGCAAGCCCTCTTTACCGCCGTGGATGGGGAAATAGAGTCACTCCAAGCGGAGGTGGAGGCCATCCGGTCGGCTGATGCGAAGGAGCCTTCCGCGGCACCCTCTCCCACCGCCGCCATGTCGCCCCTCAAGAGCGAACGACTGAACCAATTAGCAGAGGAAGTGGAGCAGCTAAAGGAGGACAAACGAACCTTTGAGGAGCACGTGGAGAAATCCATTCGCGACTGCAAAGATCACTTGCAGAACGATCTTGGACAACGGGTGAAGCAGGTAGAGGAGAACGTGGCGCTCCAGCGGAAGGAGGCGGAGGAGCGGTCTGCCGAGCAGATCCAAAAGTTGAACGACGACCTTCTCAAAGAGATCTACCGGTCCAAAACCACACTACAGCAAGAGCAGGACCGCCTACGGGATGCACTGCACGATTCATCCCGCATCAGTGAGGAGGACAGAGAGGCCCTCAAAAAGCGGTTAGCCGTTTTAGAGAAGAAGCGACTGACGCCGGAAGAGGTGATCCTCTCCCTCCTTGACAGTGATGAAAGTAAGACGCAAGTCGCGGTGGCGCTGCAGCCGTACAATAAGGTGGTGAACAACGCGTTGGAGGAGCTAAAGGCGAACGTGAAGGCGGTCCAAGCACAAGTCAACGAGACGGATAACGCGAATAAAACGATGCAGTACGAGTTCCAGGGAACGACCGATCTCATTACCCAGGAGCAGGGCAAGATCAACAAGAAGCTAAAGGCGATCCAAGGGGACTTTGAGAAGGTGGAGGACCTCAAGAGGGAGCTAGACACCACGCTCCAGGGTTGCGTCACGAAGTGGGAGGATCAGTTGCAAAAGCAGGGTACACGCTACGAAGAAGAAATTCACAAGCTGGATGCCAAACTACGGGAGGAAGAGAAATCGATACAAACGTTGCACGGCAAATACACCGACCTAGAGGAAGCGTTCCGAGGCACCGTCTCGCCCGTCGTCAGCGATAAGCTGAGGGATGTGGTGGAGAACCTGACGAGCGAGCACGCCATCACCTTGCAACCGCTCAAGACAAAACTGAAGAACATTGAAGAACGGCTGAACACCAACGAAGAAAACCACAACACGCTCTTCGAGGATGTCACCAACCGCAACCGCGACTTGGAGAACAAACTCACGCAGCTGGTTAAACGAACTCAGGGAGATGTCACCCAGTACTGCGACGAGAAGTGTAACACCGCCGCGCTGGAGCTACAGGCGGTGAGCGAGAAGGGCGACGCTAGCCGTAAGAAGATTACTGCACTGGAAGTGGAAAAGGAATCCATGGCCGCTTCCATCGGCGCCATGGAAAGTGCGATCGAGTCCCTTCGAACCATTGTGAACCGTGCGGAAGGCGAGAGACAGCAGTTCATCGCCGCCCCGCCGTCCACAGAGCTGGTCGCAGGGCTGAAGGATAGAATCAACACCCTAGAGCAACTGGTGTCGGAGGTCAAGGACAGCACGGGCGAGAGTATGGAGGCGGTCGCAGACACGTTAGAGGCCGTCACCGCCAATCTTCAGCAGACGGTGGGACGGGTGACGGGGCAGGTGGGGCTGGACAGCGACGGAAAACAGCTCCGGTCCCTCGATGACCTGTTGGTCTACATGATGAAGGAGATTCATAGCATCCAGCGAACGCTATCGGTGGTGCAACAGAGTGCCATTGACACGGTCGATGTTTTGCAGCAGGTGCAGATGGAAGTGTTACCGATCAGCACACTGCAGGAAACCCTGTTGCGGCTGTCGAAAGGGTTGTTGGTGCTCGCCGAGAAGAATGGGCTAGACGAAGATCTCTTTCGTGTGGAAGAGGAACAGCTTTTGCTAGCGGATAAATAAAAGCCGAGATGTACCCCTGTGCTAGTTTGGTGCAATGTAAAAAAAAAAAAAATGATAGAGCATCGTACAATTATTTACGGAGTCATAGAAATTGTTAAAATAAAATATTCAGGCAGTAGTGGTGGTGCACTTATCATTTATCTTCCCTTAATTGCTGCACAGTACGTGATTTGCATCTTTCTCTCTTTTTTTTTTTTTTTCAATTAGTTGTCACCACAATAGTATCACCGTAAACGATAAAAATGGGACAGCCACAAACTAAAGATAAAAAGAAGCCAGGGCCCATGCAGCGGCCAATGACTAGCGGTCCGGGGGTACGGCCCTCCGCCGTCAACGACGCGGTGCTGCAGCCCAACACGGTTGCTGGGCAACACGTAGACCCCACTGGTAACATGGCCGGTAACACGAACAAGTACCCCATAGTGTTTCGCTACCTGGACGAGGATGTCAAGCGGCTTATCGAAAAGAAGAAGAGTGTTTCGGTGTGTGTGGAGGCCCTCGGGTGGAAACCACACCCCATGACCGCTAGTACGAGTAGTTTTTATGCGCTCTTGGAACTCCCACCAGGCAACCATAACTTTCGCTTCTTAGTGGACAATGCGGAGGTGGTGGACAGCACCCAGCCCCTCGCCCCTAGCGCCAACCAGCGGCAGGTGTGCCCGGCAGCGGCGGCCGGCGTAGAGCTCGTCGCCCCTCTCCCTCAGCCGACTCCGGCCGCGGACGGCAAGCCTGCCAACACCATGTACCTCAACGACGTCCTCCTCACCACCAAGGAGGATGACGACATAATGGACGACGGGAAGGGCTGGGGACAGGAGGAAGTGAAGTTTGACGAGAGTCGCAAGTACCCCCCGCTGGTACCGCTACACTTGCGCTACACGCCGCTGAACACGCCTCCCACTCTCGTCCGCTGCGCCCCGGACGGTCGACTGGCGGTGATGGCCGACGATCAGGACTTCACGCGTCACATGGCGGCGGAGCACTTGCCTCTCCCACTTAGTGTGACAATCAATCACGTCTACTTTCAGCGGCGGGAGGACCACGCGGTGATGGGGGTGACGACGCGGTACTGCAACAAGTTCACCACCGTCGTCTATTATACCCACCTCCCATCGGCAGAGGGTGACGGAGAGTCGAAGTAATTCAATCCTCACCAAACAAATTGTTATATTAAACTAAAACTAAAAAAAAAAAAAAGATTACTTTTGTTTTGATGGTCGCGAAAATAGGAAGACCGAATTCATTCATTTATCGCTTGTTGACATATATTTTTACCACAACTAATACACACTAAAGTAAAGCGGTTTTCTTGGACACGGTGGCCTCTTTTGGTGTAGACGAGCAATATTGTTACAGTACATTCTATATCCTCTTCTTTTCTCTCCCACCTAATGACTTTACTGTTTTTCTAGCAATGCACAACGATAAGTCCGATTTGCCAGCGCGAAAGGTACGCCGATTCCCTTTCCCTTTAGACGTCCTCATTGACTTTCTAGCTACTCTCGCACGGGTGGGGGTGTCCCTCTTTGCGATCGATAGACGGGAAGGATCGTTGGCCAACTATAAGAACATTGTCTGTACGGTTTCCTGCTCCGTATTGCTCTTCTATATTTTGTGGTGAAGTTTGTGGTGTAAACTTCATTGTTATCAAGAGTAAACTATGCTTGTTTTCGCTTTTGCCCTGTGTCTTGAATGATACGATTTTGTTACATTTGTTTTGACACTCTTTTTCCTCTTCCCTCCTTTTACTCGGTAGGAAACAAACTCCTTTGAAAATGAGACTCTCGACGCTCCTCATAGGTGTGGCGTCTCTGCTGTTTGTCCTCGCGCGGCTGCCAGACATCGCCGCCTCATCCTTCGCGTCTTCCCTTCCTCCCCAGGTGCAGTCAGGGCTCACGACAGCCGCGGCGTCGGTGACACCCATCCTCGCCACCGTGCAGTCCGAGTTTAGCGCCGTGGAGGGAAAGATCCCGGCCGACATACGCAACATGTTGCACTATTTTCTGAACGGCATTGCGTCCGTGGTGATGGTGGGAACCGCCGCTACACCCGAGGCGGCCGGTCTCTCCGAGGACGATGCCAAGCTCGGCCAGGACGACGCCGTGCGTCTTTACACCACCAACAAGTTCTACTACTCCCTCGGTGGCATTCTCGCTCAGTTTTGGCTCATCCGCTACTTCTACAGGGAACCCCACCGCAACCGTCGCAAGAACCGTGCCAACGCCAAGCTGACCACCCTCGGTGGGTTCGTGCTGCTCGTCGCGCTGCTCGCCCTCCCCAACTTCTTCTTTGACACGGGGGTGCTGCTGGTGTTCTTGGTGAAGCTCTCCTCCTCCCTGTACACCCCGGCCCTCATCCTCGGCCAGTTCCTCAAGCCCTACGTGACCGCCCACCTGCAGTACTGCCCTACCCTCAACGCCGCCTACCAGAAGTGGGTCCTGCCCTATCTGGAGAGTCCGCCCCCAGCCACCACGCCGGAGGTGGGAGCACAGGTGGTGCTGCTCTGTTTGGTGGTAGGGGCGGCCGTGTTTCTGTTTCACTCCGTCAAAGACTCGTTTGGAGAGGAGGAAGACTAATAAGGAGTGTGTATTTTTATGTGTTACTGTACGCTGTTTCTGTCACCGAGAATTTATACGCTCTCAAATACAAAAATAAATTAAAAAAAAATAGACATGATTAGATTTCTTAGTTTAACTGTTTTTTGTATTGTTATTGTTATTTTTCGTGAACCAAGAGGAATGTGTTCTCCCACAACGAGACGCTACACAGGTAATTGTCGTCCTACACTTTCCCTTTCTCACCCCTTGCACTCTTTTGTGTTTTTTTTTTGTTTTTGAATAGACTGAAGCGCTCAGCAAACAAAATAAAACAACCAACACCCCATGAACGCCCCTGCTTTCACCACCAACCCCGACCGCATCGCGCGCCTCCAGGAGAACTACGACACCGGTGTCAACCGCGAGAAGGTGCCGTGCGATCTGCGCGAGAAGATGGATATGGAAATCCTTGTCGTCTCCGATAAAAAACTCAAATTTCTGTTCCAGAATGCGATGGAGAGTTATAGCGGTGACCAGAAAAACAAAAAGGTGAGGGAGTTCAACGAGGCCAACGCGTCCAAGACGGAGAAAAAGGCGGCCAAGTTTTTTCGCTTTATGTAAAAGCACATATTTCGCAAAGAAACAAAACAATCAAAAAAAAAAAAAAAGCTTAAAACGTCCACATATCACCAATCGTATTTTTATTTTACATTCTTGAAACTTGTTCTTTTTTTTTTTTTTTAACCACAGTTACTTTTATTACTTTTTATTTTATGACTAGCAATTCTCTCTAAAAAATCTTAGCTGATTAGCACATTATTCTGAAGAAAAAAAAAAAAAAAGAAACGAAACACACTCTGTGTCTTTGGTGAAATCTGTTTTTTTTTTGTTGTTAACATAAAAAATAGCGTTTTTGCCCTCTTTAATTTTTCACCTTTCTCTCCCTGTCACTAATTATCAAAGTTTTTTTTTTTCTTCACAAGCTTTCTTCACACTTCTTTTACAGAAATCCACATGAACACCCCTGCCTTTACCACCAACCCCAAGCGCATCGAACGTCTGCAGTACAACTACGACGAAGGTGTGAGACGCGAGGCCATGTCACATGAGAAGCGAGAGCAGATGGACCGAGAGGTGGTCATGGTGACTCCCGCCCATGTCGCCAAGCTGTTTGCCAACGTCGCCCCTCTACGTAAAGTGGAGGTGGCGGAATAGAATACGCTTGTCGTTTCTCACCACACAGATGAAAGAAAAAAAAAAAATCTCTTTTTTTGTATGTTTGTTGTTTTCATAATTTTAATTTCAATTTTTTTTTTTTTTCGTTCACTTTTTTATTATAAGACGACAATGAAAAAAAAAAAAAAATGGCGTACATTTATTACCGAGAAAAGTAAAAAAATTATATTTTTAATGTCAAGGCCATTTTACCTATTGTAAAAAAAAAAAAAATAGTAGTCACAAGATGGGCGGGCGGTTTATTACAGTACTGTAAATCAGTCTATCAACCTTCAAGTACATTTCCTTGTTTTCTTTTCCAACATCCTCTCTCACGAAGTAATACGCTGCTCATAATAGTTATACCCCCATGCCAACCTACGAGAACAGACACTTATTACGGGTTTTGAAGTCGCCGAATGAGATTGCCAAAGATTTCATTGCCTACTGTAAACTGAAGCAAGTGACCTCGAGAGGGTTGTGTAGAGTAGGCTATGTGCAGCGCAAGCCTCCCTCCGCTGCGGGCGACCGGTACGGCCTACCGTCGGACCCCTCCCGGTACCGTCTGCGCGGTTTGATCGCCAATAAGGATATTGAAAAGGATGAAAACATTGTCATCGTCCCGGAGCGGTCCACACTGAGTCCCGCGACTGCCCTCCGCTGCAAACCGTTCATGTCCCTTCTGCCGCCGGAAATGCAGCGGGAGTACTTTCTGACCGATAAGTTTATCAAAAACAGTCGCATTATTGAGCGTTCCCTTGTGCGGCACAATCAGCTCCTCCTGGCGTGGTACATGACGTACATTATTGTCATGTCCGCGCTAGAACCAGCCACGCTTGCCACCGTGCCGGGGTCGGAGGTGATGCAGTACATTAACTTTATGCCCCGCAGCGAGGGGCAGTTCGACACGCTGGCCGACCACCTGTCGGGGTGGCTGGATACCCCGGAGATGAGCCGACAGGGTCAGGTCGCGCTGGCCTCCCGGTTTGGGGTCTCCCAGGCGGAAATACGGCCCGTCATTCTGTACTGTCTGTGCATGATCTACAGCCGAATGGTACCGGTGGACCACCGCGGCCTGTTGCAGTTTGCATTTCGTGAGACGGAGTTGGAAAATAAGTTTACGTCGACCGCCCTCCCCACACCAGACGCCAACGGTATTCTTCCCCCCGCCACGGCGCCGTCCCCTGTGGTGGACGAGCCGATTGGATTTCTCTGTCCCATGATCGACATGTGCAACCACAGCACACATGAGAATGTGGCGGTGATGGTACCCAACGATGAAAACTACAAACCCTCCGCCCTGACGGGGCCAGTCATTTGCCTGCGCTCGCTCCGCCCGATACGCAAGGACGAGGAGCTGACCATGACCTACGGTGCGGCAGAAAGGGAGCTGAAGCTGATCTGGGGTATGGTGGAGATACTGGAGTAGCATTGTGCAAATTCACATACACACTGGACAAACCTTTAAAAGGTATTGAAAGTACCGTCATTTAGTAGAAACTTCAGTTGAAAGTGTTAGGGCCAACCGTAAAAGTAATTTTCATGCTCTGTTCTTCCCTTTTCATCTTCCCCATTAGTATCAAGGAGTAACTGTAGGAGAGAGAGGCTCATGTATGGTAATGTCGTACGACGAGCCAACAGCAGTTCGCAATGGATGCTGCGGCAGGCAGTAGACCCATTCGTCACGGAGGCACGTAAAAAAGGATATGTCGCTCGCAGTGCTTTTAAACTTAGTTACATTGACGACCGGTTTGGATTGTTCGACCCCAAGCAGTCCAAGACCGTGATTGACCTCGGCTGCAGCCCTGGCGGGTGGTGCCAGGTGATACGGGAGCGGACCAACCCGCAGTGTAAAATTATAGGGGTCGACCTGCTCCCGGTGCGGGCGACGGTCACGAATGCGGTCTGCCTGCAAGGGGACTTCACCACCGCTCCCCTGCAGAGGAAAGTCCTACAGGAGCTGGATGGAAATCTGGTGGATGTGATTACCTCTGATATGTGTCCCAATCGGCAGGGCGGCACACAGGACCGTCAGCGTATCGCGGAGCTGCAGCACCGCGCACTGCTCTTTAGCATTCCGCTGCTGAAGGAGGGCGGTCACTTTGTGTGTAAAGTCTTGGGCAGTAAGGCTTCCTTCTTAGAGGTGCATCGATTGTCGGAAAGGTACTTTTTGAAAACACACATCTGCAAGCCGCCCGCTAGCCGACCAGAGAGTGACGAATACTTTCTCGTTTCTGCACAAAAGTTGGCATCCCCGAGAGCGGTAGCGGGTGGGCCTGGCAGCCGCCGGTCCGACGTCTCCTACGGTTTGGATGACTGGCCTGGATTTAGTCGCCGGCCTCGCACACGACGGTGACGTCTCCAGCACACCACTCTGTAACATTTTATTCTTCACAATCATAAACCACTTGACAGCATAGTCTACGATGCTCAACTGGCTTCCTGCTGTTTTCATGCCCATCTATTCTTCTCCTCTATCCCTTTCTCTTTCTTGTGGCATAGTTCAATAATATATACGTTCAAATCAATTCATTTCTTTTTTTAGCGTACTGTTTTTTATTTTATTTTAACATTTTTTAATAAAAGAGAACTTTTTTTCCTCCCGTTTTCCAATCATGTCCGATTTCGCAAGTCGAACGGAAAAAACTACCGTGGCCCCGATCCCGGCCAACAGCGAGCTTTCACACGTTGGTAAGACGCTCGAAGACAGACAGAAGTTATACCAGGAATCGATCGACCACAACGACGAATTCTGGAGTAGAATCGCCAAGGCGGATTACTTCTGGCAGGAGACGTGGCCCGATGACAAGAACGTCAAGTCCTACAACTTTGACAAGAAACAAGGGCAAATCTTCACCAAGTGGTTCGAGGGTGGTAAGACGAATGTGTGCTACAACGCCATTGACCGTCACCTGCCCGATAAGGCCGCCAGGACCTGCTTCTACTTTGAAGGAAACGACCCCAGGAACACCGAGACCTACTCCTACGGACACATGCAGAAGGAGATCATCTATCTAGCCAACATCCTCAAGCACCAGTACGGCGTGCAGAAGGGAGACCGCGTCGCCATGTACCTCCCCATGATTCCTTTTGCCGCCATCACCATGCTCGCCTGCGCCCGCATCGGTGCCGTGGTGACCGTCGTCTTCGGTGGCTTCTCCGCCCAGGCGCTCAGTGCTCGTATCATTGACGCCCAGGCGAAGGTGCTCATCACCGCGGATGCCTCCTCCCGCGCCACGAAGCCCATTCTCCTGAAGGACGTGGCGGACTCCGCGATTCAAATTTGTGTGGAATCCGGAATGGACCTCAAGTGCCTCGTGTTCGAAAACTTCCAGAGACAGCATTGCACCATGACGGAGGGCCGCGATGTGTGGTACAGTGATGCTGTATCCCACCTGACCGGGGATCAGCTCCACACGTGCCCGATTGAGTGGATGGACTCGGAGGATCCGTTATTCTTGTTGTACACCAGTGGCAGTACTGGCAAGCCCAAGGCCATTCTGCACACCACCGGTGGTTACATGGTCTACGCTGGCACGACCTTTAAGTACACCTTTGACTACCATGAGAGTGATGTGTACTTCTGTACCGCTGATGTGGGCTGGATTACGGGCCACAGTTACCTCGTCTACGGCCCTCTGTTTCACGGTGCGACCTCTGTTCTGTACGAAGGGCTCCCCAACTACCCCACGGCGTCTCGCTGGTGGGAGATCATAGAGAAGTACCACGTCACCATCTTCTACACGGCGCCAACGGCCATTCGGTCGCTCATGCAGCTGGGCGATGACCACGTCAACAAGTGCAATCTCGACTCCCTCCGTGTCCTTGGCTCTGTCGGGGAGCCCATCAACGCCGAGGCGTGGCGCTGGTTCTACGAGGTGGTCGGGAAAGGAAAGGCCGACATCGTCGACACGTGGTGGCAGACCGAGACGGGCGGTCACATGATCACCCCCCTCCCTGGCTGCACCCCGCAGAAGCCCGGCAGTGCCACCCTTCCCTTCTTTGGTATTCAGCCTGCCATCCTCGACCCCACCACCCTAGAGGAGAAGACCGGCGTGACGGAAGGTCTCCTCGCCATCAAGGCCCCGTGGCCCAGTATGGCGCGTACCATCTACGGTGACCAAGGGCGCTACGAACAAACCTACTTTATCGTGGACGGCTACTACATGACCGGCGACGGTGCGCAGCGCGACAGCGACGGTTATATTTGGATTACCGGCCGTGTCGATGATGTCATGAACATCAGCGGTCACCGCATCGGTACCAGCGAAGTAGAGGAGGCCGTCAACAGCCACCCCGCCGTGGTCGAGAGCGCTGTCGTCGGCGTCCCCCACGACGTGAAGGGAGAGGCGATTTACGTCTTCATTACCTTCCATGACGGCACCAACATCACCCCCGAGCTCCTCAACGAGGTCAAGACTACCATTCGTACCGTCATTGGTCCCCTCGCCTCCCCGGACTTCCTCCACCCTGCGCAGACCGGTCTGCCCAAGACCCGCTCCGGCAAGATTGTGCGTCGCATCTTACGAAAGATCGCCGCCGGTACCATTGGGGACCTCGGAGACATCTCCACCCTCGTCAACCCCGACGTCGTGGATGAGCTCCTGGAGTCTCAGGCGAAGTGGGTGAAGAGAGCCTAATCGTCATGTGATGTTAGGTGGATTTTACGTTTTCCCGGCACCGTCGTCTTGTTTTTTCTTCATTTTTTTTTTCTTTGTTTTGTTGTTTTCTCGTTGACTTCAAATAAGCAAACTACACTTGGAAAGGGAAAAGTAACAACAAAAATTAAAAGAGGAACGGGAAATTAAGAAAAATGTACATGGCAAGATAATTATACGCACGTCAATAAAAATCTTGAGTTGGAGTGACCCAGATGATTTGCTCTCACGTTAGAAACAAGTCATTCCCATAAAAGTCCTCAAAAGTTTTCTTTTCATAATTTCTGTTTCATATCGACAAAATATTAATAAATGTAAACACGAAAAAAAAAAAAAAAGTACATAAAAACACCGGAAAAATAAAGTGGGGGTTGATCTCGCTCTGTTTATTTTTGCACGACACTCGAATGGACTAGTTCACCCAATATCACTTTTAAAAAAAAAAAAAAAGTTCCCCTCGACATCTTAAATATGCACTTTTTTTATAGGGACAGCAGGTGTGCTTTTCGATGGGATGCATCGTAGATCGTTTATTTTCTTTTACAAACATACTTTTTGTTTCTTTCACTCCTCCAACTCTTACTAGATAAAACAAAAGCGAAAACGCGGTGATAGTCAATGGAACGGACGGAGCTCTCCGCAGCGGATATCTCTAGGCTGGTGAGGCAGCACTACCTCAGCCCCAGCGACATTCTAGAAGCTAAAAACCTCTTTGACCACTATTATGAACTAGAGCATGGTATTGCGCCCCCAGAGCAAACCGATGCACCAAAAAAGAAGAAGAATAGTGTCGACAACGATCCCTCGACCGGCAAGGAAGAACAGAAGGCAGAAGGGGAGGCACCAGGCACCCCGGAGGCGGACGCCCCTCTCCCTAGCTCAGAAAATGTCAGGCGTCTCCAGGTGAAGGGGCTGGAGCAGTTCTTCAAGGACATGAACATCCCCAAGTCCCCACTCGATATCACCGACCTCATTGACGCGCTCAGCGGGCCACGGCCGTTGTTGAATAAGCAGCGTGTTGTAGAAGGTGCAGAGGACAAGGAGGGGGAGGAACCAGCGCGGGAAAAGTCCAAATCTAGGGCGAGTTCCCCGATGCGGGAGCCGGAGGCGCCTAAAAAGAAGGTAGTCACCGACACTGTACAAAAAGTGCCGGACGGCCCGCTAGGGGTATGTTTTCCCATGTTCCTCTCTCTTCTGCAAATGTTCTACGACGGAGAAGGGGAGGAATACCGAAACGAAGATTACGAGACAGCGTTTCAAATGATCGACGCCGACGGCGACGGTGGGCTGACGGTGCAGGATGTGCGCGCGGCGATAGAGTACTTCAACAAGGAAGCCGAAGAAGGCATCTTTGACACCGATCACTGTTTGGGTCGGTTGGCCAACATGCACGATGCGGAGATCAAATTGGCGCTGACGGAGGCGGATTTGGATGGGGATGGTGTGGTCTCCATTTCGGATGCGATTGCTATCTTGGAGCACTCGTAATGTACAGGTACGGTTGCGGTATGTAAACTATGTTATTGTTATTGCTGTTTGTCGGTATCTGTGGAAAGCACTGTGTTCAAAAGACATCCGTTAAAAAGAAAAATCACCATCATTCTTCTCCTCTCCCTCCCTCCCAACATAGAAGTAATGCATGTGGCAACAACTAGAAAATAACTGCATTCAAGAGCGGTTAAAAAAGTGCAACGAGACCATTTCCTACATCGCCGGGGGCGACCGCGAGGTCACCGCAGCGAGTGAGTTCCCTCGTGTAGCACTCTGCCTGGGCGGCGGCAGCTCATGGACCACGTGTTTCTCCTGTGTTGGCTTCCTCGATGGATTGTCTGCTCCTATACAAACGCCGACATTCCAGGCAAAAGAAAGAGGGATGGGTATCAAACTGCTGGATGCCGTGTGTATGTATGCCGCCTCCTCCGCCTGCGCCTGTGTGTGCGGGGCGGGGATGGTGTCTCGCTCCATGGGTAAAGACTGCTTTCATCACGGGGTGGAACGTGGCGAAGACGACGGCACTGATGCACAGTACGTTTCTCTATTTCCAGGGGGCAGCGGTGCGTTTGAAAAGGGTACGGCAGAGTCGGCCAACTTTATTGAGGAGCAAAAAGCGCGTTTAAAGGAATTTGGTACGGAACGGCCAATGAAAGACAGATTTCCGTGGGTGTACGGGCGTGAACACTTTTTTCGGGAAGACCGTGACGCCTACAATGGCCTGGTGCATAAGTTCTCGCAGCACAATCTGATGCGGTGCGCCAACGTGGATCAACTGTCCCCCAAGATCAGCGCCGTACTCTCCACCATCGCCCCAAACTGCTTTGGGGTCCCTTCCGCGTTGATCAATGAACACCTCGGCGACACCACTCTTACCCGCTGGTGCAACTTCATTGCAAACCTCTTTATAAAGCCAGACGCGCATCAGCCGTTGAACGACTACGAGGTGGACAACGCGGTTATTAAGGAACGCGTGGAGGAAGGAAACATGCCATTCCCTATCTTAACCGCCTCTGATGTGGGCGAGAAGGACACGCTGGAATACAGTAGTGGGTTGTGTGAGTTTAGTCCCTTTTACATTCGTCGAAACAGCGTCGTCGACGGTGTCCGGCAAGACGAGACCTATGAAGTAAAATTGGGAGGATGTGAGGAGGACTATGTGGTGGTGGTGGACAAGCGGGCAGAGGTGGGGCTCCTTCCCGACAATGAGAAACAGTCGACCAGCTACGGTAGGTTTGCTTGGAAGCACATGCTAGGGGCGTGCTGCTCCGAGCTTCCTGTCCACTTAATTAATTATGAGCAGCAGCACTTGTCGTATCTTGCTGCGCAAGCAAAAAGGGAGGTCCGTAATCCGCACGAAAAGGGGCCTCCCCACCTTGGAGGAGTTGGATCCCACCGCGCACCACCGCTGTGGCACCATGACCATCGGGCTCCGAAGAGAGGGGAATACGGTGCAGCACATTGCGCATGTCCGCGACCTTTCCCTGCAATCGGAGATCCCGCTCCGGTCACTGTTAGCGTCATTCTCCGGTCGTCAGTTTGACATCATCGCCGTCCACGACACCCGTCACGCCGTCGCCGACTGCTTGCTGTCGTGCATTGAAGAGGGACTGTGGGAGCTGGCAGCTGGTGAACCCCGGGCAGACACGCCTTTTACCGAGCAGGAGTGTGTCCGTGTCTTCCGAGGGGCGCCCGGTCACCCCACCATAGTGTACTTTATGAGTGGCGTCTCCCCTTTCAAGTGTCTGGAGGCGTCCGTGAACGGGGCGGACATACGCCAAATGTGTTCCACCGTGCGGGAGAAGGTGAAGGATTCCCTCTCGCCAGCGCTCCTCTCCGAAATACGACGGTGTCAATTTCAAAAGCGGATGCGCCTCGCCGACCTCAGTCCAGCCCGGGCGAGACTGTTTCATCCCACCCCAGTCACCTTTCTCGTGCCTGGTGACGGTGGCGCCAACGCGGCCGATCTGCCCGTGGAAGATGCGGTGCTGTTAAAGATATTCAAGCACCGACAACTGCTTCCAGATCTACCAGGGCAAAAGCCAGATGAGCAAACGGTACCCAACAACATTATCCAGCAAATCTTAGCGGCGGTGAGTCTCCCCACCAAAGGGTTCGGACCGCACCGGAACCCTATTGAGTACTACAATGACGTGGAACTACGGCTGCTGTTCGATGCCCCGTCCCATTTGTGCGTCGAGGGGTTCAAAAACTTGCAGGTGCAGGCGGTGGATATCATGTGCAGGGAAGTGGCGCGCCCTGTTCCGATTGGGACGATTTTGCCCTTCCTGGACGAAGAGCCCGCCGCGAGGGAGCTCCTTCGGATGCTCCTCGTCACTCGCTTGTTTACCTGCGCCGACGGCGTTCGTGGGGCGGCCGATGTGGCGTCGCTCACCACGAAGGACTATATTCACATCTCGAATTTGATCAAGTTTTACTCCGGCTCGATGGCACTGGTGCAGGTGTTCGCGCCCCACACACCGCTGTTGTATCATCCCCTCCTCCCGCAGACCGCCTCGATCGGGGACTTTTACCGGCTCAAGTGGCTCTCCTTGCGCGAAGGCGATCAGCTCGTCCAACTATTGGTGTTTGCCGCCTTCACAGCAGGTGTCGTAAAAGACACACTGAACGAGTTGGTGAAATCTTTTATTGTGGTGTTGGGGGACGGAATGAAAAACTACACGAAGAGTGGTCCCATTTCGAAGCAGTTCGACCGGTACGACAGCACCAACAACATTGGGCCCCTCTGTGAGATTATCGCCAAGGCTTTCCAAGTGGCACTCATGTACTACCCCACACGGGAGACAAAAAAACTGATCAAGGAGTCCATTATGACCATCTATGAAGGGCTGCAGGATATTGCCTTTCCTTCCACGCTGGACAATTGGGTGCCGATCAACGGGGGGTTAACCTTCTTTCGTCTCTTCACCGAGGCGTGTGCACGCACGGCGATTACGGGGGACATGTTTACCCTGGCCCTCGACACTACCGCACGCGTCTTTGTGTCCATGAACGTGAACGCATTTGGGAGGGGAGCACGGGGGACGACCTACTCGCCGTTGTGGTCTTTCCTTTGCTTTCGCTGCATGGAGGCCATGTTGGAAAACCCTGTCAAGAAGGTGCAATACGAATTGCGGCGCTCGCTCCAACGATACTTTCGAACGGAGCTGCGGGATGCGCACGAGGAGTCACAACTCACTTCACCAGTGAACCCGACGGACTCGTTCACGGATGAGACGCTACCCTTGCGCGAGTTTTTCAGCAAGGATGTGTCCGACATTTACGAAGCGCACCGCATCGTGCTGCCCAACTTGATTGACCGTCTCGTGTACCTCACCCTGGATGACAAGAGTGGCTTCATGATGGTGGTAGAGGCGGACCTATTCCTCTACACCCTCTCCCGGGAAATCCTCTACCGGAACAAGGTGAAGGCCATCGAGAGCTACTTTGTCCACGGGTGTCGCACGGTGGCGTTTCTTCGCTTCACGATCAAGGTTTGCGTGGAAAACGAGTTTTATCTGCCCTTTTTGGCCCCCGCCTTTTACAAAATTAAAATCCCCAGTTACACGGTCAATCCTCAGCGCTGCGAGGAGGCGCTCCGCCACGGTATGGAGTGCGATCGGTTGCTGGAGATGGTCATTGAGCCCACGGCAGCCAGCACAAACCGACGAGCGCCACTCCCCTCTGCGGAGAACGGTATCTCACCGGGGTCCAAGGCGGGCGGTCGGCCACATTCCCCACGGCGCAAAGCAGCGTTGGACGGAAGGCAAATCGACGAGGATGACAGAGACAACTTTAGCAGAGGCTATTTGCACTACCGGGTGCCGCACAAACCGACCCGACACCCGGGCCTCAACCACCACGGCACGCTGGAAGAAACACAGGACGAGGAGGCGATTATCTGTGTAGGAGGTGAAGAGTATATGCCACCACACTTGGCCAGTCTGTACTTTGAATTGCGGGAACGTACGGAAAGAAATATCAATGAAATCCAATCGAGGCAGTCGCCGATGGTGGACTGGAAATTACAGCAAGTGGTGAACACCATTGATACCCATTACAAATTTTTGGACTGACCCCTTTTTGATGCTAACACAAGGGCCAAAGCAATCTTCCCAAACAGTGTAAAAATAGGCATAGAAAGACTGTATTTCTCATATGGGTACTGGCAATACACACTCCCTCTCTCCCCCCCCCCTCTTTCTCTTACAAGAATCACAAATGGGTGTTCCGTTGTTGCTGACATGGTTGAGAAACCGGTTCGCCTCGTGCTTTCTTCCGGCGAGCGGACCCGCCTCACAGCACGTCAAGGGTCCACACAACCTATACATTGATTTGAACTCTCTTTTGTACCAGTCCGCTCAAATCATCACCTCCAGCGGAAATGCCTACAAGAGTACCGAGGAAGTGCAGAACGCGATTATTTATAAACTATTTGAGTTGATGGATGATCTCATTTTCAACATTGCCGGCGTTCCACTGTGTCTGGTGTACCTTGCCGTGGACGGCATTTCGCCCCTCGGGAAGCTATCTCAACAACGACTTCGTCGCCGTCGCTCCAGCAACCGAAACCACTCCCAACAGCTGCGGTCGGCCAGTGGGGAGCCGCTGTGGGATAACAATTGCATCAGTGTGGGAACGCGCTTCATGGCCAAAGTCACGGACGCCCTACACCACTACGCCGTCACCCGCACAGAGCGGATCAACAGTCGTCACTTGGCGGAGTGGATGGAGAAGCAAGGCAACGCCGATGACAAGACGGACGATGCCACCGTCCCCAGCGTGGTGTTTGTAGTGGACGACGTGCTGAGGCCAGGCGAGGGTGAAAACAAGATTGCCGAGGCGATTCGTCGTTTTCGCTCCTGCAAGGACTACAACCCCAACACCCGTCACATTATTAGCAGTAGTGATACCGATGTGACGGTCAGTTCCCTCATCCTGCACGAACCACGCATCCACGTACTGCGCTACGAGCCACCGGCCTCACTGGCTGGGAAGGGTAGCGGTGACAACAGTGGGGATCGTTTTAAGGTGGTGGACACATGGAACTCCACCTTCTTCAGTATTGCCCAATTTCGAGAGGAACTCCAAACGCTGTTGGGCCTGGCACCCGGTCCGTCAGACTCGGAGGAGACCCGCGCGGCGAAAGCGGCGCAGCTGGAAAGGTCCTTGCACGATGTGGTGTTCGTCATGCTCCTCTTTGGTAATGACTTTTTACCAGAGTGCGGTGGTAGCATTCTGCAAGGGACGTTGGACTCGCTGCTCGAAACCCTGTGCAACAACTTTGTCTCCCGTCAAAAAACGGTAGTGGACCCCTCCACGAATCGTATTCAATTCGAGTCCGCCCGCTACCTGTTGGCCTGTCTGGGGGAGATACGAGGAGAGACGGAGGATAACCCAACCGGTGGTCTCACCATTAGCACAGGAGACGGTGAGGCACTCGACTGGGGGTTTGAAGAAGATTCCGCGCACGTGGAAAAGCAGAATGAGACGGCGCTACTGATGGAAAAAAAATGTTACTGCTACTGGACCATGCTGCAGTGGGCTATCCAGTACAGTGCAGGGACGGTCGACCACTGGAGTTGCTACTACCCCTTTGACGACGCCCCTCCGCTGCCGCTGCTGCGAAAGTACTGTGGGACATTAAGTTATGAGGGCTTGATTACGTTTGCCGCCTCCTTACGGAGTAAGACATCATTGCCAGTGGAGTCCCCCGCCGACGCGGCGCCGCTGAGCAATACGACCAACTCGCCGACCGATGTGTTGGTGCAGCTGCTGGCACTCCTTCCCACCCGCAGCACCTCCCTCCTCCCGCCGGCGCTCCTAAAAGATTACAAGGAGATTGAGTCCACCGTGCAGGCCAGTATGGACAAGCTGGACTTGGCGGCCATCAAAAAGTGGTGTGACAGCAAGTTCCCCTTTCTGTCCAAGGAGGAGCAAACCCGGTTCAGTGCCTACCATGTTTTTTCGGAGAATAAACGAGCGACAAGACTTGTATCCGATAAAGAAGAAAGCAGCGTGCTAGAACTGACTGGGAATGAAATGGTATTCGCGGCTTATTGGCAGCGAAAGGCGTTTGACGAGGAGCTAAAATTCCAGAAAGCACAGCGCAGCGCAGAGAAGACCGCGGAAACGACCGTCACAAAGCCATCCTCCTTCTTTGCGAGTAAAGCAGCCTCATTTTTCAGCAGTGGCAAGTCTTCTTCCGCAGCGGCGGCGGCACTGCTCAAAACGGCTCCAAAACCTTCCTCTGTGGCGACGACGGCCTCAACGGAATCAAAAGTACAGGAAGAGGAAGAAAAGACAGCTGGACAACATCTGTTTACACCAGTCGGTGAGGGCACCTTCCACCTGTACGCCTTCCCCATGCGTGCCCTCGGCAATGAAGAATTAGAAAAGGCAATGGGATACATTGAGGCCGGTCGGTTTGTGTCCACGGGTGTCTTTTGCTCCTCCGGCCAGCTCCAAACCTCTGCGGAGAGGACGTTGTCGAGGAGTACCAGCACACAAGAGGTACGCCTGCAATGGCGGCCGGTGACCACCGTCGTGCTGAAGAGTGAACAGGTGGAGGAGAGCTGCCTGTCCACCTTGCTGCCCGGGTGTGTGCCACCGACCCACGAGAAGACATACGTGGAGCAAATCCACGACTCCAGAGAGGCGATGCAGAAAGGGCCGCTCGTCCACAAGAGAGAGCGGAGTGGCAGTCATAGCTCGAAGGAGGAAGAAAAGGCGGTCCCTTCGCTAGAGGATCGTAAGCGAGAGATGCGTCTCCGCTTGGAGGCACTTAAGAATAAGTCTTCCGACAACAAGAAGGAATAAAACTTAACATTTAATTGGTGTACATTAATAAAAAAGATAAAGAGGACCTGTGTTTTTTTTTTTTTTTTTGTAATACTGATATTCTTCTTTGAAGCGATTCTATTCATGACAAGACTATTTTGTTTCTCTTCCTCTTCCTCCCGTATATAGCAAGTAATTTAGTAAAAGTCAAAGCCAAACATCAAAATCAAAAAAGCAAAACTTATGAACAAACTGGGCTACAAGCTGTACCCCGCGAGTAAGGTGGCCCATCCTGTAGTATTCTTTGATGGAAAAGCCATTCCAGCCAAGGTATCACCCCTGCACGTGATCTTCGCCCACGGTCTGCTCGGTAGTAACAAGAACTTTGCCTCTGTCTGCGGCACACTCTCCGGGTTGGATTCTAGTCAAAAAGGCGGAAAAGGAAGGCGACGGGAAGGAGGAGGATTTGAATCCCATTATCCGTGACAACACGCAACAAAGCCCCATTGCCCCCACCACGGAACCGTTAATCTACAACAACGCTTGTTTCGACTGGCGCAACCACGGGGACAGCTTTCATCATCTAGACACGACACTCAATGGGCTCTCGGAGGACTTGCAGCTGTTTCTCAACTCTTACGCGGCGGCGATGCATATTGGGGCCACCGAGCTCGAGTTTTCAAAGAAAATAGCGCGCGACCCCTCCGTCTACCTTCGTGAGGCCTCCGGTCTGCCCGACCCGGTCCCCCTCTCCCCCGACGCGACGCCAGTGCCGATTGTGCTGGTGGCGCACAGTATGGGGGCGATGGTGCTCATGCACTGGGCGTGGCGGGAGCACATCAAAATATGGTCCAATAAGATCCGTCTGGGGGACCACTCCCCCACCCTCTACCAAAATGTCTTCACAAACGACTTGTACAAGATTGTGGGGGCGGTAGTGCTGGATATGGCGCCGGCCGACCGGCCCGCCACTTTCAACAACACCATTCGCATGATTGAGTTTCTGACACAGATCCCGCTGCTGCTGTTCAAGAACGCGAAGGAGGTGGAGGTGTGGCTGCTGGAGAACGGCCCCAAGGACGTGTTCAATCAGCAGAACATTTTCCAAATTAGGTACCACCTCAGCAACTTGGACTTTAGCGATAAGAATCAGCCGAAATGGAAGATTGGTCTCAGTGAAATCATTGGGGGTCTGCACTCTATTCTGTGGGAGGAGGGAGGGTTCGACTCCATGAAGCTCGCCTGGGATACACTGAACTTTGCCAATCGCCGTCGTGTGCTAGCACACAAACCGATTTGGGAACATGCGGAGAAATTTTCCGAAGTGCCCTTTTGTTTTGTGTTTGGCGAAACCTCTTCCTACTACAACCCCAAGGCGGTGGAAAACATTCAGAAACACTTTCAGGAGCCTCACATTGTGGACATCAAGGGGGCCGATCATTTCCTGTTTATGCGGCACAAACCGCAGTTTATGCGGGTTCTTCGAGGGTTTTTACAGGAGATTGAGAATAAATCGCAGATAAAGTAACACCAAAAATTCAAAAGAAAACAACAACAAAAAAACGCTTTTATGTTGAATCACATGTACATCTTTATTTGCTTGTTTATGTGTGTTGCGCATTCACATATGGAAAACAATAATAAGGATATATTTAAATATCATTTTTGGAACTTTGTCACGTTTGCTGTTCATTTTATATTTAACCGTCTCTCTTCCATCTCACATGTTTGTAGTATTTAGAATTTTTTTTTTTTTCTGTTTGCTTCTTTTTATTGTTTGTTGTACTTTTTCTATAGTGGGTATTTTTATCGAATCTGCAAAACTACATATTTTTCGGTTTCAAAAGCTAGAAATATGCCGCTCTATAACATTTCTATACACCCGTTAAAGTTAAACGCGCACTTTTGCCGTGAGCGATCCACCTATGTGGTGCTCATGTCCCGTAAGAGCGTGGAGATTGCCAGCGACCCGGCGGTGTGCCACGGTGGAAATGAGGTCATCTTCTCCGATGATCCCACCAAGATTGACAGCGCCCGCTCCTTCCAAGTCTCCTTTGACTCGCCGAACGACAAGCGTAAGTTGAGCTTCGGCATTTACGACTTCACCAACCGCAAGAACCCCGCCAAGCTAACGGGGTTTGATATCACCTTGGCTGGCATGTGCAGCGTGCTCGCCAGCGAGTCCATGTGCGAAAAGAAGGGCATCTCCTTCCGTGTCGCCGGCCACCCCGGTCGACTGGATGTCATCTTTCGTATGCACCCCGTCGGTACCCCTATCCCCCCGCTGCAGGGCGCCCCCGTCCCGCAGAGCTCCGCCGCCACCGAGAGACGTGGTGGTGGTGGCGGTGGTAATCACGGTGCCGGCAAGGATACCAACACGACACGGCTCCCGGCACGGACGGTGGAGGCGCTGGCGGAGGCTGGGATCATTGACTCCAACGTCGACCACGTCCAGATGGACATTGACCTCGCCAACGAGATCGCCGCGAGGTGTGCCATTCTCTTCCCGGATGAGCAGGACATGAAGGATAAGATCGCCACCCTGGAGCGCGAGATTGCGCAGCTAGAGTACGACGCACAGTACGGCCGCAAGGATAAGGTGGCGGCGGGTTCGGCAGCGGCCAACGCCCTGCACAAAGAGTGTGAGCACTGGGAGAGGAAGGCCAGGGAGATTGTGGAAAAGGCGGCGCACGAGGCTGGCGTGGCCCCCATGCTGCCCAAGGTCTCCAAGCTCACCCCCCAACAGAAACAGCGTCTCACCATGCTGGAGAACCACCTGGCGGGGAAGAAGCTAAAGATGCAAGAGTTGGAGCAACAGCAGAGCAAGCGCGACGTGACAAACGATGTGTTGAAGCTGCTGAACGAAATTGAGGTGGTGGAGAGAGAATTGTTGAAGCTCCGACAGATCGACGAGGACGAGGGAGAGGAGAAGGGTAAGAAGAAGATGGAGGACTTGGCGGAGACGGGTGACGAGTGGGACAAGATGATGGCCAAGATGTACGACGCCGAGGCGCTCACGGAACAGATGCGGCAGACGCTGTTGGCGTTGAACCGACTTCAGTTTGAGCCGTACCCTGCGGGTATCGAGACCGGCTTCATGCACGAGATCCCCAAGCAGCTGGAGTTTATAGTCAACAACAAGTACAAGATGGGAAATCTCCCTCCTACCCTGAACACCCCTGGTGGTGCGCCAGTGCAGGGTCCCGCGCCCCCGAAGAGCGGCGGCACAAAAGACATGTTGGATGACCTCTTTGGTGCCCCTCCGCCAGCGCCTGCCCAGCAACCCCCGCAGCAGCAACCACAACAACAACCGCAGGGAACTGCCCCCAACCAGGATATCTTTGGGACCTACCAGCCGCCGAACAAGGCGCCCCCAGTATGGGCCCAGCCGGCCCCCGCCACCTCCCCGCCAGCCAGCACCGTGCCCAAGCAACCGCAACAGCCACCCGCAAAGACGGCCGATCCGTTTGACCCCTTCGCCGCTGCACCTCCTGTTACCTCTCCCGCCCAGCCAAAGGAGCCCCCAGCGACACCGGTGGATGAGTTCCCTAACGAGCCCAATCCTCTTCCTCCCACTCAAGTTAGCAACCGTGGTTCCGTCTCGGGCGGTTCTCCTCCTCAGCAGAGCGGCGCCGTACAACCGCCGCAGTGGGTTCTGGACCAGAGGCGTCAACAGGAGTCTGCCAACAGCGACGCGTCCTCGCGCATGCCCCCGGCCCAGTACGGCGGCTACGGTCAGGCGCAGAATACCCCAGCACCGGCCCAGCCGGTGGCGTCCAGCGCGCCCCCTCCCCAGCAGCAGCAGCAGCAACAACAGCAGGCGCACCCACAGCAACAGGGTTACCCCCAGCAACAGCAACAGCGTCCTCTTCAACAACAACCGCAACAAGGCTATCCTCTACAACAGCCACAGCAGCAGCAACCGTCTCAAACGCAGCAAGGGTACCAACAGCAGCAGGCACGGCCGCCTCAGCAGCAGCAGCAGGGTTATCCCCAGCAACAACAACAAGCACCCCAGCAGGGTTATCCTCAGCCGCAACAACCTCAGCAAGGATATCCTCAACAGCAGCAGTCGCAGCCTCAGCAACAAGGATACCCGCAGCAACAGCAACAGGCACCCCAGCAGGGATACCCCCAACAGCAACAACAACAGCAGCAGCAGCAGCAGCAAGCACCGCCTGTGCAACAAGGGCCTCCCGCTCCTCGTTACGACCGCCGCCCTCCGTCACTGGAAGAGATCCCATACACTTCGTTCGACGGGATAAACCTCATTGCACGCGCGTGCCCTATCGACATCTATTTAGACGGGAAAACACCGACCAGAGGGACCGAAATGTCTTTTATTAACAATTGCGATTTTCAGATTACGATTGGCGGAATTGAACTCCGCCAGGAGGATGTCTTCTCCAACAACACAAAGACGGTCCCGACGCAGCGGTGGCCGCAGCAGCTTGTCATCCCTGGGGGCGGTACGGGCAGCAAGTGCGTGATCGCCATGCACCCCTCCTACCCCAGAGGATCGAACCTCATGCTGCTAGTGGTGGTGTACATCATGGATAACGGCAAGTACACCCCTGTCACGGCAAGGTTTAACTGCTAAATGAGAGGTGTGCGTGAAGAAAAGATGCTCTGATTTTATTGATATTTCTGTTTTTTAAAGGAAAAAAGAATCCCCTTTATTTTCATAACGAAGAAACTAGTATATACATAACGAACTGTATCGTATTGCATAATTGAAAAATCCACAATAGCAGTGTTCTGTTTATAGTTTTGGGTCGGAGGGGTGTCACGTAAGTGTTGTCCCTACTTTATCAATTTTCTCTTCTCCCTTTTCATATCCGTAAAGAATTCAAAGCAGTGTCTTGGGAATGAAAAGTAGCAAACGACCATCGGACAAGCGCAAGCTGGTGAGCAGTGAAATCAAACTTCGGGTAGGGGTGTTGGGGTGCGCTAGAATACTGTACAAGACATGGCCCGCCATCCACCGCGCTGGACATGAAATAGTGTACATTGGCTGCCGCGATACGTCGCGGGCGGAAAAGTTTATTAGACGGATGCGGGAGGAGCTGCAGTTCACCAACACCCCCAAAGTCGGTTCCTACGACGACGTCATTGAGAATAACGAGGTGGACGTGGTGTACGTGCCTCTCCCCGTGGGACTCCGGGACGCGTACGTTCAAAAGTGCATCAAGCACGGCAAGCATGTGGTCGGGGAGAAGCCAGCGTCCCTGTCGTCCGCGGAACTGTTAGACTGGCTGCAGAAGATGGCCCCGCGACGGCTCCTCTTTATGGACGGCACGATGCTGTCCCATAGCTCCCGCACACAGGCCGTGGTGGAGAAGGTGAAGGCGATGGGCGGGGCGCAGCATATTGATGTGAACTGCTCCTTCATGGCGAACGACCAGTTCTTGCGGTCGGACATTCGGGTACAGGTAGACTTGGAACCGTATGGCGCGTTGGGCGACCTGGGCTGGTATGCGATACGCTGGGTGCTGCACCTGGTGGACTTTACCCTACCAGAGGCCGTCTCCGCCAGGGTGGTGGCGTGCACCTCTAAAGGAGCGATCACGGCGTTTGAGGGGAACCTCAAGTTTCGTCTCCCTGACACGGATAAGCTCATTACCGCCACTATTTACTGTAGCTTCGTCAACGGCTACCAGCAAGACGTGCGGGTGCTCACCAAGAAGGGCGTGGTCACCCTGGAGGGGGCCATCAACCCCACCTACGAGGACAAGCCGCGCTACGCCGTCTCGGAGAATACCTTTATAGAGAACAACTTCACCACGCAGACGGGAGGGGCGCCAGGCCTCATTGACCGCAGCGTGGACACGGTGTACGCCCCCAACCACGACGAAGCCGACCCCACCTTCCAGTCGGAGCAGCTCTGGCGTGACGTGGGCAACTCCCTCCTGCGGCTGAGGCGGAACGAGCCCATCACGATCAACCCGGACGAGGGCAGCAAGTGGGGCATGTACGCCTTCCGCACGCAGCTGGTGATGGATGCGCTGCTGAACGCGGCGAGGGAGAATGAGTACAACATCTTTGAGGCGAAACGACAGCTAGAGGAGGAGGCGGCTCGTGCGGCGGAAGCGGCAGAGAAGGCAGCGGCAGAGCAAGCGGCGAAGGCAGCGGCCAAGAAGGAGGCACAGGCGGCAGCGAAAGCAAAGAAGGCCGAAGAAGCAGAGAAGCGACGCGCGTCTGGTGAGGACGTCCCCCAGCCGCAGCCACCCGGTGGCAAAAAGGGCGGTAAGAAGGGGAAGAAGGCGCCGGCCAACGCGATTGCCAAGACAAAGATTAGTTTAGGAGATGCGAACAAAGAGTCTGACTTTCCGTTTTCCCTTTTTTGAGATATCTGTATAGATTATGGTTTAGACGATAGAGATGCAAGATATTTTGGGGAAATGGTACACACATAAAACTAGATTTGGCTTTTGTATCTGTCTTTGGTGTGGTTCCCTAAACTTTTCTTTTTCTTTTTCTCCACGCCTTTGTAGTTGTTGTTTCCCGTCAAAAAAAAAAAAAATGAGTGATAAAATACGCGTTGGTTTCATTGGCGCCTCCTCCATTGGCTGCAAAGTGTGGAACGCGATCCACGCCGCGGGGCTGGTAGTGGTCCTTGTCGGCAGCCGCTCCAGGGAGTCGGCGGAGAAGTACATCCAGACCTGTAGCGAGTCTCTGGGGATCAACCCCCAAGATGCCTCCCCCGCCACCTACGATGAGGTGGTCACGTCGGACAAGGTGGATGTGGTGTACATGTCCATCCCCGTCACCCAGCGTGACGAGTGGATCCGCAAGTGCGCGGCCAACGGGAAGCATGTCGTGAGCGAAAAGCCACACCTCTCCGCGAGCGCCCTGCTCACGTACGCTGAGCTGCTGGCCGAGAAGCAGCTCCTTTTCATGGACGGCACCATGTTCTCCCATGGGCCCTACATTCAGGCGGTGATGGACAACTTGCCCAAGATTGGCACGGTGCGCCGGATCAACGCCTTGTTCAGCTTCCTCAACGAGAACAGCGCTGACATTCGTCTCAACCCGGCGATGGAGCCCATGGGGGCCTTGGGGGACGTGGGGTGGTACAGCGTCCGGTTCATGCTGCACATTATGAACTTTGAGATGCCCACGTCCGTGACGGGGAGAATAGTGAAGTCTGCCGAGAATGGGGCCATTGTGTCCTTCTCCGGGGAGTTGACGTTTGTGAACAAGGAAACCGGTGGGCTAGTGACGGGTTCCTTCTTTGCCACGTTTGACGCGCACCAGAACGACTTTTACGTTTCCGGCACAGACGGCATTATCGAGGCACCCAATATGATCTTGCCCGTGTGCAAGTCCAAGGGCGGGGTGAACTCGGTCCGTGTGGTAACGGGTAGCGCGACCGCCGAGGGCACCGAGCTCGTCTCCCGTCGCCACGAAGAGCGCATTGCCGTGCCCGAGGAGGACGGCCACACCCAGGAGACACAGATGTGGCGGGATGTGCAGCGCGCCTTGCACCGGGAGGACAGCGGTGCCCTCGTGGTGGCCAAGGAGGACGCCGAGAAGTGGTTCAAGATGGCGTGGATTACACAAAGCATTTTGGATAAACTCGTAGAGTCGGCGAAAAAGAAGTAAGAAAAAGAAGAAAAAAAATCAAAATCAAAAAATTCCATTGTTATCATTATCGTTCATATTCGGGGTTCTTTTTATCCCCCTTCTTTCTCAATTCAAAAGTTAATATACACCGGGGAAAAAACAACTAAACGATATCTGGCTATTGAAACACAGTTGTACACACTCACTTCTCCCACTTTTTTTTTCTTCTTTTTTAGCCCTAGGATCACGTCTCATGAAGCAAAGTGTACCGAACACCCCAACCGGCCCGTACCGCACCCCTGTCACGTCCGCCTCTCGCACCCCCGCGCAGTCGGGCGCTGTGATCTTTATACGGGAAGAGGGGGACCCCAACTTCTTCCCCATCCGCCACGGCTGCAGCGTCACCCTGCAGGAGCTGGCGGAGGAATACAACATTAGCAGTGTGCTGGAGTGCGACAGCGACGGCAGGGTGCCCCCACGAGCCGTCGCCTACGACTCGCCGTCGGATGTGCTGCACATTGGCAAGCACTACGTCGCCAGACGGGACGCCAACGCCGAGAGCAGCCGCGTCACCTTTCGGGGTAAAATATTAGTGCAAGAGTATGAGCTGCCCACGCCGGAGTGCTCCAGGGGAATGATGATGAGCAGTGCGCAGCGCAACAAGGAAAACGGCGGCAACGCCACCACGATCGGACAGCCCGACCTGAAGCGGCCGAGACCGGAGGAGGAAGGGGAGAAGGCTTCGGCGACGGTTCTGCTAGACACGACAAACCGACCGGTGCAGGGAGGGGAGGGTAAGTCTTCCCAAGGCGGCACCACCACGTCGTTCGTCCCCTTCACCGGCGACCTCCACGGCGACGGAAAGACGGCGGAAGTCACTTTAGAAGACCTCCACAAGCTGTGCGCCGGGTGGGAGGAGGAGAGTCGCGAAAATGAGGCCAAACACCGCAAGGCCCAGGAGATACTAGAGAGCACTCGTCGTGTGCTTTTCCAGAATCAGTAAGTCATTGTGGAATAGAAATTTGTTCACTGTTTTAGATTTGTAGACTTTCTTTTTTTTTTTTTTTCAGATGTTCATTTATGTTTTTTGTTCATTTATGTTTTTTTGTTTTTGTCCGGATAGATCAAAGGGAAACACTCACGTGCTTGTTGTACAGGTGTACGTGGTGAATTTTTTTTTTTTTTTGTGCATCAGCCTTCCATGCCCCTCCCTCCCTCTCTCCACTAGTAGCGTGAATGAACATTCTAGAAGAATTAGTATCCATCTCGATGACTCCGAGGGACGTCCTGTGGGAGAGCGCCGCCTGCGCAAACAAGAGTCTGTATAGTGTGACGACGTGTCTGGTGCTAGAACCTAGAGAAGTGCTGCACCTCGACTTGGAAATCACCTTTGAAAATGAAAAGAACAAAAAGGATAGTCAGGTGTATGCCTTTCTGAATACCGTCGGAGGCGCAGACTGGTTGAGCGTGTGGAAGGTGCTCTTTGGCTCGCTCCTCTGCACGCCGTTCCTGCTTAGCTCCCCCGACACGACCGACAGCTCCTCGCTAGTGGGGACGACGGAGGTGTCGTCGAGCTCGGCGACGCCGGTGAAGGCGCTGCAGTCCACCATCCCGGGTGTCCCTGCCCTCCCCCTCTCCTCCATCACCCGCAGTCGCACCCCCAAGGAGGCCGACACGTCGGTGGTGCACTTTGTGTTTGGGAAAACAACGCTAGGCGTCCCCCACACGGGGTGCAACATTAACAAGCGGGACAGTCGGTTTCGCTTTTCCGACGCCTTTGACGCGTCGGTCGGGTCGCAGGTGGCGAGCAACCTGGTGCTGTCGGAGAGCACGCTCGATGTGCGGTACGCGGAGGGAGCGGCGCAGGGCATCCCGACGTTTATTCGGTCCAAATTTGAGATGCGCTTCACCGTGCCGGAATGGGAGTGCGACCCGTCGTTAGGCCCGGACGGGTTCTCCTCCCGCAATTTGGCCTTTCTGCTCGTGATGCCGCTGTCCAATGGGACCACGTCAGGGGAGAACACGGTGCGTCAAATCTTACTGCGGGAGTTTATCACGAACGGCCCGTCCGACATGCCGCCGTGGCTCAACCACCCGTCCATACAGCTGGGGACGGCGTCCATGTGCGCCCGGATCCAACCAACGTTGCGGTGTCAAAGCTACATTAGTCCCCTTAGCGCGGATCAGCTCTTGTTGAGCCTCGACATTGCCAACAGCTCCCCGCGGCCGGTGCTGCTGCAGGGGGCGTCGTTTGACCTGCACTCCACCGAGAGGGACGACGGCACTTCTGGCGAGGAGGGTAGCAGTAGTAGCCCCCACTGGATCTCTTTCCGGCGCGGCCCGAAGGCGGCCGACATGCAGTACGTGGAGCTGCTCACCAAGGTGGTCACCGTGACCCCCATGATTGTGAGCCATGACCGCCCCCCGTTTATCCTGCAGCCAGGGGAGACGTACTCCTTTCAATTTGTGCTGCAGGTCCTGCCGCAATTCTGCTATCTGATTAACGCCAAGTCGCTCGAGTATGTGTACGTGAGGCAGCAGCAGGGGGGTGAGGAAGAAGGGGCTGACCGAGGGCTGCAGCACGTGCTGCTGAGTGACTTTCGGGGGGACCCGGTCACCGGGACCGACATTGTCTCTGTCCTGTCGTCCGCCTACGTCACCCACGCGCAGGTGTTTTACCAGATTAACGAAGACACACCCGAAGGCGGGGAGTTGTCGTTGCAGCATCCCGCCCGCTGGTCCTTTGGGATTCAGTCGGTGGAGTGAACCAACTGTAGCTTGTACAAACACAACTAAAAAGGGGTGCGCGAGCAGTCTTCTATAAGGATTACGGAATCGGTCGATGGTGTCGCCACCTGTGCCTCTCCACCTTCTCTCTCTCTCTCTTCCCTCAGGATAGAAACCAAATCACCCATACAGACATACATCTATATTTCAGATGAACGTGGACCGCAGCGTGTTCCCGGCGACGTATGCCTTCTTTGTGGACATACTCCGGCAGTGCGAGTTCTACGCGATGGACGAGGAGATGACGGGCATCAATGTGCCTGAGGTCACGGAAAACATCACCTTCACGCCGGTGGAGAGCTACCGGTCCAAAAAGCTGGCGGCGAGTCGGTACTCCATTATCCAAGTGGGGGTGACCCTGTTTGTGCGGCAGCCGACTGCCGAGAATGGCAAGTTGAGCTACCTGGCCTACCCGTTCAACTTTGTGGTCTTTCCCTACCACAACGACGACCCGCAGGATGCCGGCCTCGTGCGGGATGTGGTGCTGAACGCGTCGACGGTCGACTTTTTGCGCAAGCACAAGATGGACTTTCAGGAGTGGATGTACAAGGGGATCCCCTTTGTGGATGCGGCGCGGGAAAAGGTGCTGGCGGCGCGACTGAAGGAGCGGGGCGTCGTGGTGGAGAAGGAGGAAGAGGAGCTGCTGCTGCTCCTGGACGAGGAGAAGGCGTGGCTGCGGGAGTCATTCCAGGCGGCCGAGACACTTCTGCAACGCGCCGAGACGTGCTGGGCGGCCTTCCGCGAGGCCAACCCGAACCTCCCTGTGGCGTCCGCGGTGGTGGAGGGGGGCAGCGAGGTGATGCTGCCGGTGCAGAAGAGCAGAACGGTGCGGGAGCGGTTCGCGGCCCGCCTGCAGCGGGAGTTGCCGCAGGTGACGGTGCAGTACCGGCGGCAGGGGCAGGTGTACAGCGCGGTGATCCGGGCGCGCTCCAAGGAGGAGCTGCAGCGGTCGCGCGAGGCGGAGGTCCTCTCCCGCCGCCGGGAGGAGCTGGACGTGATTGGGTTTCGGCACATTTTCAACGCCCTGGTCGAGAGCAAAAAACCCATGGTGGGCCACAACTGCTTCGCCGACATTCTCTTCCTGATGGCCGCGCTGCACCAGCCGCTGCCGGAGAGCCTGTCGGAGTGCAAGAAGGAGGTGCACGAGTGCTTCCCGACGGTGCTGGACACCAAGTACATTACGTCGCAGCAGGACCACTTTCCGGCCGGGCGCTTCCCATCCAACTACCTCGGCGGCTTCTTTGAGCAGTACGGTTTCCAGTCCGACAAGGTGTCGGTGCGTCTGCCACTGGGGTTCCAGTCCTACGACCCCATGACGCTGATGGGGAGCGGTCGCGGTGGCGGCCCGGAGCACGAGGCGGGCTACGACTCTCTGATCACGGGGACGCTTCTGCTCAACCTGCTGGCGGAGGTGGGGTCGACGAGCCTCGCCGATGCGCCCGCCAAGTGGGTGAACAAGGTGGCGCTGTTCCGCTCGCTCTACTCGGTCGCGCTGGGGGCGGAGACAGACGAGTACACGCCCGCGCCGGTCGTCCAGATTGACCACGGCGCCCACGTGAAGCCGCTGCAGCTGGAGTCGTGCTTTGCGGCGTGCGGCCAGCCAGGGACGGCTTTCTACAGCGCCAGCGAGACCAAGACACTGGGGGTGCTGCCGTGGAAGGCGGGCGAGGTGGACCGGTTGGTGCGCCAGCTGAATGAAAAGTACATGCGGCAGCTGACCGTCAAGCCGTACGACCCGCCGGTGGTCGCTTCGTCGCCGTTCGCCAAATTCGCGGCACCCGTGGAGTCGGGTGCGTTCGCCTCCACAGGGGTCCGGTTGATGCGTCTCTTGATACGATAAAATGGTGGGTGTAGGTGATTTGTGTTGTGGAGTGTGGGTCCGATATAATCCAAAAAAAAAAAGTACATCAACGTCCCCTCTCCTCTTTTCTTTTCTTTTGTGGGAAAAAGAATCCTTCTGGAACCCTCTTCTGCCGTTCATCGAAACGCTCTCCGGGCGAAGAAAGCAACCATCTTCATCAGGATTTGAAACTTGGTTATTTTTCAATTAAGAGGTTGTACTCATAAAACGATTCTGTTCAGAGTACGGTCTTACTGAGTGTAAGTGCGGAAGTTGGGTCCGCCGGCATAAACAAATTTACTGGTATTTTACACGGGACTACCCAAGGCGTTTCATACGGTAAGTTTGTGGCATTCCTAGCTCAGTCGGTAGAGCGTTCGGCTTTTAACCGAATGGTCGTGGGTTCGATCCCCACGGAGTGCGCTGTTTTTCCCGACGTCAAAAAAAAAAGGCCGAAGCCCTCAAAATTTGCTGCGACTTGGCGGTTTCGTGATGCCGCGCTGCAGATGGTTACTAGAAGGCAAACGGAGAGAGACCGAAAAAAAGAAATCAAATTCCACAACAATGCTCACCCTCCCCGCTTCACACAAAAACCCAAACGAACACGAGGCAAGATGGTCGAGCGGTCTAAGACGTTACGTTCAGGTCGTAATCTCCCCTGGAGGCGTGGGTTCAAACCCCACTCTTGTCAAAGTTTTTTACCAACCATAACGGGGACTTCGTAAAACAAAAAAAAGCCTTTAAAACGAGCGTGGGTGATCTAGTGGTTATGATGTCTGCTTTACACGCAGAACGTCGCGGGTTCAAACCCCGCCCCGCGTAAAGTCTTTTTGAGCCGATGCACCCCAAGCAGGGAAAGAATTTTGCACGAAAAAAGGGCTCCTATGGTCTAGTTGGTTAGGACGTTGGTCTTATGTACCGAATATCGTGGGTTCGAGCCCCACTAGGAGCACACAAAAATATGTTTTTTTCATCGGTGGAACACTGAGTAGAGGGTGAAAAAATTCTTTGCAATCGCCGGGAGTCGAACCCGGGTCACCCGCTTGGAAGGCGGGAATCTTAACCGTTGGACCACGATTGCCACAGAATATGGCCCTTTGATAGCGTCTGCTCGGAAATGAACACACGGAACAGTGGTTTTACAAGGCGCAGTTGGGGGCTTAGCTCAGTGGTAGAGCATTGGATTCCAAATCCAGGGGCCGCAGGTTCAATCCCTGCAGTCCTCACTTTTTCACCTTCCGGCTCTGTGGTAGGGGTATTGTGGGGAGCTAGAAAAAATAGCAGGCCACGCCGGGAATTGAACCCGGGACCCCTGGTTTACAAGACCAGTGCACTGCCACTGTGCTACACGGCCGACGAAACGGCCGACAAATTCGTTTGGGATGTGGGTCACCAAGACATTGGAATCGACTTCTTCCAATGATCTCGTGGCGCAATGGAAGCGCATTAGACTTCGGATCTAAGGGTTGCAGGTTCGAGTCCTGCCGGGATCGCTTTTTTTTTTTTTTCGGACGAAAGAGCGGGGAGAGGATGTGTTTCGGGTTTTTCTGGCGGCACGCTCCATCATTCTTTTTTTTTTTACCCCAACCACCGTTCACTATTTTACAAGAAAAAAGCGGACGATCAATACGCTAAAGAATTAAAACAGTTGGGCAATTTTGTCGGACACACTGCACGTCTGGCAGCCGCTGAGGTTCTGTCCGCACCACAGGGAGGAGTAATCGCTCTTCCCCCGCGACTCCGCCGCCGCGCGCAGCGCTTTCAGGTAAGAGGTGCCGAAAGGGAACGCCGGCGCGTCTTGCCGCAGGGAGCCCAGTTCCCGCATGAGCGTGTTCGCCAGACCGCGGGCGGGGCGACCGGACAGAATGTTCGTGATCTGGGAGCCGCGGTGCGAGGAACGGGCGTCGACGAGCGCGGCACGGTGGACTGCCGTCGTGCGCACCTCGTCGCAGAGCAAAAACGCTGTCCCGACCTGCACACCGTCCGCACCCAGTGCCATCGCCGCCCGCACCGTCGCCTTGTCCACGATGCCGCCGGCCGCCACAAGGCACGCATGCTCCCCCAACACCCGGCGCACCTGAGGGACGAGGGCAAAGGTGCCGGGCTGCTGGTCGAGCGTACTCTTCGGAAGAAAGCAGCCGCGGTGCCCACCGGCCTCGAAGCCCTGCAAAATAAGCACATCCACGCCCCGCTCATACAGGTAGACGGCCTCCGCCACCGTCGTGGCGCTTGCCATGGTGGTCAGCCCGCTCTCCTTCACCTTCTTCCACAGCGGGTCGGCGGGGAGCCCAAAGTGAAACGACACCACCGTCACCCCTAAACGGACAATCGTGTCGAACACCTCCGGTCCGAATGTGGTAGCCCCTTGCAGGTCTTTTAGGACCGCCTCCTCTGAAAGGGACACCCCTTCCTTCTCATAGTACGGCCGCACCACGTCGAGCCACTCCGGGCTGACCGCCTTCTCCGCCACCGTGTGCGTAAAAAAGTTGAAGTTGATCCCCGCCACCGGCGCCCCGCCGACTGCCTTTTCTATCCGGTGGGGGTCCAATCCGCTGCACGGGAAGGAGCCCACGGCCCCGCAGCTCGCCACACGGCGGGCGAGCGCCATGTCCCCGACCCCCAGCATGGGGGACAGTATCAGGGGGACCTTGCACTGCAGCAACTGACACAGTTTACTCATGACGCAAACCTACGTGGAGAAGGGGAAGGGGAGAGGGGTGATAAAGGAAGGGGACCAAAGAATCACGTGACAGACACCACCCCGAGCACAAACCACACACACATACGTTGATGGATTTCATTAGTTAGGATTACTCTTCTCTATTAACATTCTCTTTAATTTTGATTTGTATATAATATGTCACACACAACGCCGCAAAAAAACAACCACAACAAAAACTATACATTTGTATCACTCCTATTTCTATGTAACGCAGCAAAGTGCACTAATTCTGCACCCTATTAAAAGTCAAAATCGTCTTCCGTCACTTCCATTTTTGAGCCGCGCTTCGCCTCCAGCACATCAGCAGGGACGGGGACATTCACTGCCTGGGCAAACGCCACCGCATTCGCTGAATTTAGCATCACTTGAGGCGTCTCCACCGTCATCTCCGTACTCGACGTGGCGGTCGTTGAAAATCCATCCGATCCGTCGCCTTTGTCTATCGGCGCAGTGATGGTGAGATCACCCACAGACTTCTTGGGCGTGTCTAGCTCGCGCTCGCTCTCATCATCGGAGGTCTCCTTCTTGGGCTCCTCGACGGGGAAGCTCGTGGGCACGACGGGAACCGGGATGGCACGCTCACTATCCGTGTCGTCACCACCCGCAGACTTCTTGGGCGTGTCTAGCTCGCGCTCGCTCTCATCATCGGAGGTCTCCTTCTTGGGCTCCTCAACAGGGGCACTGGTGGGCACGATGGGAACCGGGATGGCACGCTCACTGTCCGGCTGTCACCGCCGGTAGACTTCTTGGGCGTGTCTAGCTCGCGTTCGCTCTCATCATCGGAGGTCTCCTTCTTGGGCTCCTCAACGGGGGCACTGGTGGGTACAACGGGAACGGGGATGGCACGCTCACTATCCGTGTCGTCACCGCCCGCAGACTTCTTGGGCGTGTCTAGCTCGCGCTCGCTCTCATCATCGGAGGTCTCCTTCTTGGGCTCCTCAACAGGGGCACTGGTGGGCACGATGGGAACCGGGATGGCACGCTCACTGTCGCTGTCACCGCCGGTAGACTTCTTGGGCGTGTCTAGCTCGCGTTCGCTCTCATCATCGGAGGTCTCCTTCTTGGGCTCCTCAACGGGGAAGCTCGTGGGCACAACGGGAACCGGGATGGCACGCTCACTATCCGTGTCGTCACCGCCGGCAGACTTCTTGGGCGTGTCTAGCTCGCGCTCGCTCTCATCATCGGAGGTCTCCTTCTTGGGCTCCTCAACGGGGGCACTGGTGGGTACAACGGGAACGGGGATGGCACGCTCACTATCCGTGTCGTCACCACCCGCAGACTTCTTGGGCGTGTCTAGCTCGCGCTCGCTCTCGTCATCGGAGGTCTCCCTCTTGGGCTCCTCGACGGGGAAGCTCGTGGGCACGACGGGAACCGGGATGGCACGCTCACTATCCGTGTCGTCACCACCCGCAGACTTCTTGGGCGTGTCTAGCTCGCGCTCGCTCTCGTCATCGGAGGTCTCCTTCTTGGGCTCCTCAACGGGGAAGCTCGTGGGCACAACGGGAACCGGGATGGCACGCTCACTATCCGTGTCGTCACCACCCGCAGACTTCTTGGGCGTGTCTAGCTCGCGCTCGCTCTCATCGTCAGAGGTCTCCTTCTTGGGCTCCTCGACGGGGAAGCTCGTGGGCACGACGGGAACCGGGATGGCACGCTCACTATCCGTGTCGTCACCACCCGCAGACTTCTTGGGCGTGTCTAGCTCGCGCTCGCTCTCGTCATCGGAGGTCTCCTTCTTGGGCTCCTCAACGGGGAAGCTCGTGGGCACAACGGGAACCGGGATGGCACGCTCACTATCCGTGTCGTCACCACCCGCAGACTTCTTGGGCGTGTCTAGCTCGCGCTCGCTCTCGTCATCGGAGGTCTCCTTCTTGGGCTCCTCAACGGGGGAAGCTCGTGGGCACAACGGGAACCGGGATGGCACGCTCACTATCCGTGTCGTCACCACCCGCAGACTTCTTGGGCGTGTCTAGCTCGCGCTCGCTCTCATCGTCAGAGGTCTCCTTCTTGGGCTCCTCAACGGGGGCACTGGTGGGCACGATGGGAACCGGGATGGCACGCTCACTATCCGTGTCGTCACCACCCGCAGACTTCTTGGGCGTGTCTAGCTCGCGCTCGCTCTCGTCATCGGAGGTCTCCTTCTTGGGCTCCTCGACGGGGAAGCTCGTGGGCACGACGGGAACCGGGATGGCACGCTCACTATCCGTGTTGTCACCACCCGCAGACTTCTTGGGCGTGTCTAGCTCGCGTTCGCTCTCATCATCGGAGGTCTCCTTCTTGGGCTCCTCAACGGGGGCACTGGTGGGAACGACGGGAACCGGGATGGCACGCTCGCTGTCGCTGTCACCGCCGGTAGACTTCTTGGGCGTGTCTAGCTCGCGCTCGCTCTCGTCATCGGAGGTCTCCTTCTTGGGCTCCTCGACGGGGAAGCTCGTGGGCACGACGGGAACCGGGATGGCACGCTCACTATCCGTGTCGTCACCACCCGCAGACTTCTTGGGCGTGTCTAGCTCGCGCTCGCTCTCATCGTCAGAGGTCTCCTTCTTGGGCTCCTCGACGGGGGCACTGGTGGGTACAACGGGAACCGGGATGGCACGCTCACTATCCGTGTCGTCACCGCCCGCAGACTTCTTGGGCGTGTCTAGCTCGCGCTCGCTCTCATCATCAGAGGTCTCCTTCTTGGGCTCCTCGACGGGGGCACTGGTGGGCACGACGGGAACGGGGATGGCACGCTCGCTGTCGCTGTCACCACCCGCACACTTCTTGGGCGTGTCTAGCTCGCGCTCGCTCTCATCATCGGAGGTCTCCTTCTTGGGCTCCTCAACAGGGGCACTGGTGGGCACGATGGGAACCGGGATGGCACGCTCACTGTCGCTGTCACCGCCGGTAGACTTCTTGGGCGTGTCTAGCTCGCGTTCGCTCTCATCATCGGAGGTCTCCTTCTTGGGCTCCTCGACGGGGAAGCTCGTGGGCACGACGGGAACCGGGATGGCACGCTCACTATCCGTGTCGTCACCACCCGCAGACTTCTTGGGCGTGTCTAGCTCGCGCTCGCTCTCATCGTCAGAGGTCTCCTTCTTGGGCTCCTCGACGGGGGCACTGGTGGGTACAACGGGAACCGGGATGGCACGCTCACTATCCGTGTCGTCACCGCCCGCAGACTTCTTGGGCGTGTCTAGCTCGCGCTCGCTCTCATCATCAGAGGTCTCCTTCTTGGGCTCCTCAACGGGGGCACTGGTGGGCACGACGGGAACGGGGATGGCACGCTCGCTGTCGCTGTCACCACCCGCAGACTTCTTGGGCGTGTCTAGCTCGCGCTCGCTCTCGTCATCGGAGGTCTCCTTCTTGGGCTCCTCAACGGGGGCACTGGTGGGAACGACGGGAACCGGGATGGCACGCTCGCTGTCGCTGTCACCACCCGCAGACTTCTTGGGCGTGTCTAGCTCGCGTTCGCTCTCATCATCGGAGGTCTCCTTCTTGGGCTCCTCGACGGGGGCACTGGTGGGTACAACGGGAACCGGGATGGCACGCTCACTATCCGTGTCGTCACCGCCCGCAGACTTCTTGGGCGTGTCTAGCTCGCGCTCGCTCTCATCATCAGAGGTCTCCTTCTTGGGCTCCTCAACGGGGGCACTGGTGGGCACGACGGGAACGGGGATGGCACGCTCGCTGTCGCTGTCACCACCCGCAGACTTCTTGGGCGTGTCTAGCTCGCGCTCGCTCTCATCATCGGAGGTCTCCTTCTTGGGCTCCTCAACAGGGGCACTGGTGGGCACGATGGGAACCGGGATGGCACGCTCACTGTCGCTGTCACCGCCGGTAGACTTCTTGGGCGTGTCTAGCTCGCGTTCGCTCTCATCATCGGAGGTCTCCTTCTTGGGCTCCTCAACGGGGGCACTGGTGGGTACAACGGGAACGGGGATGGCACGCTCACTATCCGTGTCGTCACCGCCCGCAGACTTCTTGGGCGTGTCTAGCTCGCGCTCGCTCTCATCATCGGAGGTCTCCTTCTTGGGCTCCTCAACAGGGGCACTGGTGGGCACGATGGGAACCGGGATGGCACGCTCACTGTCGCTGTCACCGCCGGTAGACTTCTTGGGCGTGTCTAGCTCGCGTTCGCTCTCATCATCGGAGGTCTCCTTCTTGGGCTCCTCGACGGGGAAGCTCGTGGGCACAACGGGAACCGGGATGGCACGCTCACTATCCGTGTCGTCACCACCCGCAGACTTCTTGGGCGTGTCTAGCTCGCGCTCGCTCTCGTCATCGGAGGTCTCCTTCTTGGGCTCCTCAACGGGGGCACTGGTGGGCACAACGGGAACCGGGATGGCACGCTCACTATCCGTGTCGTCACCACCCGCAGACTTCTTGGGCGTGTCTAGCTCGCGTTCGCTCTCGTCATCGGAGGTCTCCTTCTTGGGCTCCTCAACGGGGGCACTGGTGGGAACGACGGGAACCGGGATGGCACGCTCGCTGTCGCTGTCACCACCCGCAGACTTCTTGGGCGTGTCTAGCTCGCGCTCGCTCTCATCGTCAGAGGTCTCCTTCTTGGGCTCCTCAACGGGGAAGCTCGTGGGCACAACGGGAACCGGGATGGCACGCTCACTATCCGTGTCGTCACCACCCGCAGACTTCTTGGGCGTGTCTAGCTCGCGCTCGCTCTCGTCATCGGAGGTCTCCTTCTTGGGCTCCTCGACGGGGGCACTGGTGGGTACAACGGGAACGGGGATGGCACGCTCACTGTCGCTGTCACCGCCGGTAGACTTCTTGGGCGTGTCTAGCTCGCGTTCGCTCTCATCATCGGAGGTCTCCTTCTTGGGCTCCTCAACGGGGGCACTGGTGGGAACGACGGGAACCGGGATGGCACGCTCGCTGTCGCTGTCACCACCCGCAGACTTCTTGGGCGTGTCTAGCTCGCGCTCGCTCTCATCGTCAGAGGTCTCCTTCTTGGGCTCCTCAACGGGGAAGCTCGTGGGCACAACGGGAACCGGGATGGCACGCTCACTATCCGTGTCGTCACCACCCGCAGACTTCTTGGGCGTGTCTAGCTCGCGCTCGCTCTCGTCATCGGAGGTCTCCTTCTTGGGCTCCTCAACGGGGGCACTGGTGGGCACGATGGGAACCGGGATGGCACGCTCACTATCCGTGTCGTCACCACCCGCAGACTTCTTGGGCGTGTCTAGCTCGCGCTCGCTCTCGTCATCGGAGGTCTCCTTCTTGGGCTCCTCGACGGGGAAGCTCGTGGGCACGACGGGAACCGGGATGGCACGCTCACTATCCGTGTCGTCACCACCCGCAGACTTCTTGGGCGTGTCTAGCTCGCGCTCGCTCTCATCATCGGAGGTCTCCTTCTTGGGCTCCTCAACGGGGGCACTCGTGGGCACGACGGGAACCGGGATGGCACGCTCACTATCCGTGTCGTCACCGCCGGCAGACTTCTTGGGCGTGTCTAGCTCGCGCTCGCTCTCATCATCGGAGGTCTCCTTCTTGGGCTCCTCAACGGGGGCACTGGTGGGCACGACGGGAACGGGGATGGCACGCTCACTGTCGCTGTCACCGCCGGTAGACTTCTTGGGCGTGTCTAGCTCGCGTTCGCTCTCATCATCGGAGGTCTCCTTCTTGGGCTCCTCGACGGGGGCACTGGTGGGCACAACGGGAACGGGGATGGCACGCTCACTATCCGTGTCGTCACCACCCGCAGACTTCTTGGGCGTGTCTAGCTCGCGTTCGCTCTCATCATCGGAGGTCTCCTTCTTGGGCTCCTCAACGGGGGCACTCGTGGGCACGACGGGAACCGGGATGGCACGCTCACTGTCGCTGTCACCACCCGCAGACTTCTTGGGAGTTTCAGCCTCGAAGCTATCACTTGCGTACTCATCGTCGGAGGTGTCCTTCTTTGTTTCGTCGGCGGGAGCAGGCAGAGCAAAACTTTCACTGGTGCTGTCATCATCGGAGGTGGCCTTCTTGTCTTCCTCGACAGGTACGGGTGGGACAGCACGTTCACTGGTGCTGTCATCATCGGAGGTGGCCTTCTTGTCTTCCTCGACAGGTACGGGTGGGACAGCACGCTCACTGGTGCTGTCATCATCGGAGGTATCCTTCTTGTCTTCCTCGACAGGTACGGGTGGGACAGCACGCTCACTGGTGCTGTCATCATCGGAGGTATCCTTCTTGTCTTCATCGACAGGTACGGGTGGGACAACACGTTCACTGGTGCTGTCATCATCGGAGGTATCCTTCTTGGTCTCCTCGACAGGTACGGGTGGGACAGCACGTTCACTGGTGCTGTCATCATCGGAGGTATCCTTCTTGGTCTCCTCGACAGGTACGGGTGGGACAGCACGCTCACTGGTGCTGTCATCATCGGAGGTGGCCTTCTTGTCTTCCTCGACAGGTACGGGTGGGACAGCACGTTCACTGGTGCTGTCATCATCGGAGGTATCCTTCTTGGTCTCCTCGACAGGTACGGGTGGGACAGCACGCTCACTGGTGCTGTCATCATCGGAGGTGGCCTTCTTGTCTTCCTCGACAGGTACGGGTGGGACAGCACGCTCACTGGTGCTGTCATCATCGGAGGTGGCCTTCTTGTCTTCCTCGACAGGTACGGGTGGGACAGCACGTTCACTGGTGCTGTCATCATCGGAGGTGGCCTTCTTGTCTTCCTCGACAGGTACGGGTGGGACAGCACGCTCACTGGTGCTGTCATCATCGGAGGTGGCCTTCTTGTCTTCCTCGACTGGTGCCGGCGCAACTACCGGAACGTCTACTGCGGGCTCCCCGACCTGCTTGTGCGATGGCTCACTTGTCGTCTTGCTGGTCGCCGACTCGGAGGTAGATGCCTTTTCAAACTCATCGTCGGATACGGGGGCCTCCTGCGGTGGTTGCACAGGAACGGGCGCCGGAGCGGGGGGCTCCTCGGCGACAGAGGCTACGGAAGGGGATCGAGAGGACTGAGGCGTGTCGAGGGGGGTGGGCAGTCTGTCGGCTCTGGGCGCCGCCGCCTTGTCGGCACTCGTCCTTCTGGCGGGCGAAGCCGCCTTGCGGGACTTTCGCGACTTGGTGCGAACACTGCGCTTCATTTGCACAGGGACAGTGGGCATGCGATCCTTCTCAATCTTTTCCTCCAAAATTTTCTTGTGGATCTTGCGCACCTCCAGGTCGTCGTAGTAGAGGCGAGACACTAGTCGATTCTGCTGGGTAGCCGACAAGGTATCGTACTGCGTGCTGTGGGTCGGCGCGGCGCTGCTTTGACTTCTCCGCTGCGCGCTGCCGTACAACCGCTCGATGGTGCGCTCCATCTGGTCCGCGTTGAGGGTGCGGGTCTTACGGTCGAACGGGGTATCGTACACCATGGCCGACGTTGGCCGCACGGGCCGTCTGCTGCTGCTGCCCAGCCGCCTGCCAGTGTTGGACGTCGGGTTGGCGGTCGCGGGCCTCTGGGGGGTGTGCTTGGACTGTGGGGTCGGTCGACGCTTCGGGGTGCGCGACAGGCCTCGTCGTGGGGCCGTGGCGGTGGCGGGTCGTGGCGGCCTCCGAGGGGTCAAGGGGGGTGCCGGGGATGCCTTGCGTGGGGGCAGCTGCTTCGCCAAGAGGAGCACACTGGTGGAGGCCACCGGTCGCGGCAGTTCCGCGCCAACGGTGGTCACGTCAGGGGTGACGGCCAACTCTCCGGGGGTAAAGTCGCCGACCTCACCACCGACGAGGAGAAGCTGCACGAGGGTCTTGCCAGTCGGCTCCGGCAGACCGCGGCGCTGTCGGTGCTGAGAGGGGTCCGTGATCGGGACAGACGCCACCTGTAACCCAGCACGCGGGGCGGCGGGAGAGCACTCATACCGTACACGTCGCGACGGTGCCCTCGGCGTTGGTGGTGTTATCGGTCATGGGATAACTAGCGAAGGAATGAATATGGCAAAGTACAATATTTGTGAAACGAGGACGGAATAGTCGCCGCACTTTGATCGTGTGTGATGGACCTTGTTTTATGATCTACAGCTGGAAGAAAAAGTGAAAGAGAGAGAGCACAAATAATGAAAGATCTATGAGAAAGAGTACATACACAAAGAAAACCGTCCGAGTATTACAGTTGTTGTTCAAAATGTTTTTTTTTTTTTATTACTCATTTTTTAGCAGATGCAAGGTGGACGCCAATTGTTGCAAACACGAGGGAGAAAACGTTTCCTGCACAATCCAAGAATCCGTAATATCCATCACCGGCTGTACACACTGTTCGTGTAAATTAACACCCGACTGACCATCGCCCTTCCCAAACTGAAATCGCTTCGCCACCTCATAAAATAATTGGGTCAACTCTGGTGTGTAGTGTTCAAACACCGCCTGATAGTACACTCCCTCCGCCCCGCTGTTGGGTGGCGCCAACTTCTTATGTTGTATGTACAGCTCAAATAGTAGAAGGATGATATTCCGTGCCATGAAGAGGACATAATCCTTATTATTATTATTATTATTGGTATGTTCATTCATGAGAAACCACACCAAATCCCATAAAATAGAGTTCATCACAAACAGAAAATATTCCGTCCTGGGCAGTCGACGGGCGCACCACCCCGCCAGCCGCTCCACGCTACTCTCCGCCGATGCCTCTGTGTGTTCCTCCACTAATAGAGAGAAGAGGTATTGAACGAACTCCTCTAGGGACTGGACAGAAGGAAAGAGCAGTGGCGCATGAGGGCCGTACACCGTGTGGGCTAGCTCCTTCTTGCAGTTGTTGAAGAGAGAGGGGACGTCTGTGATGGTGCCCCACCACGGCGCCGTCGGATGAACATTACTATTGTGATTGGGCTGTTGTTGTAGTTTTGCTCGTTCTCTCTTCAGCACCTCCAGGTACAACTGTCGCTCGCGACGGTACGTGGTGTTCTCCCCTGCATCGAATAAAAAGAGGTAATTGGGGTCATTGGCGTGAGTGACGCAAAACTGTGGAAAGTTCGGACTGTTCAGTTGCAAATAGACGCAGCGAGACACTCTTTCCTCCATGTTCGTCTACAATAGTGCAAAGAGGATTGTAGTTTTGGTTTTATGGTTGTTTTATACTTTAAAGCATATCTATGAAAAGCGTGAAAGAGGAACGAGGAAAACAAATGACCCAGAAATACCAATAAGAACTTTAGGTACTGTTTTAAGTATCATTCTCCGAAATGACGTCATTTCATTTTTTCTTTATTAAAATGGTATATGAGGAGGGGGGAACAGAAATCAAAAGGAAATAACGATTTCACAAAATTTTTTAAAAAGGGAAAATTAATCAGCATCTTTTTTCCAGGGGATCACACCCGAGGTGTGATCGCTCCGTTCCCTCTTTAGAGGGGCGTCAAGCACGAACCGCTTCCGACGAACGGCGGCGTGTCCTTAGCCGGGACATGGTTTTTGCCTCCTCCACCACCAGTGCCCCGCCTGGTAACGTGACCGACCGCCCTGGCTGTGCCGTTCGCACTTTTATCAATTCATTCAACCAGCGTCGTTGGGAGGTGTACACATAATACACCAGCAACTCCCCCGTGACGTCATCGACATCCAAAAACGCATTTCCATTGAGTTTATTGATCATCTCTGGCGCCGCGTCGCGATAGACGTAGACGGCGGCACACCCCTTACACCTACCATCCCCCTCTGCCGTGTGATTGAGATGTGGCTCCATGCGGTGTATCACCGTGTCTGGGAAGGCGGCCCGCAGGAACTGACCCAGGCTGGGACAGCAGTTCTCCTCCTTCATTACCTGTCCAAAGAAGAGCTTCACGTACGGCCCTGGTATCCGACACCGGTCGCAACACTCCCGCACCGCGTGGTGCTTGAAGCCACAGTTCTGACACGCCCACGACCGCGACGCATACCGTCCACTGCCGGACGCATCCTCCGCCGCTGCTGGTGGGCTTACCTTATTGAGGTGGCACTTGTACACGGTGGGGTATAAATTATGATATTGCACGAACCGCTCCGTGATGTGGACAAAGTTGTTCGACCGAGTGCTGCAGGCCACCTCCATCACGTGCAGCTGGGTCCACATGCTGTAGTCGTGCACCCCGGGCCGGTCCAGCTGGACGGAGGCCTCCTCCGAGGAGGGACCGCAACTGCTCCCGGTGGTAGACCCGCCGCCTTTCTGACGATTCTGCCGACGGTGGCGGTGGGTGGTGGCCTTCACCGATAAGTGCTGTGGCACACTGTCGGAGGCGCCGGCCGGTGGCTGTGTTTTCTTACTCTTCATGGACGCGGTAGACCCGGTGGACCCCCAGTCCAGCTCTTCCTCCTCGGCCACCCGGTGAAGAGCGGCGAAGGAGGCCAGCTGCAGCAGGGCCGAAGGATTGTTGGGAGTGGTGATGATCGTACTGAGCGCCCCGAAAGAGTCCGACGAGGGGGACATACCAGAGAGTACACTGAGCAACAGTGCCAACCCGAATAGTACATTGTTGCGCCGCTCTGTGGACGTGAGCGGCATTTGCCCTTTAATGGGTCTTCGTTTGGTCTCTATTAACATGAGACCGATGGTGTATGGTTGGTCTTTCTCTCTTTTTTTTTTTTCTACAAAATGAATAACTCAAAATAATAAAACTTTTTTTTTTTTTTAACGGTATAAGCAAATTGACACACTATATAGTAGCGCTACAAGAATAAACTAAAAAAAAAAAAAATGGGAAAGACAAGAAGTAGAAAACGGCACTCCATTCAAAAGAACGTTCAGTTCTACTTTTTTATTCTATCCCAACAGTGTTCCACTCGCACGTTGTTATGCTACAATATAGAAAAATGAACGTATCAAGCTTTTAAAAACAAAACAACAAAAAAACAGCCTTTTTTTTTCCGAATTTTATTTTTGTCTGGATTTTTTTTATTTTCGTTTTTTTTTTTTTTTTAACACTTTTGCGCAAGGACGTATTATATACTTACGCCAGCAGCACTGGCACTCTCGGATGGGTTTTCCAGCACCCCCGATGCGGACAAACACACCGATGACGCGGTACGCGGAAACCAAAACTTTTTCTTTTGGGTCTCTAGCAAAAAGGCGTCAAAGTGCATACAACAGTAATCCATCCAGATGCAGTTCGCTTCCATCTCCTCCAGCGCCCGAGGAAGTTTCTCCTCCATGTACGAAGGGCTCTTCTTCACCGTGTTGGCGGAGTAATTATTCTTGGTTGCCGGCTCCATCGTCGCGACGTATTCACTGGCAAACGTGATGTGCTTAAACTTGTCGATATCCACCTGTGTCGAGTCATTCGCGAGGCGCGCCTTCAACAGGGCTATAATGTGACCATTGCTACAGAATGGGGCGGAGACCACCAGAATAAAGTTCAACGCTTGTGGGTGGATCTCACAGTTCTCTAGCAGGTAAGCAAAGAAGCGGGAGTTGCGGCAGAGCGCCTTCACCACGGAGGTCGTCAAGGAGGGAAACCCCGAGACCACCGTCCCCATCAGGCGGAAGGCCTTTTCATTCTCGTACGACGCAAAGGCAGGGACGACGGTGTTGAGCATCGCCTCAATCTCCGTCCGGGACCGGTCTCCAAAGTCGGGGGTAGGAAAGCGAACCCCAATCTCCTGCTCATAGTCGGAGAGGGGAAGGTCTAGAATGTGCCCAATGATGGAGGCCAGCTGGCACCAGCACTCCACGTCACCGGATTCCACCTTGTACTCGAGGGAGATGATGGCGCTGAGGATGCTGTTGTGTGTGAAGACCATCCGCGAGGAGCGGAACATGCGGGCCCGACTGACATCGCGGGTACTATTGAGAGGAGAGATGAGACTGGTGGACGGCGTCGGCTCCGTCGTCGCGGAGGCGGCGTGGGGAGAATGCGCAAACATATCCCCTAGCGCCCACCGGTACACCTCTTCCACTTCTTCTGCGATGGCCTTGCTCCCACAGAGGGCGAGAACATTCAGGATATTGAGCACCACCTGCCGGGAGAGGTGGACCTGCGCGTTAAAGTTGATGGTCTTCTCCTGGGCAAAGAAGGAGAGCAGGCACCGCTGGACGAGCGGGGCGTAGAGACTGGACACGAATTCCATCATGACCGACCGACAGTAATAGTTCTGCGTCATGTACACCAACTTTTCGAGATTTAACGTCAAGAACTCCCATAAGTAATTGTTCATTGTGTTGGGGGACTGCGTGACGTTCATGACCCACTCCAGGAAGAGGGTGCACCGCTCCCCCTTCTCGCCGGGGAAGTGGCCAATGTTGGTGTTGCGGTGACTCACCAGCGTCGTGCTAATACAGAGGCGGTCGTCGTCCCGCAAGTAGGGGGCAATCTCAAAGATGCGCTTCCACGTGCCAATGTCGTAGTCACACCGGCAAATCGCCGTGGCGCCAAAGTTGAAGTAGCACATGTAGTGGGGGTGCTCGGGTATCGTCCCCGGGTTCTCCGCCGCACCGACGTCCTCCTCGACGAGCGCCTTGTACTCCATCTCCCGTGTGTCTACATGGAAGACACGCAGTGGGGACACCGGCTGGCATGGCTTGATCTCGAGGACCGTCATTGGGGTAACGTACGTGACGGCGGGGGCGGACAGTCGTGTGTTGGGGTCCCACGTGTGCTCCTCCCCTAGAGGGGCGGACAGCAAGTCAATGTACCGCTCCCCCGCCTGCTGCCGCTCCTGTAGATAGTGGATGAGCACACCGTGAGGGCCTGGCGGGGCAAACTGCTTCATGGAAAAACCATTGGGAGAGCCCTGAATGAGAAAGTACGGGTGACTGGACGTCTTGACCAAGTCCAGCACCACCCGCACCTGCTGGAGCTTTTCTTCCCGGGTGGCGGCACCCTCCTCGGTACGGATCACATCCTCCAGACACTGCTGGAAGTCCGCGAGCCGCATCGTCGCTCCCGCCTGCCGCTGCATGAGCAGGTTCGTTGATTTCTTCAGCGTCTCGATGCCGGTGAGCGAAAACAGCAGTCGCAGGACAGCCGATCCCTTGGCGTAACTAATTTGATCGAACGAACCCTCAATCTCGCGGGGGGCGCCGTTGCAGCACTCTACCGGGTGGGTCTTGGTGCTATCGGCGTCCTCCCGCAGCATGAGGTCAAAGATGGAGAGATAGTAGAAGCTCCATATCCCCCACGACGGGACTAGCCAGTCCGCAAAGAAAAACTCCAAATACCGGCACATGCCCTCCTTGAGCCACAGTCCGTCCCACCAGTCTATCGCGACCAGGTCGCCGAACCACATGTGACACACCTCATGCCCAATCAGCCGTGTGATGCGCTGACGGCGCTCTAGGGGGGTAGACTCCGATACGAGCATGAACCCTTGTTTGAGGTTGATCATGCCCCAGTTCTCCATCCCTAGCGAGTCAAACTCTTCCAGGGAGACTAAATCTAACTTCTTGAGCGGCAACTCGTACTGGAAAAAGTCTTCGAAAAAATCTACCGCCTTTGTCAGTAGATCTAGCGCGAACCACCCCTCACTGCCCGTCTCCTGCACGTCGAACGCTACCCGACATAGCACGTTCCCTTTTTTGTTGTAGTTTTCAATAATCGTAAAGGTGCCCAAGTTGAATCCGACAACGCAGGTGTGTATCTTGGCGGTCCTCTCAAAGGTCACCCGCTTCCCCTCCTCCAGCGGCTCCTCCTCCTCTATCGGTGTGTTGGAAATGGTCATGACGTCACTGGGGACCACGAGGGTCAGCTGAAAGGTGGAGATGAAGCATGGTTCGTCGTAGCAGGGGTAGGCGTAGCGGGCTTGGGTGGGCTCAAAGTGGGTGGAGATGCGGGTGGGGTCGGTGGAGCTACTATGGTAAATACCGTACGGCTCGTGATAGTCTTGGATGCAACCGCTATACGAGATGTGCAGTCGAAACCGACGTCCTACGGTGTTGGGGAGGGAGCTCGAAAAGACAAACTCATTGGTTTCACTCGCCTCAAATTCACGAATAGCGGTACACGACAGGGTCGTTTCTTCCTCCTCCTCCTCCTGGTCCTTCAGTATGACCAGCGAGGTGGAGGATGGGGATATATCTAGATAGCGCGAGTGGAGTATGATAGACGATGTGGGGGTCTCAAATGGAATCTCTAGCGTAAAGTCTATCTTCGCGACACCGGTAAATTTGTAAGTTTCTTGCAGGGCGAACTCCAACGAGTAGTGCACAGGGACAATGTTGCGAGCAAGACGATAGTATTGGGATTCCACAGAATGAGATGGTTCCATTTTTTCCTTTTTTTTTTACTAAAACTAAAAAAAAAAAAAGTTTTTTTGTAGTTTTACAAAAGATGGAAAAAGAAGGAATGAGTTGAGTTGTTGCGGTAATGCTTGTCTCCGTTGTGAGAAGCCAATGCAGAACGCACTCATGGAAAACTGTTTGAGGGCACATGAAAACAAAACAGCATTATAATATACAAACAGACGTTATTTTACATGAAGGAGTTCGTCTCCTTATTGTACACTTGTCCGCCTAGACGACGCGGCGCTCACTTTCCGCTCCAAGTTGGCCAGAATTTCCCCCAACACTTGTTTCTTGTACTGCAGCACCCCGGCAAGGTTGTCCATCCACCTCGCCTCCACGACCACCTCGCAGCTGTTCGAGCCACACTCGGCACAGAAAAGATTGTCGGTCAGTAGCAAGGAGTCCATCGGCGGTGCTTTGCTGCGGTTCTTGGGGTGCTGGTAGAGGCACGTTTTGCAGTACGTATGACCGCACGGGACACAAATGAGGGGGTCGGTGAAGAGCTGAAAGCAGCTAGGGCAGGAATAGCTACTCTCGCTGGCCTGTTCCGCTGCCATCAGCTTATGCAGCGCTGCCACCGCCGCCCTGTCACGGGAGTAGTTGGCCTTCTTCCCTTCCTCCAAGTCCTCTTGGGTCTGCTGCACCGTCCGCTGCAAGGACTCCACCTGCTTCTCCAGCGTGGTCGCTCGCCCCACCGCCGCCATCAGCGACCGTTCTCTTTCCCTCTCTGCCTCCTCCCGGCCCGCCCCGGCCTTCTGCTGCTCCCACTGACGGGACAGCTGCAGAAGGGTATGAGAGAACTGCCCGGTGAGGGCGGCGGTGGTGGCGCTACACTCTAACAGCAGTGCCTGACGCTGTGCCGTCTCCTCGCCACTGAGGTGGATTGTATCGGCTATCATGGTGGCAGCCTTCCCCTCCTGTCGGGAGAGGAGCAAATACTTTTCATGATAAGAAACAAGGGAGGAGCGCTGTGTCGTCTCTTCTCGTAGAAGGTGTTGACGGGTGGTGGACTCCTCTTCCATCAGTCGTAGGGAAAGGAGCGCCTGCTGGGATGAGCTCGCCTGTGAAAGGGTGGTCATCTGCAGACTAGACTCTAGCTCCGCCAGCCTGGCCTGATACTGCGCCTCCATGGTTTTATTTTTGTTGGTTAATATGTCAATTTCGCGGCGAAGGATCGAGTTTTGTTGTTGCTCGGAGCGGTACAGCTGTTCCGCGTTGGTAATCTTCTGATTGAGGGAATCCGACATTGATTTTTGTGCGTTCGTCTCCACCTCTTTCGCCATGTCATGCGCCCTTGCGAGTTCCGCCGCATGTTGTTGCCGTTCTTGATCCAACGTTAGGCGTAGTTGTTGCAGTTGTGTGGTCGCTGAGTGACACTCCTCCGTAAGACGGACGAGTGCGGCCTCTCCTTTACGATTCTTTTCCTCCTCAGCGGCCAGTTGTTTTTCTAACGTCGACACACGATCTAGCGAGGATTGCGCGTGTGTCTCGGACTGCGATTGTGCCGCCCGACACTGTTCCTCCCACTCGCGTCTCTTCCCCTCCGAGCGGCTGAGAGACTGCAATGCGTAGGTCACTGACTGTTGTAGTTGCTGTTGTGCAGTGGTGGCCGCCTGCACCAGGTGGCGGCGCTCACCTTCCTCCACCGCTAGCAGTGTTCGCTGGAATGCCTTCATCGACTCCAACTTGTCTCTTGCCAGGCTCGCTATCTGTGCCGCGTGCTCCTCCGTTAACTGCGCATTCGTGCTATTCTGTCGACGGGAAAGAATAGAGTCCACCATGGCAAACAACTCAGTGGATAGCATTTCGTGAAAGGTAGTATACACCACGTTACCAGTGTTACTTTTCGGGTTATGGTACGCATCTTCATCGGCGAGGTACTCGTATCGCAGCTTGTTCAACTGTTTCCGCGCCTCCGTCGTCCACTCCGCTTGAAAAGCGGCCACCTCATTCACGGCGGCCTCCTTCTGTTGCGTCAAGAGCGCACACTTACTCTCCCACTCCATGACCTCTTTGGTGTGATTGTTGATTTTAGATTCCAGCTCCCCATTCCGGTGGATCCACTCGTCCCGCTCATCGTTGGCGGCGTCCACCTCCGACTGTAGGGCAATAATCTCCGCCTGACACGCATCCACACGTGAGGCCACCTCCTCCAGCTGCCTCTCCTGCTCCTCTCGCTGCTGCTCCAGTTCCGTCTTGAGCTGCTCTCGCTCTGCCAGACTCAGTTGTAGCTCCTCCTTCATGGCGGCGAGCACCAGCTCCTGGCTGCCACTGCGCTTTCCCTCCTCCCGCAGCCGCGCCAGCTCCTCTCCCGTCTTCTGCCAACTCTCGCTATCCCGCTTGTACAACTCACTCAGTCGGACAAAATTACGCTGCAGGGCGTTGACGGAATCGACCTTGAGTTGCAAGTCCGCCTGTTGTTTCTCAATAATTTGAATCAGCTCTTTCCGTGACGTACTAGAAGTGATCACCACCTCGGTTTTCTTTTCCCCTCCTGTAGGGTCGACCGTCACGACGCCGGTGGTCGCCACCCGTGCGGACGACTCTACTGGTGCTGGTTCCACCGGCCTTGCCCCACCTCTGCCAGCGGACACGGGTGGGAGGGTGGAAGTGTACCGATTGGTATTGCTAGCGGGGTTACTACTTCGTTGAAGCGACTTTGGCTGGTCTGAACTATTTTTTCTGTCCTGCATCATCCGTGCAAAAGGGGTTTGACGCTTGGTGTCATCGGATGAGTTTGGATATCTTCTCATCTCTCTCTACTGCTAATAAAAAAAGATGGTGTGGTGGAGAGAATTAATAGTTTACGCCCCAGTAATAACAAATAAATGAAAAATAAAAAATAAGAAAACCTTCCACCAAACCATATTGCCACAACTAGACCCGCATCTTTAAGAAAAAGGGTAGGTTAACCAAACACGAACGTTAAAAGTGACTCTTCATCCACTTCATCATATAGTAATGTTCCTTCTCCATTCCCATCTTGGTGTAGGTCCCCTGCGCTCGCTTGTTCTCCGTCTCGACATAGAGACGAATACCGCCGTAGTACTCGGAGTCCTCCACCATCTTCTTCAGATACTGGTACATGGCGGTGTAGACCCCTTTCCGGCGGTAGTCCTTGGCGATAAAGACGGACTGGATCCAGAGGATGCTCGCCGCCCGCCAGTCGGACCACTCCTGCGTCGTCATCAACATTCCCACCACTCGGGTGGGATCGGTGTCGTAGGCAACGTAGTAGTCCGCGACGTTGGGCTTCTCAAATGGGATCGTCATCCCACGGGTCAGCACGGCGCGGTCGAGGTCGAGGTTTTCGGTTTCCTTCGCCATGGCGATTTGCATATCTACCATGGTGGGAATATCTGCCCGGACGGCTTTACGGACGGCTATTGACATGGATGAAGGGGTGTTGTGTAGCGTAGTGGCTCGTCTTATCATGCTCCAGGAAAGAAAAAAGGAAGGAAGGAAATATAATGTATGATGGAAACTGTTTATTAGTGTTGTTTGAGGGATGCTAAACGAATATAAAAAACAAACGAGCTCATTGGTTATTGCATCGAAGTCGTGATCGTTGTGTAGAGGCCACTCTACTCGGTCGTAAACCTCTTCCGCAGACGGTACACCAGCAGCACCGTCGCCCCGATCAGCGCTACCAGCAACGTATCCCACACGGTCACCATGCTACCATTCTCTCCCACCTTCACTGCCGCCCCGAAGCGGACGCTAAGATAGGTTTGCGGTATAATGCCAGCCGCCGTCGCCAGCACAAACGTCGACAGCGGCACCCCCACCACCGGTGAGGCGAGGTTCACCAGCCAGTTGGGAAGAATAGGGGTCAGTCGGAGGAACAAGAGATACACCAGCAAGTCCTTCCGGTACCGCGTGACCTGAGTCCGTATCTTGGTTAGCCCCTCCCCCTTCATCAACCGTCTGTCCGCGGTCTCCACGAGCCCAGTGCCCACCGTGTAGGACAAGCCATAGCAGCAGGCCGCCCCCAGCGTCCCTAGCAGAGTGCAGTGGACCACCCCCAGCATGGTGCCAGAGAGGGCCCCGATTACGGCATTCAGCGCCACCGTCCCCGGGATGCAGAGAGACTGTAACAGCAGATACAGCAGACTAAGGAAGAGCAGCACCTCTCCCTTCCGCGCCTCGGCAAGTGCCTGTATCTCCCTACACAACTTGGCGATCCCACTGGCCGACCGCAGCGAGGTGTCCTGACGGGACGCCAAATCGTAGAGATCCTTCACCACGACAAACACGCCGTAATGATTCAACACGCACAGCACCCCGCCGACTAGTGCCAAGCTAACCAAAAATTTGAGGTGTTTTAATAAACGATAGTGGTAGGTGGTATGGACGAGGAGAGGGATCACGAGGAGTCCCACCGCGCTGTAGTGTGAGACACTGTCAAAGAATGAATCGGAAGTCATTTTTCAAAACGATGTCTTGTTTTATCGCTAATCTATAAAAAGGCGTGCTGGAGAAAAGAGTGTATTTGGTGCAATTACTGCATTGAAAACGATACCTGAAAAGGGAGAACAAGACTTGAAAAAACAGCTACCACAAGTGGCAAAAAAGTGAATTAATATATATGTTTTATGTGTACTCTATGCAATAACCAATCTTTTGAAAAAGAAAATATAGATTGCATCAAAGATATATTAATCTCTATTTTTTTTGGTATATAAACAGTCCTTTTCCATCTTTTTTTTTAAGACCAAAAAGAATATCGGACGCTGTTTTCTATTACTCTACTCTGGGCAGCACCGGGATGGGTAAGTCCTCGGTGTCACTATCGCTCTCTTCCCTGTACCGCTTGCGAAGCGCCTCCCCGAAGGAGGCAGTACGAGGTGCGTAGTTGGACTCCTCGTGGCCAACGTCGAGTATGCCTTGGATCGTCGTCTCCGTCTCATCCATCGTCTCACCCTCCTCTGCGAGGAAAGGATCCGCCGACACCGACCGCGCCGTCGCCGTGGGGGTGGGCGCCGCCTTGACGGGAAGTACCTTCGGGGTGAAGCCACCCGTCACTGGGCCAGCGTTGCTCGCTGCGCTAGGTCGCGAGGTGGGAGAGGGGGAGGCAGGGTCGGCGGTGGCGTCGACGGGCTTTGTCGGTGTATCTTGACGTGCCGTCGTGTTGTGGTTCATTGCTGGTGCCACGGCTGGCTGAGACTCACCGATCAGACCAATGTCTGTTGTTGTCTTTGCTGGTGTCGCCTTGGAGAAGGGATTAGAGGGCTTCTTGACGGGCTGTTCTACCTTTGCTTCCTCTTTCCGTGTGGTCGAGCTGCTCATTGCGTGGCCTAGCGGCTTGGTCGCCTTGGGGGCCACGACCGCTGGGGCGGACTTCACCACCTTCTCTATTGGCTGTTGAAATGTCACATGTTGCTGTCTAGCAACGGGTTCACTGTTGCCAGTGATCAAGCTAGTCTCATTCTGCTGCTTGGGCTCCACCGTGATTGATGGATTCTCGGCGGCAGACGGAGAGGGGGCACCACCGTTCGCCTTTTCCTTTAGCAACTTGCGCAGCAGCAAGTCCCGCTCCTTCTCGCTGGCAACGGTCCCTTCCAGTGGTAACGGGCACTTTCGCTTGCTCTTCGACTTGACGCGCATTTCGTAGAGGGCCAGCAGCTTGTGCACCAGTCGCTCTTGACCGGCGCTGTTAGCCGCCTTCGTGCACACCTCCACATTGTCTCTCAGCTCTAGCATGGTGGCGAGGTCGAGCGCACGGGTGGTCTGTTGCTCCTTGAGGGCGGCGTTGAAGAGCTCCAATATCTTCTTATCGTGTAGGGCGTCGTGCCTAGCGATGGACTCCGTGTAGAATTGGCTGTGTCGCTTAATCTCGTCCGTGCGTATTTCTCGCCGCAACACGTGGTCCCAGGTCACCATCTCCCGCTCATTGGCAGTGCGGGTGAGGGGCATGTAGAGCCGCACGTGCTCGGAGGGCAGTCCACTCGCGATCGCGGCGGGGTACGGGGAGTCCCCGCGGGAGGAGCGGAAGGCCAGCAGCACCTCGTCGTTCACACCCCAGATCCAGTAGTTGTAGCTCTGGTCGTGCGACGTACGAGGGTCGAACACCGGCACCCAGGTACCGCCCCAGCTCTGGGTGAACATGCGCACCACACCGGCGGTGTCGACGGTGTGCAGCGGGCCGTCCTCTGACCACCCCATCCACTGCAGTTGGTGCGACCCGCCATCCTCCACCTCGGTGAGGGGCAACGTGTGGGACGGGACCACGGAGCTGCGATTGAGCACGTCTAGCACCTCCACCCTCAGCTCCGTGCCGTCCATGTAGCAGACCGCGAGAGGGTCAAAGTCCGCCCGGTAAGAGCGCATCAGCTTCTCGGAGCTCGTCCCCACCATCGTCACGATACGAGGGAATTTGCTGAGCACCGCCAGCTCCACTCCGGAGAGCGAGTACAGCCGCAGATAGCGGTTGGTCGCGACGGCGAGGTAGCGGAGACCGGTCGTCATGCACCGCACTGTCTCCTCTGGCTGCAGGTACGCCTGCCACTCGGACTGCGCCCCCAGCGCCGTGAAGGTGCGGTAATACACCGACAGACGCGGTAGGCCGTCGGAAATCAGGGGGTCCTCCGTGTCCAGTGGGGAGAGGATGAACCCTGCGCCGACCGGACTGAGCGCCCCCATCAGGATACCCTTCCGCATGATGGGCACCGCTGGGTGAGAAATATCGTGGAAGTGCACCACCGTCCCATCGCGGGAGCAGTGGATATAACCGGTGGAGTTGTAGGCGAGGTAGCAACTGCCTTCCTCCCCAACAGGGGTGGCACCGATCTGAAAAGAGTAGTCCGCTGGGCGGGCGGCGACGACGGTCGTGGCGTTCTCCCCATTTCCATTGTTCTCCCCATCTTGGTCCTCCCCCTCCTCGTCCTCCTCATTGTCGTAGTCCTCTATGGTATTGTTGCGCTTTGTGGGCGCCTCATAATCGTCGAGGTAGTCCATCTCGGCCGGCTCCTCTGACTCCTCCGAGGAGGCATCCATCGCCTCATCCTCGATAAAGTTCATCCGCTTGAAGGCGTCTAGTTCCGCCTGGGACTTGTCCTTCTTTCGCCACGCCGACGGGCGCTTTCCCTCCACGCCCAAACAGTTGTTGTGCTTGAGTAAGTCATCGACGACGGGGCCGAGGTCGTCCTTCACCTCGAACGTGTCGCTGTCGTACTCACTACTGGAGGAGGAGCGGTCCGAGTCGGATCGCTCACCGTCAGACTCCGCCTCGTCCCCTTCCTCCTCGTTTTCAACCTTTTCACTCTTCTCCGGTACGGGCGCCGTCTCCTCGGTGGCCTTCTTCTTTGGTGCGGAAGGCGCTTTTACTAAACTTGGGTAGTAGGAGAATACTGCCATTGTTCAGCCCTACTGCCACATCACCGGTCGCCACACACACGGAGAGGGCGGTGGCCGTCGTCTCCTCTGACTGGTGCTCTCGTTGTCTATGAATGCTACTCGTGAGGCCTCGTTTGCCGTCCGACAGCTTAAAAGAGACGGTTCGATGAATTGTCCCGACGACGCAGGCCATATCCTTCACGGAGGTACTGTACGCCACTGCGCCGTGATAGCCGTCCGTCCCTGTGGTCAGACTAGTCGCCAGCCGCAGGTGGGGCGTCGTGCCGTCCTTCAGTTCCACTTTGTAGACAGACACATTCGTGGAGGTGGGCACAAACAGAAACAGCCCCGACACCGACTGCACCAAACTGAGATTGTAGGCGGTGTTGTCGTCTGTCTTGCTGCGGCTGGTGAAGGTGCGCTCCACGATTCTTGTCCGTACCTTCGCGTACGGGCCGGCGGACTCCTCCTCCGACGGCAGCGTCTCACTGCTGGTGGGGGGAATAGTGGAGGAGAGCAGGGTGATCTGCCCAGCGGTGTTGGCCAGCGCGATTAGCTGCCCACACGGAGATACGGAGGCGGCCGTGATGGGGGAGGCGGCGAACTCGGAGGGAAGGGGGTAGGTGGAGATCTCGTACTTGTTCTCCCGCATGTGCAGGCAGTGAAAGGCATTCCCGCCGACAAAGATACGCTTCCGCGGAGCGTCATACAGCAGGCAGCGCACCTCTCCTTTCAGCCGGCAGAGGTCCCTAGAGGAGACACTCTCTGGTGCATCATGGATGCGCTCGTGCAGGACCACTCGCCCATCCCGCCCAGCCGTTATCGCTAAGCTCAGTTTGTCATCTAGCACGGCACAGGTGACGGCGGAGTCGCCGTGACACTTCCTGGCCCATAAGGCGGAAGAGGTAGGCCACCGCTTCGTCAGGAAGAGGGCCACGACCCCGTCGCTGCCGCCAGTGATGACGTGCTGACCGTCGACACACACCCGTGTGAGGCCGCTGCCTTCGTATACGTGGCGTAAGTCGCTCATCTATGGTTGACTATTTGTATGAAACACAAAAGAAAAAAAAAAGGAAACAAAAAAATTGTTTCTTTTCGTTAAAAAAAGATGGGAGGGAAAAGGGCGTTAGTTAGCGGTTTTCACGGATGAAGAAAGGTTGCACTTCGTATGAAACCAAAAAAAAGCGCATGCACGTCTAATCATCGGTATTGAAGAAATGGAAGAGCAACCTTCGATGGGAGAAAAAAAAAAGATTAAAATGAACAAAGATGAACGAAGCACAATTTCTATAAGCGTTTTTTTTTTTTTGGTAACAATAGTGTAATAAGGAAAAGTAAATTCCTTGCTTTCGCTTTCTTTTAAATCTGATGTTATTGTTTTTTTATGATTATTATGTGCTTTCTTACGATACATGGGAAAGAAAGGAAAAAGAACAGCAACTTGAGGATGAATCAAAAAGGGAAAAAAAAAATTCATCCACAATCAAAAAACAATAATACAATCAAAAGGGGAATCGTTCTCAGTTTTAAAAATGATTCGCATGGCATCTAAATTTTAAATAACACATAAAAACAAAAGAAAAAAAATGGGTGTGCCCAATAAAAAAAAAACACTTTTCTTTTTTCTTATCTGCTTCTGTGATTAGTGTTTTCCTGGGGCTCTCTTGTGGGCACGCGCCACGGCCTCTCGCAGACGACGCAAAGTCTCGTCGTCATTGTTGCTATTGCTGCTGGTGTGATCATTGTCCCCGTCGTACTCCATCGAGAGCAGGTCTCCCTCCAGACAGGAACTGCTGTGGGAGGAGCTAGCGCTGGAGACGACGTTGGCCTGCAGATCGTCTATGCTATGTTCATTGAGGTCGGGGTGAAGGGTCTGTTTGGTGCTTCGCTCCACCGCCAAGTCCCGCTTGAGCCCTGTCACCTCTCGTTTGAGAGAGTGTATCTCCGATAGCGCTGTGTTATAGGCGGCTAGCAGTTCACTCAGCAAGGACTCACTGACGGGTATCGTATTAGTCGTGGGCACGACGGTGGTGGTCGGCGTACGGTCCGGTTCAGTAGCGGCAGGGGACTCCTCCACCACATTGGCAGTCGTACGGCCAGCCGTCACGGAGGTGGGTGGGGTGAGGCTGACGGTCACGTGCGTCGTCTGCTGGTCCCCTTGCGCCCGCATGACCGGGGAAATCTCACCCGACACCGAGGAGACGGAGAGGGGCTCATCAGTGACCTCCGTAGAGAGTGGAATGACGGCCGAGGCGAGTTGGGTCGCCTTGATGAGACTGCTATTGTTGTTGTGGTCCCCGGTGGAGGAGAAGGAGGCGGCCAGGGTGCTCGTCGCGGGGCTCGGGGGGCCGGAACTGTTGCGGGGGGTCCGTCGGCGGTGCGGCTCCCCGGTGATGCTAGGCGGTAGGGTCGTCGTCGGCAGCTCCACCCACACCGCTGCCATATTCTTTTCTTCTGATGGCGGACGGGGCGGCCGGTCGGAGTGGGTGGAGGTCACGGAGGAGGTGCGCTGATGACCGACCGGGGAGGGAGAGTCGTGCCGGCGGGGGGGCACCATATCATAGGGGTGACGGGACGGCGTATTCACCTTACTACTATCCGTCTTACCAGGCCGAGGGGGCGTAGGAGGGGGGATGCCACTGGCGGTGTTGTTATTACTATTCGGATTGGTATTCCGCTTGCTGTGTTCAAAGTCGCTACCACTGTTATCGCTATTCCAACCCGAGTGGAAGGTGTTGGAGTAATCATTCGCGAATCCCTTTCCAGTGTTTTTTAACGGCTCGCTAGAAATATGGGTTCCACTCTCGGTTCTATTGCGGTCACTTTTCCACCAATTGACTTCGTCCGAGATGGGGTCGGCGTGTGTGGCGTCGTCCGTGTAATCCTTGTTATGATGATGGCCGCTGTGCGGGTGCTTGAGAGAGTTCATCCTGTTCTTGGACTCCTCCACGCTCTGGGAGGAGACGGAGGAGGCGCTGCTATCGGAGACACAGTCGGCGTCATCGTAGTTGGTGCCGTACGGATGGTCGGTGGTTGTCTCCATATATAAAGGGGAAAGGAAAATGTGTGTTTCAATACTAAAAACCTATTGCTTTCTTCGTTGTGGGAGATAGGTGGAGTGAGAAAAGTGTCTTGTTCTGCTGCAACAGGCGCCAGGAAAAGAAAAGAACGCAATGAGTATTTAAGTAAGGTTATTTCTTTCACACTCTTCTTCATGATGGAAGCATTGATTTCTTGTTCTAAAAAAAAAAAAAAAAAAAGGGGCGCTTCCGTAGCTATTATCATTCTATTAAGCATTTCGTCACTTCGTTTCCTTGCTTTTTTTATATAATACACTATTTCTTATGAATAACAATGTATTTTTATAGTATAGTTGTTGTTGTTTTCATTACAAAAAAAAAAAAAAAAGGACGTATTCTTACAATTCTCTCACCTTGCGGACTGTTCCTTCCGGGGGCTTGAAGTTCTCATCGGCGTGAGAGATGGGAACGCTCTCCACACTTTCGTTTTCTTCCTCCTGTTCCTCCTCTGCCGCCGGCTCTTCTGCCGCTGCCTCCTCGTCGTCGTCCCGCTCCACAGATGTGGCGTGGTGGGCACGCTGGCCTTCTCCTTCCTTCTCCGGATACTCCCCCGCGAGATAGCACTTGTGACGACGCACAAAAGGCTTCTCCTCCTCGACTGGGGCCTCCTCACCGGAGGGTCGGCCGGAGGGAGCGGGGGCGCTCTCGCGGAAGTGGACGACAATGTTGGCCTCGGGGTCGAACTCCTCCTCGTCCTTTTCTTCTTCCTGTTCCTCGACAGGTGGTTCGGGCTCTTCCTCCTCCTGTGGTTCCTCTTCCTTCGGTTCCTCCTCGTCGGCCTCCCGGTCGAGCTCGCCGTCGTCCTCGACCGCCTCTTCCATCTCATCCTCAGACTCGGACAGCTCCCGGTTGGAGTAGTCCATGTCGCTCTGACCGTCGTTGGTCAGCAGGTCGAGGTTGATGATCTCTACAGGGCGGGAGGGGCAGTCGGTCCCGGCAGCCCAGTTGAGGTGCAGCTCAAAGTACTGCACCAGCTTATGGACACGGGCCGTGTAGTTAAGCAGATCCGCTCCCCGCGCAAAGTAGCAGGAGACCAGCAGGTGAATGAACTGCTCATAGGAGGTGTTCGCGGAGAACCAGTGCTCGCAGGGCAGGACGACGTAGATCTCATTGCTGGCCTGGCTGTCCTTGGGGAGCAAGTCGTTGCGCTGGAGGAAGGAGGCATAGCCGTTGAGAAAGTGCTCCTTCCACGGGGCGCACTCATCAGCCTTGATAACCACATTGCCGTTCTCGTCGCTTTCGCGGAAGCCGAAAAAGTTGAACTCATTCTCGCGCAGCACATTCGTGGCGCAGCTGACGTTTCCTTGGGAGACAGAGCGCTCCTTCGAGGCGTTCTTGTACGGGCTACCCTCTCGCTTCGACTCCTCCGCGGTGGCGGGGTGAAGACGATACGGGTGCCGGAGACCTCTCCGCCGGCGCCGCTGTAGGCCTGCAGGCATCGCTCAAGGTCTAAAGGCGTGTAGAGGAGAATTTCATTAATGGTACCCACGACGGCACGCTGGAAGTTGCGCACGTCGCCGGTGGCCTGGGCGGCACGGAACTTGTCCAGCATCAGCTTGAGAGACTGCACCGACATGAAATCGGGAATCCCCTCAAAGCACAGCGAATTGTTAAAGATGACGCCTAACGTTGCCTCCAGGCCGATGCGGTCGTCGCTCGTGAAGAGGGAGGAGGTCTGGCGGGGGCTGCTCGCCGTGAGGGAGCAATCCTTCTCTATCACCTCGCGGTTGTTCGCCACGCATTGGTCACGGACGGTGTGCAGGGCCAGACGGAGGTCGCCCTCCAGGTCCTCGCCTAGCTGGGCGCGACGTCGCTGCGCCAACAGGTCTAAAAAGACGCGCGTGCTGGCGACGAGCTTGTCGTGGCGACGGAAGGTGGCAGGAGAGGTGACACGATTGGAGTTGAGGTTGGCGATAGGGATCAACGAGATGGGACGCACGGTGGGAGCCGGTGCCGCTGGTGGTGGGGCCGCTGGTGCCTTGGAGGGACGGAGGTGGGCGGGGAGTGGCTTGACGATCATCTCGTCGTCTTTCTTTTCCGTGGTGGGCTCTACCGGCTGGGGGGATTGACCGGCAGCCTGTTGCTGCGCGAACCACTCTGGCTGCTTGGCCGTGGTGCGGGATGGGGAAAGATCTTTGGTTTGTACAGTAGACATCACTTCTTGGTGGATGTGTATAACAATGGGAACGAGGAATAAGAATGGTTACTTATTGATCTAAAACTAAATCGATTGCACGGATAAACTACAATGTTTTTATTAATTTTTCTTCCGAGTTTTCTTGATGAAGAAAGAGCAAAGAAAAAAACAATGAACTATTCTCAACTGTTAATAAAATAATGAGGGAGAGAGGGAAAGGTTGTATTCATTCGCAACCGTTTAGAAACCAAAACACAAAAACATCGAAGCAGCAACAACAATTATAAAGAATTACGATGAGTATAATGTATGCAGTGTGAGATAAACGCTGTGAGCGCTCGCTCTATCGTTTGTTAAGCAATGGTGATGACCTCATCCGCTGCATTCAGCAAGGTTGGGCTGTTGGTAAAACACAACACGCCATGTAGTCTGCCGCTCTGCAGCAGGGACCGCCAGAGGGTGATGAACCCCAGCGTGGCCTCCTCGTCCAGGTGGGCGACAGGGTCATCCAGCAACAGGATATCCGCACCGTGGTAGAGTGCCCTTGCCATCATGAGACGATCGGCCTGGTCCGCGCTCAGTCGCTGGTAGGCCCGCCGGTCGGCCGCTCCCCCCGCCCCCAGCGTGCGGCTCATGCTGCCCGAGGTAATGCGGGTCAGGACACCCTGTGGGAACTGTTCTACAAACTTGCAGCCAGCCGCCGCCATGCACCGCTCGACTTGCCGCACGGTCTGCACGGAGGCGAGGGAGACGTATCCATTCAGAGACACATTCTGTGCAATGGATGCACCGTCGAATAGGATACTCTCCTGGGGGACATAGCTGAACACATGGCTGCGAAGGAGGTCCACAGGGATGCGCTTCAGGTCCACCTCATCGACGGTGGGGGCGGTACGAGAGACGGGGGAGGAGGAGTGGGAGACCCCTCGCCTGGACAGACTGCATACGGAGCCGCCACTCTTGTACAGGCGCACGTCTGGCCCACCGTGAAAGGTAAAGGTGATGGGAGGGGCGTCCCCCTCCTCTCCTTCCTCGCTCTCCTCAACCATGTACAAGGATAAGAGTAGGTGCGCGAGGGTGGTCTTGCCACAGGACGGTGGCCCAGTCAGGCACACCATCCGCCCAACTCCGTTTGCGTCCTGCAGTACAATTTCGGCAGAGAATGGTTTGGGGAACACCGCCACATCCATCATGGTGGGATAGCGGAACTGAACACGGTGTAGGGTAACCTTGTGGAGGACATGGGACCGGTGGAACTTGCCGTCCAACAGGCTGGAGCCACTCACACAGCAGTCCGGTACCTGCACCCCACTGGCGGTAAAGCAAGTCATCCGTGCTGTCACGTAATTGTGCCAGTGTTTCCTCTCCGCCAGGGTGGACTCTTCGAACCGCTCCGGTCGCAGTACATGCTCCAGCACGCTCGTCTTGTACGCATTGTGCAGAATCATCTCCATCAGATCATTACCGTCTGTCACCACACTCAAAGCGCTTTCAATGACGCTAGAAGCGTAGGTGACGCTCACGACATTGTGAATCTTCCACCGGCGGGCAACCACCGTGGTGATGGTGATAGGGAGCAACCACTCCGCCGTCTGCAGCGAGGCGTACCCCAGGGCGGCGACGGACTGCCCCCACGGAAGGGAGAAGAGGGCACGGAAGGCGCCCATGATGTAATCCGCCCCGTCAAACGACTCATCCCGCTTGTGCTGGGACTGTTGGTTCCACCAGTGCACCAGTCGTACATCCGCGCCATAGGGCCGCAGCTGATGGATCGCCCCCACAATCTCTAAGCCTCTCAGCCACATGCCGTCCCTCGCGAAGCCATCCTCCTCGTCCTTCTTGTCCATCTCCTTTCCTTGGCCAATCCAGCTCAGGTAGCCTTCCCGCTGCAGTACCCCATAGTACTGCTCCACCAGGCCAGCAAGACGATTGAGGAGGCGGGGCGCTACTGCAGCGATCACCGCTAGCAGCAACACACGACCGTGGACCTCCCGGAAGGTGGAGCGGAGGAGGGCGAATGTGCTCACCGTATTAAACAAGAACTGATGCACCTGCACATCCACCCCCTCCATGTCGTCCACATAGTACATAATCTCCTCCACATCGTCGTAGGTGTGCTTGTCAAAGTAGGAAAGCGGGGTGTGGGAGAGTGCCTCGAATAGTTGCGCCGTGACCGCCTGTCGTCTCTGGCCGGCAGAGAGGTTGATAAACTCATTGGTGGTGCGTGTCATGACGTAACTCAGACCCAAACGCCCAAACTCCGCCAGGACCAACAACACCACCGTCCAGCAACTGCTCTTGAGTGCATTGTCTCTCCCTTCCTGAACAGGCCTATTCTCTAGGTAGTGCTCCACGGTGGTTTTGAAGCCTCGTCCGAGGGAGTTGATATACGTGTTGGCGGCCGTCAATACCGCAATGAGAGCGGCAGAGATGTACTTGGACTTGGACGAGGCATAGAGGTAGCGCCCTAAACTATAAAGACTTTTGATTCGCATCTGTCGCTGCACTTGTTGGAGCTCCAGCCGCACGGCGGTCAGGGTGGACCAACAGCCAACCGCGGAGGCCATCACCTTCACTAAACCAGTGGACAAGGCATACTCCGACACGCTAATCATCTCCTCCGTGTTGGGCCAGCGCCAGATGCAGCGGTCAAAGATCGGCCTGGCATACGCATCCAGCTCCTCGAGGTCCTCCTCACAGCGGTGGACATCCTTATCCACGATGAGCGCTTGATAGATGGCGCGAATGTTCCCCAGGTACCACAGCAAGGCAAGACTGGTACTGCTGGTGTCAAACAGGGTAGGTCCGTTCGATCCCTCGCACGTGACGGCGTGGGTGCGGAAGAAGGGAGGGGCGGCGGCTAGGATGAGTTTGCGGATTTCTCTGGTGGAGACGACCGCATCCACCGTACCCGTCCACGAGAGGAGCAGCGCCTCCCACTTGAGTCGAGGCTCATCAGAGTCGGAGTCCCCTCCGCCCGACACGGCCCACGCGCCTAGCTGCACCAGCCGCGGCTTCTCCCGATAAATAAAACACCCCTGGACTGGTAACTCCAGGCGGTTAGAGAAGTCTAGCACTGTCCTACGGCATAAGGTTTGGGTTTCTCTATTCTTTTTTAAAAACTCGTGCTTGGGGTCCACGTGGTGGATGGGAAGCAATCCAACGCAGGACTCCGGTAACGCCCGCGACACGGACGGGGCGTTGGGCCGTGGCGCCATCAGAATCGCCCTCTCCAGCTGCTGCCAGTATTGAATAAGCATTTCCGGTGTAGGGCGAGGATCCTCCTCCTCCTTCTCCTCTTCCTCTTCCTCGGAGGAGCTCTCCACAAGGTCGGTCGTCACCGCCTCCCGCTGTCGTCGGTACTGACGGCGACTACGGAGGTACCGTTCCCAGTGCCGCTTGAAGTAGTACACACCACGGCCGGTCTCCACGACCATGAAGGTGGCGCAGCAGACGGCCACGAACCGCGTTTCACTAAAGTGCAGGGCCTGCAGCACCGAGAAGGGGCGCTGGATCACCGATGACGCCGATGATGAAGTTACACTAGTCATTTTTGCTGTTCAAATAAATATAAGAAAAAGTTTTTGTCCGCTATCACGATATAAAAATGAATTACGTTTTGGTTATTTTTTGATGTTTTGTTGTTGTTTTATACAGCTGAACCTTTTGCAGAACATTAAAGTGAGAAAAAGGGAAAAGAATTGTATAATATGGTAGAGAGGAGAAAAGATAGAATAGCACAAGTTGATTCCGTCATTGTGTTGGGATAAAATTATGCTTCCAACGGAAGTTTTGTGATAAAATGAGAATATGTGAATGCTTTGTAAATAAAGTGAGTCTTCATCCTTTTTTTCATAAGGAATCGGACCGAAACGAAACGCAAAAAAAAAAAAAAACAGCAAAAGAGTTCGTTTTATTGGTTACAGGTCGCTAAGCGACACCTGCACATCGGACGCCGCCATCACCGTCTCGTCGTGTGTAGCACAGATGATACCCTTCACCCGACCAGACTGCAGTAACTGCCGCCACTCTGCCAAGATCTCCGTCTTGGTGGCCTTGTCTAGCCCAGAGGTCATCTCATCCATGAGGAGTACCTTCCCACCGAGGAATAGCGCCCGTGCCAGCATAAGCCGCTGTGCCTGCCCACCGCTCAGCTGCACAACCCCCGCACCGGACGCACTCCCATCGCCTGCCTGTGTGACCTGAGTGAGGACCCCTTGAGGGAAGCGCTGCACATAGTCGCACTTGGCCTCCCGCAGACACGCCTGCACCTTCGCGAGCACTTTCGTGTGCGTCAGGGATACCCGCGACTGGAGGCACACATTGTGGGCAATGGTGGCACCAGGGAAGATGGATGGGGTCTGGGGTACAAAACTAAACAGTTGCTCCCGCAGCACACGGCGGGGGATGGCGCCAATGTTCATGGCAACAGGATTGCCTGCACTACCGTCGATCGGGGCTACGGTGAGCTGGAGGGTGTCGCCCAGGTTGGGATGATCGTACAGTCCCAGTAGTAGTTTGAGTAGGGTGGACTTTCCACTACCGCTCGACCCCACAATGGACACGAGCAACCCGTCGCCATTCTCTTTACGGACTGGAAAAGAAATGTCGAGGTGGTCGGGGAAGACGGGAACCGTGGGGGCCGTAGGGTAGCGGAACTGCAGGCCGCGCACCGTCACACCCGACACCGTGTAGTCCGACAGATCCACCGGGGAGGGCGCCGTCCGCTCATATTCCTCCCAGGAGTGCGGGGACAGAATGGTCTCAATCACCTTACTCTTGTACGCATTGCGCACCACCACATCATAGACCCGACCGGCATCCAGGGCGGTGGTGACGAAAGAGGAGAAGGCGGTGGACCCCTCCAGCAGTTGGGAGGCCATCACGTTGATCGAGCGTCCTCCTCTGAAGTTAATGTTGGCGCCGTAGGAGGACACGACAATGGGCAGGAGAAACTCCGACAAGGTCAGCAGCGCGGTACCGAAGGAGGGAAGGGTCAGGAGGTCGGTGGAGGCGGGCAGCAGGGCGGAGGAGGTGGCGCGGTCCCTCCGCTTCATGGAGGAGAATTCATTTGGCTTGTCGTCGTCGGTGGTGTAGCGCGACCCGTACTGGTAACGGTTCCACCAGTGCATCAGCCTCACATCTGCGCCGTACGGTCGTAGAAGGGGTAGGGCGGTAATGATCTCTAACCCACGCAACATGATCCCATCCCGGTTCACGTTACTATCTGTGTTTTCGCCTTCCTGTAGGTCAATGTCCTCCCCACCAGTGGCCAGCGCGAAGGAATCGTGCAAATCATCGTCGCCTTCGTCATTCAAGAACAACGCCCACCGCTGACGGGCGAGGTGGTAGTACCGAGTGGTGGCCCTCGCCAGCACCTTCAGAGACCGGCTGGCGATCGTGGCAGCAATTACAAGGCAGCATCCTTTAGGGGAAGCAATCGTAATGAAGGCGGCACGCACGGTGGCGATACTGTTGATCAAGTCAAAAATGTATTGGTGCAAGTGAATATCCACGCCCTCAATATCGTTCACATAGTACACAATCTCCTCCACGTCGTCGTTGTTGTGCAAGTCGTAAAACGTCAGTGGAAGGTGCGACATGGCCTCGTACAGTTGTACTTTTACAATATCACGACGGATAGAGGCGGCGTGGTGGATGTAAGTCTGCGTAAAGTTCACCAACACCCCATGAAGGGTTAGTCGGAAAAGCTCAAAGGCGCAGAGGGCGACTATGGGTGCATAGCTAACCTCCGTGGGAGTGCACGATTCCCTGCAGCCACGGTTGCCACTTCCCCACAGCGCCGTCTTGTAGGACGACATGAGCGACAGAAGTGCCTCGGAGATACCCGCACGACTTTGTGACGCGCAGGACGCCACGCGGGCGGTCACCCCGGTGAGAAACATCAACACAATCCAAGAGGTCGCCTTGTTGCGAGAGGAGGAGTACATGTAGTTGAGTAAGACGCGAATGTACGAGAAGGACTGCTGTTGACGAACGTGCTTCAGCCGCCTGTAATACTGTCGCAGTACCTCCCAACAATGACGGGGGGAGCAACCAATGAGTGCAGTGTCATCCGGGGCGGTAGTATCCTTGATGCACAGCTTGTACAGGACGTGTAGATGCGTCTCCAGCTCCTCCACATTCTCTTCGCACCGCATGGTGTCATTGTAATAAAACAAACTACAATGAATCTCCCTCAGGTGGGTCAGGAACCACACCAGCGCTAAATTAGCAAGGGCACAGCGACTGTGTGGACTGAGCACGGCCGTCGACTGTCCTTTGACTAGCATGTGCTTGTGCAGCGCAGTGAGCAGCTGTCGAACCTCGTAGACGTTCACTTCGTATCGAGCCGTGTCTTGCCACAAGGAGAGTAATGCCCCATAGGGAGATAGTTCCTTCGCTGATACCCCTGTGGAGGTGAGTAGGCTGGCAACAGCTGATACCTTTCCCTGGCCCTTCTGCCAGAAGCAACTGGATGGGGTGACTGGTACTAACACAGTGGCAGCGTTGGTGAACAGTATACTGTGGTCGGTGTCGTGGCAGTCGGCCATCACAATGTGGTTCAGGGGTGTCGCTGGACTGGGTTGCGCTAGCGGTATGGCACTGTCCAGCGTATCCTCCAGCACCGTCCAGTACGTCTCACACTTCTCCAACTCCGAGGACGCCGTGACAGACTCTTCTCCATAATCCTTCTTTTCGGTACGGCGGCCTCGTCTCGCACGACGGCAGACAAGGGAGAGTAAATGAACGGCCTCTACCCCTACTAGTATCGCCCCAATGTGCAGCACCAGGGGTGCATCGCAAATCTTACGAAGGGGTCCCATCTGAGATAGTTTGTAGAGGGGCGAATACTTTTCCATTAATACAACGGGTGGTGGCTTGAACTGGCCGCCCTCCGTCATTGGGCATCCCATTTTGGATTCTAAATACTGTGAGTAAAATAAACTAATATTAGTTTACTTTCTAGATCGTTTGGGAGGGAAGAGGAAAAATGCATCATCGCGCAGGTGTGTGAATGTGTAAAACACGAAAAGGAACCATTTCTTTTCCACGTACATTACATGGGTTGTGATTTATATCATTGCATAATCATCCTCGCCAAAGAGGAATATCTCGTCCTCCTCTCTGGGGCGCTTCTTGGCGCCACCTTCCTCACCGCCGGGGTTCGCGTCCACCAGACCACTGTTGGCGTTCGCGGTACCGACATTACTCTCCTTATTGTTGTACCGCCCGCCGCGTGTGTTCCCTCCGCCAGCCCCACCCCGCTGTCCTCTGCCGCCGACCCTCGCCGTCTCCTCTCCAAAAGTGAGTGTGGACGGCGACAGGAGGGTGTCGTCCTCGTTGGTGATGAGGGAGGCCACGTACTTGGTCAGCTTGTTGTCCTTGCCGGCCACACTGTACGACACCTTCACCCGCTCCTTGAGCAGACGCTGTTCCGGTGGGACCCGCGCCGTGTCCCATAACACACTAGACTCCTGGAACAGCACATCAGGGGCGTTGGGCTCCTCACACTGAATGTAGCCTCGCTTCTCGTTGGGGTCGTATGTACGGATCATCCCACGATACCGGACCAGTAGTGGTGGCGATGGTGCGGTACTTTCTTCGCCTGGTGGAACCTCTGCTGCCTCCGCCCGTGTGGCGTTGCCTAGCGGTAACTCGGATTTGAACCCCACAACTGCTGCATTGGGTTGGTCCTCATATAAAGGACGAAATAACTTGTGAAACCAGGCTTGCTCCATCGGCAGCGCGTAGAGGTACTGCGCCCCTCCCCGTATATGCTCCGCTCGCAGGAGGCGACTATTACTCTTTCCTAGCCGGTTGCGGTGCACCGTGAAGGAGAGCCGATCACGCACGTGCACCGTGGGCTTACCGTGGGTGACTCCCCACAAAAGTAGCTGCGCACCCCGCTCGTCGAGCTCCTCGGCGGCACGGGCGGCCATCTCTAGCTCTGGCTCCGTCGGTTCCGGCGCACAGCGGCGCAGCTCCCCCTTCTGGGAGTCTAGCTTACTCAGCATATCCGCCGGGCTCAAACCGTCCTCCTCTTGTCCTTCCTGTGGTGCCTCCCCTTCGCCGTCCTCTTCATTGTCTAGATTGTCAGTTTCCTGGAGTGCGGGCGGCAGCTCTAAACCGTGCTTCTTGTAGTACGCCGTAAGCGCTAGCTTGGTGAAGCCCAGCATGAGGGAATTTTGTGTGAAATAGATGTCAGGGCCACCCACGTCGGGGGCAACGAAACCGAACCGCTTCTGCGGGCGGAACGTCGCACAGTGTCCTTCGTGCACGGTCCGCTGTCCCGGTGGTAGCAGTTCCAGCTGCTCCTTGGAGGAGATGACTCTATTCGCGGTGCGTGGCGCTGGGACAGCCTTCTCCTCCGCCCCAGTGGCGGTGGCATCCTCCCCTGACAGCGCACCGAGTTCCTCTTCCTCCTCGTCGGCCTCTAACTGACGGGTGAGCTCCGCGTACTTGGTCGCCTCCACCACCGCCGTATCCTCCAAGTCCATCTCAAATTCTAAGGTTGGTTTCGCCTCCACCGTACTGACGGCGTAAGGGTCGATGGGGGCAACCCCGACTACCGCCGAGGGAGCTGTCTTCACCACCAGAGGTGCCTCCTCCTCCTCGCCCATCGGAATACCGTCTCTCAGGGTGTCGGCCGCCTCCCGCAGTGCGATCTGCTCCCGATAGGAGGAGGGGCCTAGCTCTAAACTAACATTGGCGGGAATACAGCTAAATACTTCATCGAATAATGTTTTGGAAGTAAATTTGGGTGGCATCCCTAAAATAAAAAAAGATGAATTCTCCTGTATAAAATAAAGAGAGAGAATGTGGTTTTTGATGGTTGGTTCTTTTTTTTTTTTTTTTACCTCAGCGAAAAGAAAGAAACACACGGATAAAACAAAACGAAAAAGATTCAACACGGAAAATATCTGGCGTACGAACACGACGCGAAAAAAAAAAAAAAAATGTTCATCATTAACAAATAAAAGCGTGTATAGATGTATATTAATTCTCTTCCAAATAGCGGCACCACGTTCCTTTTTATTTTGTTATGTATTGTTTTTTTTTTTTTTTTTGTTTACATATGTGTGTACGATTATGATAGGATACGCATTACTTTTTAACTGGTCTCTTCTTCCGCACCACGGACTGTGCCCCGTAACTGGTGAACTCCAACGACGCGGAGACCTCGCTCAAACAGCGGGAGTCCTCGTCGGTATTGTTTTGGGGCCGGGAGACTTTCCCCACCGCACAACTCACAAACACGATTTCTTCATCGGGCAGTGTCGCCCGTATCTCAGCGGCGTCCTCTTGTGTAAAGTGGCGTGGGGACGGCAGTTCTTGTGCGACCTTTTCATAATCTAGGCGTGCCGACTCGCGACTGAGCGGGGTGCGCTGCCCCTGCTCGCTGCAGGCCAGTGGGTTAGACCGGCCAGCAGCGGCGGAAGGGGGCAGGGCAGTGACGGGGGATCGCGCCGGGATCCTCGTTCTTCGTCACTTGACTCCCACTCAGTCGCGTCATCTTTTTTTGACGACGGCGACCGGTGGCTGGGGGAGGTACCAGCAAATGAACCCTCCCTGGAGGACATGCCACCGACGGTGGAGTCCCCTTTTGCACTACGACTCTGTTTCTTCAATGACTTTTCTCGTTTTTTACGCTCTTTTCGTTCCTTCTTAGACTCGGACTTTTCGCTTCCCTTGGTGGACTTGGTCTCTCCCTCCGCCGCCTTGCTAGAGGCCACCGTCCCTTCCTTGTCGCTCTCCTCCTCCTCCTCCTCCTCTTCCTCCTTGAAGTGGTCGTCAAAGGAGACCCATGGGAAAAAGTCGTAGTTGGGTAATATCATATCCTCAAATATTTTCTCCCGCAGTACGTTGGAGATGATGGAACTAAGATCGGGTAGCAGACTAAGGGCGGTGGCGAGGAAACCTTCCGACTGTACATTTTGCGTAATCTCTAATCGGAGCTCCGGCGGCTGAGGGCAACCCAGCCAAAACTTTTTCGTGTGTGGTGGTCCCACATTCAGTCGCATGCGCCCCGCCAGCTCTAGCACCTTAATCGTAAAGGTGATATCGGGTACCTTGATGTCACGGTAGGTGATGGAGAAGCGGACCGCCAGCACCAGACCGCCGCGGTAGAGCACGTCGAAGGCGAACTCGAGGTCGCCGCAGGTGGACACCTCCGCCTCGCTCACATTGTTGAACAAGGGGACCTCACCACCGATGGTTAGACTTTCCAAAAAAATCTTCCCCTTCACGTTCTGTCCTAACGTCTTTGCCAGCGCCTCAAACTTTTCTTGAATCTTCTTCGTCAAAATATCATGGAGGCGATTGGAGGTGGTGTTCTCAAAGAATAGTCGCGCCACCAGCACATTGAAAATGTCCTTGCAGGGCATGTGCGTCAGATAATGGTTCCACAAGTCGGTCCGCTCATTCGATTGCAGCAAGTTCATCCACCGTTCATTCTCGCGACGTGTAGGGAACTTGATCGCGATGCAGCGCCACGTGGAGACCTCCGCCACGGTGGGGGCTGTCTTGTCCGACCCTATGGAGTAGGTGTGCTCCCCAGCCGCATTCTCCCCGTAAAAGGTGTTTTTCAAATACGAGGCGAACCCTTTCGGCTTGACGCTGTCCGGCATAAACAGGTTGGTGATGCCGTAGTCGAGCGGCCGGGCCTCACCCCCGCCGTCGGTCAGTGCGTGACTCGTGTCAGGGGAGGACCGCAGGTGCGCAGGGGATGTGTGGTGATGATGATGCTTCTTGTCCCTCGCCACATTACTCAAGTGCATCTCCAACAGCTTATCGAGGAATGGAATGAACAGCGGACTACCCTCCTTCGCGGTAAGGACGGTACACTTGCCTTTCACCGAGGCATACCGTGAGCGACTGTTGACGTGACGGTGGTACTTGGAGATTTTCTTACCCGTCGTCTCCACACAATAACTGTTGATCTTACCTAGCAACGTCTCTTTCAGTACTTTTTGTCGATGATCTGGTAGCGTGAGGACTTGCTCGATGCGGTAGATGTGAAGGGTATGATTGAGCAAAACACAGCGACACAGCACGGCCTCGCCGACAATGTCATTGTCAAAACAAACTAAGCGACACAAGGTCTCCACCTTCGACGGTGGCACCTGCGCCGCCTCCTTCGCCACGGCATCAAACGCAGCATGTTTCAGCGCTTTTTTACGGATTGTCTTCTCCATCAGCGATGTTACTTTTCTAAAGACCAGGACAAAAAAAGTGAGGCAGACGACGGCCCCTAAAAACGCCCCATACAAAAAGTGTATGGCTATGAACATATTTCCTAATTTTACTTTTTATCCTGCTACTATTCTCTAAACAGTACTATTCTGTTTTTGTTTTTTTGGCCCCAGGCACCTTTCCGAGAAACCTAACAGGAGGTCCTCTTTTTCTTGCCCACTATAGTTGTGGCGCCAAAAAGCAAACAAAAATCTCTTTACCAAGAGATTTGTTTCTTGGTCTGTACTTTGTGTTGTTTTGTTTGTTTTTTGCCCACGTTTATGTCTGTTCAAAAAAAAAAAGGGGGGGCAAACTAAAAAGAGGATGGGGAAAGGTGAAAAAGTTGTTTATAAAGCACGAAACGTATCTCGGGGTCAACCGGTACTCGAGGAAGATATTCTTTGCTTTTTTTTTTTTTTTTTTTCGTGTATAAAACGTACATTGGCATTAAAAAGACAGCAAAGATGAAAATTAACAAATACTGTGTATACAGTACGGCTGGGAGTCTAAGCATTCCCATTTTTTTTTTTTTTTACATTGTTCCTCCCCTCCGTCTAGCTCGTCTTTGATCGGCCAGCCGCCTGCGCATCCATATCCTTTCCCTTCATCTTGAGCTCCACTTTTAGGTTGCGGCTCACATTGCGTCGCTTCGAGGTGGAGACGCTGGCGTTGCTGGGGCTCACATTTGGCCGCTTCCGCAGACTGCGGGTAGACGTACTGAGGGAGTCACTCTCCGTGTAGTGGTCGGCCGACACAGAGAGGTTCGTTGGGGGCGGTGGGCTGCGGTCGCCGCTTCCCTCCGCTTTGGGTACCTCCTTGGAGGGCGGCGGGGCGCCGCTGAGTTCTGCGGCCCGACGGCGGTCAAACGTCCGGCGCTTCTTCTCCACCCGCACTTTCGGCGCCGACTCCACACTAGGAAGAGGAAAGTCATCCATAAAGGGTAGAATCATATCGGAGAAGAGATACAGCTTGATGAGGTTGGTCATGATGCCGCTGAGGTCCGGCAGGGAGGTGAGGATGCGGTGCAGCAGACCTTTCCCACAGGCCCCACCCTGTCGCACCTCCAGTCGCACGACAGGCGGCTTGTGACCACCGATCCAGAACTTGGGGGTGGGCGGAGGGCCAATGCTAATGTGCGCCGTCCCCTCCAGCTCCAGGAGTTTGACAGAGAAGACAACATGAGGGATGCGTATCCCGCGGTAGGCGAGGGCCAGCCGAAAGTACAGCGTGAAGGCCTCCTCCCCTCCCTTGTACTGAATATTGAAGTCAAACCCGAACTCCCCATTGGTGGAGATGGTGGGGTCGGACACCTCGCTAATCCACGGGAGCGCATTGCCCAGCACAAAGTCGTCGAGCAAGATGTCTCCCTCCAAGTCACGCGGAAACTTGGTGAGGGACACTTTTTTTAGCTTCTTCCGGATCGCCCCGATGAGCAAATCGACGAAGCCGTTGCCGCTAAAGTTCTGAAATAGAAAACGAGACGCAAACAAATTAAAAGTGTCGGGGTTGGGGACATTCTTGGCGAACTCCCGCCACGCGTCAGCCTCCTCGATACAGCGGAGGAGGGTGAGCCACCGCTCCTGATCCCGCACATTACTAAACTTGACGATCATCCCCGTCCACGTCGCCATGTTGGCGCGCGCATTGTTATTGTTGTTGTTACTATTATTATTGTTGTTGGTCGCGGAGGCGTTGTTCATGGCCCAGGAAGAGGCGCTGGTCTCGGGGCCGAGGTCGGCCGATGGCTCCGACAGGAAGGAGTTTTCCATCGCGTCCACACCCTTCGCAAACAGTGGTCGCCCGTCGGACGTCCCCACGTAGAGCACCCTCCCGTGAAAGACAGGGGCGATGGGGGTGGGGGACTTGGCACTGCCAACACCGGGCAGATTGGCATTCGCCGCGTTGCTCGTACTCACATTAATGGAGCTTGTCATGTTGTTGTGACTATTGCTCGTTCGTAAGGGACTGCTGGCGTTATTGGGGTTCGCCATAGGGGAGCCCGCCTCGCCGCCTTTCCCAAACCGCTTCCATTCCGCCACGACCAAACGGTGTACATCCATCTTCCCTTTCAAGTGTTCTGCAAACAGTTGGTTGCCTTTCCCTCCTTTGTGTCCGACGTCATCAATGACCGACAGACCTTTGCGGGTGGGGAGCAACTCCGAGACGGACACGACATTACCGACCAGCGCTAGGCGGCACTCCACCGGGGGGCCACACGCCCCGTCCTCATACCACGTCAACGTGCAGGGTGACGTCAGCTTCAGTGGCGTCGCAAGGGAAATGCTTCCTGTCATCCCCTCCAGCCCTTGCTCTCGCAGCGAGCGGCGGTCCCTACTCTGTTTCTGCTTCAACATGTACAAGGCCTCCTCCGGGGTGACGATGCCACTGGCAATGTGCTTCGAGGTCACCCCACCCATCATTCTAGAAATGATCTGCAGTAACTTGACGAGCACATCAAACCCGTACAGGAGCGTGAGGACTACAGCGGCGATGCCGACGATATAACCAATGACGAAGAATTCTATGGAGGTAGTCATATTTTTTATTGTGATTCTGTCCCCTTAATTGATGCTTATTTTATTCTTTCTTTTATTGAAAAAAAAGGGGGGGAGATTTATTTTGTTTAGTTCTATCCATGTGGTGTGTCACCATTACCCTTATATAGTGGATGAGAAGAAAAAAATTGAACGATGCTTCGCAATCTAACGCAAAAAAAAAAAAAATGGATTAAGCAATGTCGCTCTTGCGCTCCTTGAGTAGGCGTAATTGGTGCTCTAACCCACTCAGCCACTTGAGCGATAACGTATAATCACTCATGTTCACCGACAGTAGTGTACCGTCACTGACCGCTGCCTTCTTCTTCTTCTTGGTCTTCTCCTCACTGCTTCCCTGTAGCCGCTGCCATGAAGCGCCACTGCCGCTAAAAGTGCGTCTCTCTGCCTCTCCCTCCATGTAGGGTAGGTTAAGCAGCTGTAGATGATACTCCCCTCGCAAGGCCACCTCGTAACTTTCCTTTAAGCGAATCAGCTGAAACTGAACTTCCTTTTTCAAATACTCCTCTGCTAGTTTGAGGCGTTTGATCGTCATCTTCTTTCCACCCACATCGGTGTTCGTGACGCTAGGGGGCAATACGGCATCTCTCAGCGCCACCTCCCCGCCCTTCTTATCTTTTGTAGAGAGCAGATTACCGAGGAAAGGAGGGACCGCCGCGTACGGCGCTAGTACATTGCGAAACGGGGACAGCAGCGGGAACTCCACCCAGTCCCCCGCCGTCAGAGAGGATGCGCCCACCTCCGTCAGCTCCACACTCCCTTTGGAAGGTGTACTCCGACTGCGGCGCACCTTGCCCGACTGGACAGGCGGTGGTCGCTCGCCCAACACACGCCACACCACCGGTGCGAGGGCCAGCTCGCTCTGTTGCAACAGTACCTCAAGGAGACAGTTCTTCCCCTTTACCGGGAACGGCACCGCCGCACCGAGGAAGGAGCGCCAGTGGACGACCGCCTCGGTGAGGAGCAGCGTGTGCACCTGCAGGTGATGCAGGTAGTAGTAGAGGCAAGGGGTGTAGGCAGACTTGGGGACTGGATGAAGGTGAAACGAGAGGCCGCCCACCGCCATGATACCATCCGGGGAAGAACTATGAGGGCGGGAGGAGGAGCGCCGTGGCTCCCCTTCCTCCTCACGGAATGGTCTCGCCGTGTAGGCCCTCGTGTCATCCCCGTCCCTCGCCTCCATCTTCTCGCGCACCAACTTCATATCCATCGGTTTCAGGGAGAGTGGAACACTACGACCCCCGTTGGGGCCTTTTTCTAATTTGTAAATGTTTTCCCTGTCGTTAATGCGGTCGGCGGGGAGAGGACGGACAGGGGCGGAGGCGCGCCGGATTGCTTTCGTGGGAGACGGCGCGGCCAAGACCTCCGCACCACCCATCTCCGCGGTGATGAACTTGACAAAACCGCAAAGAGCAGACCACACGCTATCCCGCCGCTCCACACAGGTCTGTACACGCTGCACCGCACTTTCGTATGCTAACAGAGTGTCCAACAGTGGTTTTACCTCGTCCACCAGCTCGCGCAGATAGGCCTCCCGTCGTGACTCTTGATCTGCCTCTCGGCTCGTCTGCGGGCTATCCGGCGCGGCCTTCTCCTCCACCACCGGCTTGGGGTTTGGTTTTTGTGTACTACCAAAGGAACTGGGTGGCCCACTGTCCTCGCTTCCTTTCACCGACGAGGAGTAGCCGTAGTAAGCCGCGTGGCGGGAGGCATGTAGCGCAGTCATATGCAACGGTTGCGCCGTGTCACCGCCGTCCTCCTCCGAAGTCCGCCGCGGGTCACTAGGCCTAGTCGCCTTCGCCGCATAACTAGAATTATCTTTTAAAATAGAAGTCAAGGCCGGCAAGACCACTTTTTTCCGCCGTCTATACTCCGTCACCACCACCGCCAGATACTTCTCTAAATACACCACATCATAGGGCGGTAAGTCCATCCCACTTATCACCTGCTGAACTCGCTTTAGGATCGTCTTCAACTCTTTTTTCACGCTACCTGGTTCTTTTCCCTCTGCACCACCCTTCTCCACGCTAGTGGCCTGTCTTGCAACCTTGGAAGACTTCGTGAGGGAAGATATCGTATCAAAAACGGTTTCGTTATTACTCATTATAAAACCAAAATCAAACACTTCTATCAAAAATTGAAAATCTAAACCTTCTTTCACGAAATACTTTCCTGTAAAAGCTCAGAATTCTTTTATGACTAGTGGAGAGAAAGGGAGGGGGAAAAAAACAAAAGGAATACAGTGGTGGAGGCGTGCACACGCACAGCACACAGTTGACACACCCACAAGCAACGTAAGGAGAACTCTTTCATTTTCAGGTCGTTCGAAAAACCACTCTACGTGGGGCTTGACGAAGGCCTCAGGGGGTAAGGGAAGGGATGTCGAAGCATCAAAAGTAATAAAAAGTGGGAAAAAAAAACCTTTTACATAATCGCCTCTACATTGGCGATTACATGAATCTTCGAAATAAACAATCTTTTTGAATTCAGAGTCACGTGTACGAAGAGACTCCTTCATCAGTCAGACATTTAAAAAAAAACGGATCGTTACTGAAGAAAAAAAGGGTCGTGAAACGTGGGTCGGATTTCTTCTATTGGCCGTCGGCGAGATTAGCTGCACTGAAGGTCGGTCGAGCGGCATCGGTACTGCCAGAAGCACAGGAGCGAAGTGTACCGGCTGGGATTCTCGGAATTCACCTCCTTCGTCGCGGCAATCAGCACATCGTGCGTCTTCCAAGTGTCGGGCATGCATCCGCAGAAGTTGTTGCCGGCGAGATTGACGTCCGTCAGAGTCGTCATCAGGCCCCACTGGGCAGTCAGAGCACCAGTCAGGCCGTTGTTCGAGAGGTCCACCACACGCAGGTTGGGAAGCACCCAGTACGGCATGCTGCCGCGGGCGCCGGTCTCGCTCAGGTTCACCTCCTCCAGACGGATCATGCCGTTCCAGGAGCTCGGGATGCAGCCGCCAATGGGGTTCTTGCTCAGGTTCAACACGCGGATCTGCTTCAGGCTCGCCCAGCTGTCGGGGAAGTACCCGGCAATGCTGTTGTTCGACAGGTCGAGGTTCGTGATCTTCACCTGCGCACCATCCAGGATGGAGTCGTACACAGGGGGAGCACGCCAGACAGGCCGCGGCCGCTCAGCGACACCACCACCTCGTTGCTGTTCGGGCAAGACACGCCAGTCCAGCCGCAGTAGTCCGTGTCAGGGGCGTTCCACAGGTCCGCCAGTCCGCTCACGGAGCCGCGGAGAAGGTTCAGGAAGCGGGACGTGTCGTCCGTTAGCACGGGCGCGCGCGTCGTCGTCGTGGAAGTCGTGGAGGTCGTCGGCGTCTTCGTAGGGGCAACAGTGGTCGGCACTTCGCTGGGGGCAGCCGTCGACACGGTTCCCTTGTTGGGCGTGTAGGGGCAGGTGCTTTTCTTGGTGCACAGGTTGTTGGTCAGGCAGTTGTCGCTCTCAACGGGCAGTCCGCTCACGGCATTCAGCAGCGCAACGCTGCTTCGCCAGCTCGACGGGACGCAGCCGCAGAAGTTGTTGCCAGCCAGGTTCAGGGACTGCAGGTTCGTGAAGCTACCCCACTCGGAGCGGAGGGAGCCGTACATGTTGTTGTTCGACAGGTCCACCACGCGGAGGTTGGGCATCATGTATCCCGGCCACTTGGGCAGGCTCTTGCAGACAGCAGTGTTGTGCAGGTACAGTTCCTCCAGGCCGCTCATCTTCTTCCAGTCGTCAGGGATCTCGCCGCGCAGGCTGGTGTGAGACAGGTTCAAGAAGCGCAGGTTCGTCAAGTCCTCCCAGTCATCCTCGATGTCGCCGTAGAGGCCAATGTTGTCCGAGAGATCAATCGACACAACACGGACATATCTACCCCAGTCGTCATCCACCTCGGGCATCTTACCGGTCAAGCCGCGGCTGCGGAGGTTGATGTACACGTCGCCGTTCTCGTCGCAAGTCACACCGTCGTACTGGCAGTAGTCGCTGCCGGTCCAAAGAGCACGCAGAGAGCGAATCTCGTCCTTGAACTCATCAAAGAACAGCTTCGTGTAGACGTCGTTGACAGCCGTGTTGCCGTTGTTGTTGTTGCCGCCGTTGTTGTTGTTACCGCCGTTGTTACCGCCACTCTGACCGCCAAAGTTGGGCGTCTTGGGGCAGTTGCCCTTGTTGCGGCATCGGTCAAGGCTGCAGGTAGCGCTGGTCACGGACATTCCGCTCACGGCGTTCGTCAGCACAGAGTTGGAGCTCCAGCTGGACGGGACACAGCCGCAGAAGTTGTTGCCGCTGAGGTCCACCGTCTGAAGGTTGGCAAAGCTACCCCACTCGGAGCGGAGAGAGCCGTACATGTTGTTGTTCGACAGGTTCAGAATGCGAAGGTTGGGCATCTTCGATCCGTTCCACTTGGGCAGGCTCTTGCACACAGCAGTATTGTGCAGGTACAGTTCTTCCAGGCCACTCATCTCATCCCAGTCATCGGGAATATCGTCGTCGAACGAGGTGTACGATAAGTTCAACACACGGAGCTGAGTCAGGTACTTCCAGTCCTCCTCGAGGTCATCGCTGAGGCCGACGTTGTCCGAGAGATCAATCGACACAACACGGACATATCTACCCCAGTCGTCGTCCACTTCGGGCATCTCGCCGTAGAGGCCGCGGCCGCGGAGGTTGATGTGCACGTCGCCGTTCTCGTCGCAGGTCACGCCGTCGTACTGGCAGTAGTCGTTGCCAGGCCAAAGGGTGCGCAGGGACTTGATCTCATCCTTGAATTCCGCAAAGAACAGGGCAGTGGAGGCGTCGATCTGGTTGTTGTTACCGTTGCCGTTACCGCCGTTGTTGTTACCGCCGTTGTTGTTGTTGCCGTTGCCGTTGCCGCCAAAGTTGGGCGTCTTGGGGCAGTAGCTCTTCTGGGAGCACCGGTCGGTGAAGCAAGACGAGCTCGCAACAGACATGCCGCTCACGGCGTTCGTCAGCACAGAGTTGGAGCTCCAGCTGGACGGGACGCAGCCGCAGAAGTTGTTGCCGCTGAGGTCCACCGTCTGAAGGTTGGCAAAGCTACCCCACTCGGAGCGGAGAGAACCGTACATGTTGTTGTTCGACAGGTTCAGAATGCGAAGGTTGCGCATCTTGTAGCCGTTCCACTTGGGCAGGCTCTTGCACACAGCAGTATTATGCAGGTACAGTTCTTCCAGGCCACTCATCTCATCCCAGTCATCGGGAATATCGTCGTCGAACGAGGTGTACGACAGGTTCAACACACGGAGCTGAGTCAGATGCTTCCAGTCCTCCTCGAGGTCATCGCTGAGGCCGACGTTGTCGGAGAGGTCAATCGACACGACGGACGTGTACTTACCCCAGTCGTCGTCCACTTCGGGCATCTCGCCGTAGAGGCCACGACCGCGGAGGTTGATGTGCACGTCGCCGTTCGCGTCACAGGTTACGCCGTCGTACTGGCAGTAGTCGTTGCCAGGCCAAAGAGTGCGCAGGGACTTGATCTCATCCTTGAACTCCTTGAATAGCTCGGCGTTCGCCTCCTGGGCGGTGTAGTAGCGCGATCCAAGCACACTCGTCATCAGTAAGGCTGCCAGCAGCAGCAATACAGTTGGTTTGTATGCCATTTGAAATAAGGGAAAAAAATTAGTTGTAAGATACTTTGCTAAAAAAAGCTCAGAATTCTTTTATGACTAGTGAAGAGAAAGGGAGGGGGAAAAAAACAAAAGGAATACAGTGGTGGAGGCGTGCACACGCACAGCACACAGTTGACACACCCACAAGCAACGTAAGAAGAACTCTTTGAATTTCAGGTCGTTCGAAAAACCACTCTACATGGGGCTTGACGAAGGCCTCAGGGGGTAAGGGAAGGGATGTCGAAGCATCAAAAGTAATAAAAAGTGGGGAAAAAAAACCTTTTACATAATCGCCTCTACATTGGCGATTACATATATCTTCGAAATAAACAATCTTTTTGAATTCAGAGTCACGTGTACGAAGAGACTCCTTCATCAGTCAGACATTTAAAAAAACGGAACGTTACTGAAGAAAAAGGGTCGTAAAACGTGGGTCGGATTTCTTCTATTGGCCGTCGGCGAGATTAGCTGCACTGAAGGTCGGTCGAGCGGCATCGGTACTGCCAGAAGCACAGGAGCGAAGTGTACCGGCTGGGATTCTCGGAATTCACCTCCTTCGTCGCGGCAATCAGCACATCGTGCGTCTTCCAAGTGTCGGGCATGCATCCGCAGAAGTTGTTGCCGGCGAGATTGACGTCCGTCAGAGTCGTCATCAGGCCCCACTGGGCAGTCAGAGCACCAGTCAGGCCGTTGTTCGAGAGGTCCACGACTCGCAGGTTGGGAAGCACCCAGTACGGCATGCTGCCGCGGGCGCCGGTCTCGCTCAGGTTCACCTCCTCCAGACGGATCATGCCGTTCCAGGAGCTCGGGATGCAGCCGCCAATGGGGTTCTTGCTCAGGTTCAACACGCGGATCTGCTTCAGGCTCGCCCAGCTGTCGGGGAAGTACCCGGCAATGCTGTTGTTCGACAGGTCGAGGTTCGTGATCTTCACCTGCGCACCATCCAGGATGGAGTCGTACACAGGGGGGAGCACGCCAGACAGGCCGCGGCCGCTCAGCGACACCACCACCTCGTTGCTGTTCGGGCAAGACACGCCAGTCCAGCCGCAGTAGTCCGTGTCAGGGGCGTTCCACAGGTCCGCCAGTCCGCTCACGGAGCCGCGGAGAAGGTTCAGGAAGCGGGACGTGTCGTCCGTTAGCACGGGCGCGCGCGTCGTCGTCGTGGAAGTCGTGGAGGTCGTCGGCGTCTTCGTAGGGGCAACAGTGGTCGGCACTTCGCTGGGGGCAGCCGTCGACACGGTTCCCTTGTTGGGCGTGTAGGGGCAAGTGCTTTTCTTGGTGCACAGGTTGTTGGTCAGGCAGTTGTCGCTCTCAACGGGCAGTCCGCTCACGGCATTCAGCAGCGCAACGCTGCTTCGCCAGCTCGACGGGACGCAGCCGCAGAAGTTGTTGCCAGCCAGGTTCAGGGACTGCAGGTTCGTGAAGCTACCCCACTCGGAGCGGAGGGAGCCGTACATGTTGTTGTTCGACAGGTCCACCACGCGGAGGTTGGGCATCATGTATCCCGGCCACTTGGGCAGGCTCTTGCAGACAGCAGTGTTGTGCAGGTACAGTTCCTCCAGGCCGCTCATCTTCTTCCAGTCGTCAGGGATCTCGCCGCGCAGGCTGGTGTGAGACAGGTTCAAGAAGCGCAGGTTCGTCAAGTCCTCCCAGTCATCCTCGATGTCGCCGTAGAGGCCAATGTTGTCCGAGAGATCAATCGACACAACACGGACATATCTACCCCAGTCGTCATCCACCTCGGGCATCTTACCGGTCAAGCCGCGGCTGCGAAGGTTGATGTACACGTCGCCGTTCTCGTCGCAAGTCACACCGTCGTACTGGCAGTAGTCGCTGCCGGTCCAAAGAGCACGCAGAGAGCGAATCTCGTCCTTGAACTCATCAAAGAACAGCTTCGTGTAGACGTCGTTGACAGCCGTGTTGCCGCCGTTGTTGTTGTTACCGCCGTTGTTACCGCCACTCTGACCGCCAAAGTTGGGCGTCTTGGGGCAGTTGCCCTTGTTGCGGCATCGGTCAAGGCTGCAGGTAGCGCTGGTCACGGACATTCCGCTCACGGCGTTCGTCAGCACAGAGTTGGAGCTCCAGCTGGACGGGACGCAGCCGCAGAAGTTGTTGCCGCTGAGGTCCACCGTCTGAAGGTTGGCAAAGCTACCCCACTCGGAGCGGAGAGAGCCGTACATGTTGTTGTTCGACAGGTTCAGAATGCGAAGGTTGGGCATCTTCGATCCGTTCCACTTGGGCAGGCTCTTGCACACAGCAGTATTGTGCAGGTACAGTTCTTCCAGGCCACTCATCTCATCCCAGTCATCGGGAATATCGTCGTCGAACGAGGTGTACGATAAGTTCAACACACGGAGCTGAGTCAGGTACTTCCAGTCCTCCTCGAGGTCATCGCTGAGGCCGACGTTGTCCGAGAGATCAATCGACACAACACGGACGGAAGGTCCCCAGGATTTCTTCACTTCGGGCATCTCGCCGTAGAGGCCACGGCCGCGGAGGTTGATGTGCACGTCGCCGTTCTCGTCGCAGGTCACGCCGTCGTACTGGCAGTAGTCGTTGCCAGGCCAAAGGGTGCGCAGGGACTTGATCTCATCCTTGAATTCCGCAAAGAACAGGGCAGTGGAGGCGTCGATCTGGTTGTTGTTACCGTTGCCGTTACCGCCGTTGTTGTTACCGCCGTTGTTGTTGTTGCCGTTGCCGTTGCCGCCAAAGTTGGGCGTCTTGGGGCAGTAGCTCTTCTGGGAGCACCGGTCGGTGAAGCAAGACGAGCTCGCAACAGACATGCCGCTCACGGCGTTCGTCAGCACAGAGTTGGAGCTCCAGCTGGACGGGACGCAGCCGCAGAAGTTGTTGCCGCTGAGGTCCACCGTCTGAAGGTTGGCAAAGCTACCCCACTCGGAGCGGAGAGAACCGTACATGTTGTTGTTCGACAGGTTCAGAATGCGAAGGTTGCGCATCTTGTAGCCGTTCCACTTGGGCAGGCTCTTGCACACAGCAGTATTATGCAGGTACAGTTCTTCCAGGCCACTCATCTCATCCCAGTCATCGGGAATATCGTCGTCGAACGAGGTGTACGACAGGTTCAACACACGGAGCTGAGTCAGGTACTTCCAGTCCTCCTCGAGGTCATCGCTGAGGCCGACGTTGTCGGAGAGGTCAATCGACACGACGGACGTGTACTTACCCCAGTCGTCGTCCACTTCGGGCATCTCGCCGTAGAGGCCACGACCGCGGAGGTTGATGTGCACGTCGCCGTTCGCGTCACAGGTTACGCCGTCGTACTGGCAGTAGTCGTTGCCAGGCCAAAGAGTGCGCAGGGACTTGATCTCATCCTTGAACTCCTTGAATAGCTCGGCGTTCGCCTCCTGGGCGGTGTAGTAGCGCGATCCAAGCACACTCGTCATCAGTAAGGCTGCCAGCAGCAGCAATACAGTTGGTTTGTATGCCATTTGAAATAAGGGAAAAAAATTAGTTGTAAGATACTTTGCTAAAAAAAGCTCAGAATTCTTTTATGACTGGTGGAGAGAAAGGGAAGGGGGAAAAAACAAAAGTAATACAGTGGTGGAGGCGTGCACACGCACAGCACACAGTTGACACACCTACAAGCAACGTAAGGAGAACTCTTTCATTTTCAGGTCGTTCGAAAAACCACTCTACATAGGGCTTCACGAAGACCTCAGGGGGTAAGGGAAGGGATGTCGAAGCATCAAACGTAATAAAAAGTGGAAAAAAAAAACTTTTAAATAATCGCCTCTACATCGGCGATTACATATATCTTCGAAATAAACAATCTTTTTGAATTCAGAGTCACGTGTACGAAGAGACTCCTTCATCAGTCAGACATTTAAAAAAAAAACGGATCGTTACTGAAGAAAAAAAGGGTCGTGAAACGTGGGTCGGATTTCTTCTATTGGCCGTTGGCGAGATTAGCTGCACTGAAGGTCGGTCGAGCGGCATCGGTACTGCCAGAAGCACAGGAGCGAAGTGTACCGGCTGGGATTCTCGGAATTCACCTCCTTCGTCGCGGCAATCAGCACATCGTGCGTCTTCCAAGTGTCGGGCATGCATCCGCAGAAGTTGTTGCCGGCGAGATTGACGTCCGTCAGAGTCGTCATCAGGCCCCACTGGGCAGTCAGAGCACCAGTCAGGCCGTTGTTCGAGAGGTCCACGACTCGCAGGTTGGGAAGCACCCAGTACGGCATGCTGCCGCGGGCGCCGGTCTCGCTCAGGTTCACCTCCTCCAGACGGATCATGCCGTTCCAGGAGCTCGGGATGCAGCCGCCAATGGGGTTCTTGCTCAGGTTCAACACGCGGATCTGCTTCAGGCTCGCCCAGCTGTCGGGGAAGTACCCGGCAATGCTGTTGTTCGACAGGTCGAGGTTCGTGATCTTCACCTGCGCACCATCCAGGATGGAGTCGTACACAGGGGGGAGCACGCCAGACAGGCCGCGGCCGCTCAGCGACACCACCACCTCGTTGCTGTTCGGGCAAGACACGCCAGTCCAGCCGCAGTAGTCCGTGTCAGGGGCGTTCCACAGGTCCGCCAGTCCGCTCACGGAGCCGCGGAGAAGGTTCAGGAAGCGGGACGTGTCGTCCGTTAGCACGGGCGCGCGCGTCGTCGTCGTGGAAGTCGTGGAGGTCGTCGGCGTCTTCGTAGGGGCAACAGTGGTCGGCACTTCGCTGGGGGCAGCCGTCGACACGGTTCCCTTGTTGGGCGTGTAGGGGCAAGTGCTTTTCTTGGTGCACAGGTTGTTGGTCAGGCAGTTGTCGCTCTCAACGGGCAGTCCGCTCACGGCATTCAGCAGCGCAACGCTGCTTCGCCAGCTCGACGGGACGCAGCCGCAGAAGTTGTTGCCAGCCAGGTTCAGGGACTGCAGGTTCGTGAAGCTACCCCACTCGGAGCGGAGGGAGCCGTACATGTTGTTGTTCGACAGGTCCACCACGCGGAGGTTGGGCATCATGTATCCCGGCCACTTGGGCAGGCTCTTGCAGACAGCAGTGTTGTGCAGGTACAGTTCCTCCAGGCCGCTCATCTTCTTCCAGTCGTCAGGGATCTCGCCGCGCAGGCTGGTGTGAGACAGGTTCAAGAAGCGCAGGTTCGTCAAGTCCTCCCAGTCATCCTCGATGTCGCCGTAGAGGCCAATGTTGTCCGAGAGATCAATCGACACAACACGGACATATCTACCCCAGTCGTCATCCACCTCGGGCATCTTACCGGTCAAGCCGCGGCTGCGGAGGTTGATGTACACGTCGCCGTTCTCGTCGCAAGTCACACCGTCGTACTGGCAGTAGTCGCTGCCGGTCCAAAGAGCACGCAGAGAGCGAATCTCGTCCTTGAACTCATCAAAGAACAGCTTCGTGTAGACGTCGTTGACAGCCGTGTTGCCGTTGTTGTTGTTGCCGCCGTTGTTGTTGTTACCGCCGTTGTTACCGCCACTCTGACCGCCAAAGTTGGGCGTCTTGGGGCAGTTGCCCTTGTTGCGGCATCGGTCAAGGCTGCAGGTAGCGCTGGTCACGGACATTCCGCTCACGGCGTTCGTCAGCACAGAGTTGGAGCTCCAGCTGGACGGGACACAGCCGCAGAAGTTGTTGCCGCTGAGGTCCACCGTCTGAAGGTTGGCAAAGCTACCCCACTCGGAGCGGAGAGAGCCGTACATGTTGTTGTTCGACAGGTTCAGAATGCGAAGGTTGGGCATCTTCGATCCGTTCCACTTGGGCAGGCTCTTGCACACAGCAGTATTATGCAGGTACAGTTCTTCCAGGCCACTCATCTCATCCCAGTCATCGGGAATATCGTCGTCGAACGAGGTGTACGACAAGTTCAACACACGGAGCTGAGTCAGATGCTTCCAGTCCTCCTCGAGGTCATCGCTGAGGCCGACGTTGTCGGAGAGGTCAATCGACACGACGGACGTGTACTTACCCCAGTCGTCGTCCACTTCGGGCATCTCGCCGTAGAGGCCGCGGCCGCGGAGGTTGATGTGCACGTCGCCGTTCTCGTCGCAGGTCACGCCGTCGTACTGGCAGTAGTCGTTGCCAGGCCAAAGGGTGCGCAGGGACTTGATCTCATCCTTGAACTCCTTGAATAGCTCGGCGTTCGCCTCCTGGGCGGTGTAGTAGCGCGATCCAAGCACACTCGTCATCAGTAAGGCTGCCAGCAGCAGCAATACAGTTGGTTTGTATGCCATTTGAAATAAGGGAAAAAAATTAGTTGTAAGATACTTTGCTAAAAAAAGCTCAGAATTCTTTTATGACTAGTGGAGAAAAACAGAGAAAGAAGACGGCAGACGTTATAGAACCTTCTGTAAGATAGATTTAACAGGCGAGCATCGTTGGTGATAAAAAAAAAAAAAAAAAAACCATGTTCTTTTTTTTTAGTTGTAATCGCCAAATTTCTAACAAAAAACAAAAGAAAAAGAAAAGAAAAAAACCGATAATCCTACTAGAAAACGAAGAGAAAAGAAAAACGTGACACCTTAAAATGCTGATCGGAGAGTGATGAATGTTATAAACTTTTGGTTTATTTTTCCCCACCACATATCAGTTGCTAACTTTTTATTTTATTTTCCTGCTGATGCAACCCACAGCCTGTTCTTCTAGTGTGAATAACGGGAAGCGGTTTACACGCAGTAAATAAAACAAAAAAAGAAAGATATCTGAAGTCGTGCGCTGGTACTAAAAGGAGAAAGTTCATCATCCTTTATTTTTTATTCAACGTTTTTTCGTATTCTGTTCTGCTCTCCTTTTTCACCCAATTTTCTAACACTAAATTTGTATTTTTTGTTTTTATATATTATTATTACACTTATTTAATTTTTAACCGATGCAGACGTTCGTTATTCTCCGCGTAGAAAAGTCCTTGAATCTTCACGAACCACTCTCACAAAAAAAAGAATTAAACCCAAAAAAAAAAAAAAAATTAATCCCTATTTACAGTGCAAAAAAATGAAACCCATTTGTCTTTCCTGAGAGAAAAACGATAACTAGTTTTTCATTTCATCACACCCTTTTTATTTTATTTTTTAATAAAAAAAAGTGTTCTTCTTCCCGTCTTAGAAAGGCAGGTAGGCGAAGATGGTACCGAGCACCATCACAGCCCAGGCCGTCACGGCGAGGCCGAACGCAGGACCGTACTTACCCATATGCTTGAACGCCGGGACATCCACCTCCTCGAGGTCGCCGTTGAGCTGGCTGGTGAAGAAGCAGGTGGTCTCCTTGTTGGGGTTGAGCCAGTTGGTCGTCTCGCAGCAAGGCTTCTGGTAGTACATACCAGCGGCAATACCCCAGACAATGACGCCCATGAGAGCGGAGAAGGTGCCGAGCGCGGCGGCCGTTCCCTTACCCACCACGTGGCAGATGGAGAGGATACCGCAGATGAGGGAGAGCGTGGTGAAGCCTATGGTCATGATGCAGAAGGCCTCAATCACCTTAAAGTCCGTGCGCACACGATAGCAAAAGCTGGTGATGAAATCGGTGTGGATGTACTTCTTGTGGCGGCAACCGTTCTTCAGACCCCAGGCCGTCACGCAGATCGGCTTGCTCGCATCGCGGTCGGGGACCACGAGGCCGGAGTATTCATCGTTGAGCACGAACCACTCGATGGGGGTGGCTATGGTGATGAACAGAAGGGAAAGGAAGGCAAGGATCGTGAAGATGATCAGGCCAATGATGGGGTGCTTGTAGTCGGGGTCGTTCTTGTCTATCTTCTTCTTCTTTCCGGACTCGCTTCCCTGGCTGCCGGCATGTGAGCCGTTCTCCTCGCCAGACTTCTGAGAAGCGCGCTCCTCGGCGGCCTCCTCCTCCTTGTGGCTGCGTGTTTCGCTCCCGGATTTGGACATTTATAAGAACAAGATTTTTTTAAAAAAAAAAAAATTATTACTTTTCATAGAAACAAACAAAAAAGTAGAAAGAACAGGTCAATTACAAGAACACAAAATGAGCTGAAAATGAACACGCACAGCACACAGTTGACACACCCACAAGCAACGTAAGAAAAACTCTTTGAATTTCAGGTCGTTCGAAAAACCACTCTACATGGGGCTTGACGAAGGCCTCAGGGGGTAAGGGAAGGGATGTCGAAGCATCAAAAGTAATAAAAAGTGGGGAAAAAAACCTTTTAAATAATCGCTTCTACATTGGCGATTACATGAATCTTCGAAATAAACAATCTTTTTGAATTCAGAGTCACGTGTACGAAGAGACTCCTTCATCAGTCAGACATTTAAAAAAAAACGGATCGTTACTGAAGAAAAAAAGGGTCGTGAAACGTGGGTCGGATTTCTTCTATTGGCCGTCGGCGAGATTAGCTGCACTGAAGGTCGGTCGAGCGGCATCGGTACTGCCAGAAGCACAGGAGCGAAGTGTACCGGCTGGGATTCTCGGAATTCACCTCCTTCGTCGCGGCAATCAGCACATCGTGCGTCTTCCAAGTGTCGGGCATGCATCCGCAGAAGTTGTTGCCGGCGAGATTGACGTCCGTCAGAGTCGTCATCAGGCCCCACTGGGCAGTCAGAGCACCAGTCAGGCCGTTGTTCGAGAGGTCCACCACACGCAGGTTGGGAAGCACCCAGTACGGCATGCTGCCGCGGGCGCCGGTCTCGCTCAGGTTCACCTCCTCCAGACGGATCATGCCGTTCCAGGAGCTCGGGATGCAGCCGCCAATGGGGTTCTTGCTCAGGTTCAACACGCGGATCTGCTTCAGGCTCGCCCAGCTGTCGGGGAAGTACCCGGCAATGCTGTTGTTCGACAGGTCGAGGTTCGTGATCTTCACCTGCGCACCATCCAGGATGGAGTCGTACACAGGGGGGAGCACGCCAGACAGGCCGCGGCCGCTCAGCGACACCACCACCTCGTTGCTGTTCGGGCAAGACACGCCAGTCCAGCCGCAGTAGTCCGTGTCAGGGGCGTTCCACAGGTCCGCCAGTCCGCTCACGGAGCCGCGGAGAAGGTTCAGGAAGCGGGACGTGTCGTCCGTTAGCACGGGCGCGCGCGTCGTCGTCGTGGAAGTCGTGGAGGTCGTCGGCGTCTTCGTAGGGGCAACAGTGGTCGGCACTTCGCTGGGGGCAGCCGTCGACACGGTTCCCTTGTTGGGCGTGTAGGGGCAGGTGCTTTTCTTGGTGCACAGGTTGTTGGTCAGGCAGTTGTCGCTCTCAACGGGCAGTCCGCTCACGGCATTCAGCAGCGCAACGCTGCTTCGCCAGCTCGACGGGACGCAGCCGCAGAAGTTGTTGCCAGCCAGGTTCAGGGACTGCAGGTTCGTGAAGCTACCCCACTCGGAGCGGAGGGAGCCGTACATGTTGTTGTTCGACAGGTCCACCACGCGGAGGTTGGGCATCATGTATCCCGGCCACTTGGGCAGGCTCTTGCAGACAGCAGTGTTGTGCAGGTACAGTTCCTCCAGGCCGCTCATCTTCTTCCAGTCGTCAGGGATCTCGCCGCGCAGGCTGGTGTGAGACAGGTTCAAGAAGCGCAGGTTCGTCAAGTCCTCCCAGTCATCCTCGATGTCGCCGTAGAGGCCAATGTTGTCCGAGAGATCAATCGACACAACACGGACATATCTACCCCAGTCGTCATCCACCTCGGGCATCTTACCGGTCAAGCCGCGGCTGCGGAGGTTGATGTACACGTCGCCGTTCTCGTCGCAAGTCACACCGTCGTACTGGCAGTAGTCGCTGCCGGTCCAAAGAGCACGCAGAGAGCGAATCTCGTCCTTGAACTCATCAAAGAACAGCTTCGTGTAGACGTCGTTGACAGCCGTGTTGCCGCCGTTGTTGTTGTTACCGCCGTTGTTACCGCCACTCTGACCGCCAAAGTTGGGCGTCTTGGGGCAGTTGCCCTTGTTGCGGCATCGGTCAAGGCTGCAGGTAGCGCTGGTCACGGACATTCCGCTCACGGCGTTCGTCAGCACAGAGTTGGAGCTCCAGCTGGACGGGACGCAGCCGCAGAAGTTGTTGCCGCTGAGGTCCACCGTCTGAAGGTTGGCAAAGCTACCCCACTCGGAGCGGAGAGAGCCGTACATGTTGTTGTTCGACAGGTTCAGAATGCGAAGGTTGGGCATCTTCGATCCGTTCCACTTGGGCAGGCTCTTGCACACAGCAGTATTGTGCAGGTACAGTTCTTCCAGGCCACTCATCTCATCCCAGTCATCCGGAATATCGTCGTCGAACGAGGTGTACGATAAGTTCAACACACGGAGCTGAGTCAGGTACTTCCAGTCCTCCTCGAGGTCATCGTTGAGGCCGACGTTGTCCGAGAGATCAATCGACACAACACGGACGGAAGGTCCCCAGGATTTCTTCACTTCGGGCATCTCGCCGTAGAGGCCGCGGCCGCGGAGGTTGATGTGCACGTCGCCGTTCTCGTCGCAGGTCACGCCGTCGTACTGGCAGTAGTCGTTGCCAGGCCAAAGGGTGCGCAGGGACTTGATCTCATCCTTGAATTCCGCAAAGAACAGGGCAGTGGAGGCGTCGATCTGGTTGTTGTTACCGTTGCCGTTACCGCCGTTGTTGTTGTTGCCGTTGCCGTTGCCGTTGCCACCAAAGTTGGGCGTCTTGGGGCAGTAGCTCTTCTGGGAGCACCGGTCGGTGAAGCAAGACGAGCTCGCAACAGACATGCCGCTCACGGCGTTCGTCAGCACAGAGTTGGAGCTCCAGCTGGACGGGACGCAGCCGCAGAAGTTGTTGCCGCTGAGGTCCACCGTCTGAAGGTTGGCAAAGCTACCCCACTCGGAGCGGAGAGAGCCGTACATGTTGTTGTTCGACAGGTTCAGAATGCGAAGGTTGCGCATCTTGTAGCCGTTCCACTTGGGCAGGCTCTTGCACACAGCAGTATTATGCAGGTACAGTTCTTCAAGGCCACTCATCTTTTCCCAGTCATCGGGAATATCGTCGTCGAACGAGGTATACGACAAGTTCAACACACGGAGCTGAGTCAGATGCTTCCAGTCCTCCTCGAGGTCATCGCTGAGGCCGACGTTGTCGGAGAGGTCAATCGACACGACGGACGTGTACTTACCCCAGTCGTCGTCCACTTCGGGCATCTCGCCGTAGAGGCCGCGGCCGCGGAGGTTGATGTGCACGTCGCCGTTCGCGTCACAGGTCACGCCGTCGTACTGGCAGTAGTCGTTGCCAGGCCAAAGAGTGCGCAGGGACTTGATCTCATCCTTGAACTCCTTGAATAGCTCGGCGTTCGCCTCCTGGGCGGTGTAGTAGCGCGATCCAAGCACACTCGTCATCAGTAAGGCTGCCAGCAGCAGCAATACAGTTGGTTTGTATGCCATTTGAAATAAGGGAAAAAAATTAGTTGTAAGATACTTTGCTAAAAAAAGCTCAGAATTCTTTTATGACTAGTGAAGAGAAAGGGAGGGGGAAAAAAACAAAAGGAATACAGTGGTGGAGGCGTGCACACGCACAGCACACAGTTGACACACCCACAAGCAACGTAAGAAGAACTCTTTGAATTTCAGGTCGTTCGAAAAACCACTCTACATGGGGCTTGACGAAGGCCTCAGGGGGTAAGGGAAGGGATGTCGAAGCATCAAAAGTAATAAAAAGTGGGGAAAAAAAACCTTTTAAATAATCGCTTCTACATTGGCGATTACATGAATCTTCGAAATAAACAATCTTTTTGAATTCAGAGTCACGTGTACGAAGAGACTCCTTCATCAGTCAGACATTTAAAAAAAAACGGATCGTTACTGAAGAAAAAAAGGGTCGTGAAACGTGGGTCGGATTTCTTCTATTGGCCGTCGGCGAGATTAGCTGCACTGAAGGTCGGCCGAGCGGCATCGGTACTGCCAGAAGCACAGGAGCGAAGTGTACCGGCTGGGATTCTCGGAATTCACCTCCTTCGTCGCGGCAATCAGCACATCGTGCGTCTTCCAAGTGTCGGGCATGCATCCGCAGAAGTTGTTGCCGGCGAGATTGACGTCCGTCAGAGTCGTCATCAGGCCCCACTGGGCAGTCAGAGCACCAGTCAGGCCGTTGTTCGAGAGGTCCACCACACGCAGGTTGGGAAGCACCCAGTACGGCATGCTGCCGCGGGCGCCGGTCTCGCTCAGGTTCACCTCCTCCAGACGGATCATGCCGTTCCAGGAGCTCGGGATGCAGCCGCCAATGGGGTTCTTGCTCAGGTTCAACACGCGGATCTGCTTCAGGCTCGCCCAGCTGTCGGGGAAGTACCCGGCAATGCTGTTGTTCGACAGGTCGAGGTTCGTGATCTTCACCTGCGCACCATCCAGGATGGAGTCGTACACAGGGGGGAGCACGCCAGACAGGCCGCGGCCGCTCAGCGACACCACCACCTCGTTGCTGTTCGGGCAAGACACGCCAGTCCAGCCGCAGTAGTCCGTGTCAGGGGCGTTCCACAGGTCCGCCAGTCCGCTCACGGAGCCGCGGAGAAGGTTCAGGAAGCGGGACGTGTCGTCCGTTAGCACGGGCGCGCGCGTCGTCGTCGTGGAAGTCGTGGAGGTCGTCGGCGTCTTCGTAGGGGCAACAGTGGTCGGCACTTCGCTGGGGGCAGCCGTCGACACGGTTCCCTTGTTGGGCGTGTAGGGGCAGGTGCTTTTCTTGGTGCACAGGTTGTTGGTCAGGCAGTTGTCGCTCTCAACGGGCAGTCCGCTCACGGCATTCAGCAGCGCAACGCTGCTTCGCCAGCTCGACGGGACGCAGCCGCAGAAGTTGTTGCCAGCCAGGTTCAGGGACTGCAGGTTCGTGAAGCTACCCCACTCGGAGCGGAGGGAGCCGTACATGTTGTTGTTCGACAGGTCCACCACGCGGAGGTTGGGCATCATGTATCCCGGCCACTTGGGCAGGCTCTTGCAGACAGCAGTGTTGTGCAGGTACAGTTCCTCCAGGCCGCTCATCTTCTTCCAGTCGTCAGGGATCTCGCCGCGCAGGCTAGTGTGAGACAGGTTCAAGAAGCGCAGGTTCGTCAAGTCCTCCCAGTCATCCTCGATGTCGCCGTAGAGGCCAATGTTGTCCGAGAGATCAATCGACACAACACGGACATATCTACCCCAGTCGTCATCCACCTCGGGCATCTTACCGGTCAAGCCGCGGCTGCGGAGGTTGATGTACACGTCGCCGTTCTCGTCGCAAGTCACACCGTCGTACTGGCAGTAGTCGCTGCCGGTCCAAAGAGCACGCAGAGAGCGAATCTCGTCCTTGAACTCATCAAAGAACAGCTTCGTGTAGACGTCGTTGACAGCCGTGTTGCCGCCGTTGTTGTTGTTACCGCCGTTGTTACCGCCACTCTGACCGCCAAAGTTGGGCGTCTTGGGGCAGTTGCCCTTGTTGCGGCATCGGTCAAGGCTGCAGGTAGCGCTGGTCACGGACATTCCGCTCACGGCGTTCGTCAGCACAGAGTTGGAGCTCCAGCTGGACGGGACGCAGCCGCAGAAGTTGTTGCCGCTGAGGTCCACCGTCTGAAGGTTGGCAAAGCTACCCCACTCGGAGCGGAGAGAGCCGTACATGTTGTTGTTCGACAGGTTCAGAATGCGAAGGTTGGGCATCTTCGATCCGTTCCACTTGGGCAGGCTCTTGCACACAGCAGTATTGTGCAGGTACAGTTCTTCCAGGCCACTCATCTCATCCCAGTCATCCGGAATATCGTCGTCGAACGAGGTGTACGATAAGTTCAACACACGGAGCTGAGTCAGGTACTTCCAGTCCTCCTCGAGGTCATCGTTGAGGCCGACGTTGTCCGAGAGATCAATCGACACAACACGGACGGAAGGTCCCCAGGATTTCTTCACTTCGGGCATCTCGCCGTAAAGGCCACGACCGCGGAGGTTGATGTGCACGTCGCCGTTCTCGTCGCAGGTCACGCCGTCGTACTGGCAGTAGTCGTTGCCAGGCCAAAGGGTGCGCAGGGACTTGATCTCATCCTTGAATTCCGCAAAGAACAGGGCAGTGGAGGCGTCGATCTGGTTGTTGTTACCGTTGCCGTTACCGCCGTTGTTGTTACCGCCGTTGTTGTTGTTGCCGTTGCCGTTGCCGCCAAAGTTGGGCGTCTTGGGGCAGTAGCTCTTCTGGGAGCACCGGTCGGTGAAGCAAGACGAGCTCGCAACAGACATGCCGCTCACGGCGTTCGTCAGCACAGAGTTGGAGCTCCAGCTGGACGGGACGCAGCCGCAGAAGTTGTTGCCGCTGAGGTCCACCGTCTGAAGGTTGGCAAAGCTACCCCACTCGGAGCGGAGAGAGCCGTACATGTTGTTGTTCGACAGGTTCAGAATGCGAAGGTTGCGCATCTTGTAGCCGTTCCACTTGGGCAGGCTCTTGCACACAGCAGTATTGTGCAGGTACAGTTCTTCCAGGCCACTCATCTCATCCCAGTCATCGGGAATATCGTCGTCGAACGAGGTGTACGACAAGTTCAACACACGGAGCTGAGTCAGATGCTTCCAGTCCTCCTCGAGGTCATCGCTGAGGCCGACGTTGTCGGAGAGGTCAATCGACACGACGGACGTGTACTTACCCCAGTCGTCGTCCACTTCGGGCATCTCGCCGTAGAGGCCACGACCGCGGAGGTTGATGTGCACGTCGCCGTTCGCGTCACAGGTCACGCCGTCGTACTGGCAGTAGTCGTTGCCAGGCCAAAGAGTGCGCAGGGACTTGATCTCATCCTTGAACTCCTTGAATAGCTCGGCGTTCGCCTCCTGGGCGGTGTAGTAGCGCGATCCAAGCACACTCGTCATCAGTAAGGCTGCCAGCAGCAGCAATACAGTTGGTTTGTATGCCATTTGAAATAAGGGAAAAAAATTAGTTGTAAGATACTTTGCTAAAAAAAGCTCAGAATTCTTTTATGACTAGTGAAGAGAAAGGGAGGGGAAAAAAACAAAAGGAATACAGTGGTGGAGGCGTGCACACGCACAGCACACAGTTGACACACCCACAAGCAACGTAAGAAAAACTCTTTGAATTTCAGGTCGTTTGAAAAACCACTCTACGTGGGGCTTGACGAAGGCCTCAGGGGGTAAGGGAAGGGATGTCGAAGCATCAAAAGTAATAAAAAGTGGGGAAAAAAACCTTTTAAATAATCGCTTCTACATTGGCGATTACATGTATCTTCGAAATAAACAATCTTTTTGAATTCAGAGTCACGTGTACGAAGAGACTCCTTCATCAGTCAGACATTTAAAAAACGGATCGTTACTGAAGAAAAAAAGGGTCGTGAAACGTGGGTCGGATTTCTTCTATTGGCCGTCGGCGAGATTAGCTGCACTGAAGGTCGGTCGAGCGGCATCGGTACTGCCAGAAGCACAGGAGCGAAGTGTACCGGCTGGGATTCTCGGAATTCACCTCCTTCGTCGCGGCAATCAGCACATCGTGCGTCTTCCAAGTGTCGGGCATGCATCCGCAGAAGTTGTTGCCGGCGAGATTGACGTCCGTCAGAGTCGTCATCAGGCCCCACTGGGCAGTCAGAGCACCAGTCAGGCCGTTGTTCGAGAGGTCCACGACTCGCAGGTTGGGAAGCACCCAGTACGGCATGCTGCCGCGGGCGCCGGTCTCGCTCAGGTTCACCTCCTCCAGACGGATCATGCCGTTCCAGGAGCTCGGGATGCAGCCGCCAATGGGGTTCTTGCTCAGGTTCAACACGCGGATCTGCTTCAGGCTCGCCCAGCTGTCGGGGAAGTACCCGGCAATGCTGTTGTTCGACAGGTCGAGGTTCGTGATCTTCACCTGCGCACCATCCAGGATGGAGTCGTACACAGGGGGGAGCACGCCAGACAGGCCGCGGCCGCTCAGCGACACCACCACCTCGTTGCTGTTCGGGCAAGACACGCCAGTCCAGCCGCAGTAGTCCGTGTCAGGGGCGTTCCACAGGTCCGCCAGTCCGCTCACGGAGCCGCGGAGAAGGTTCAGGAAGCGGGACGTGTCGTCCGTTAGCACGGGCGCGCGCGTCGTCGTCGTGGAAGTCGTGGAGGTCGTCGGCGTCTTCGTAGGGGCAACAGTGGTCGGCACTTCGCTGGGGGCAGCCGTCGACACGGTTCCCTTGTTGGGCGTGTAGGGGCACGTGCTTTTCTTGGTGCACAGGTTGTTGGTCAGGCAGTTGTCGCTCTCAACGGGCAGTCCGCTCACGGCATTCAGCAGCGCAACGCTGCTTCGCCAGCTCGACGGGACGCAGCCGCAGAAGTTGTTGCCAGCCAGGTTCAGGGACTGCAGGTTCGTGAAGCTACCCCACTCGGAGCGGAGGGAGCCGTACATGTTGTTGTTCGACAGGTCCACCACGCGGAGGTTGGGCATCATGTATCCCGGCCACTTGGGCAGGCTCTTGCAGACAGCAGTGTTGTGCAGGTACAGTTCCTCCAGGCCGCTCATCTTCTTCCAGTCGTCAGGGATCTCGCCGCGCAGGCTGGTGTGAGACAGGTTCAAGAAGCGCAGGTTCGTCAAGTCCTCCCAGTCATCCTCGATGTCGCCGTAGAGGCCAATGTTGTCCGAGAGATCAATCGACACAACACGGACATATCTACCCCAGTCGTCATCCACCTCGGGCATCTTACCGGTCAAGCCGCGGCTGCGGAGGTTGATGTACACGTCGCCGTTCTCGTCGCAAGTCACACCGTCGTACTGGCAGTAGTCGCTGCCGGTCCAAAGAGCACGCAGAGAGCGAATCTCGTCCTTGAACTCATCAAAGAACAGCTTCGTGTAGACGTCGTTGACAGCCGTGTTGCCGCCGTTGTTGTTGTTACCGCCGTTGTTACCGCCACTCTGACCGCCAAAGTTGGGCGTCTTGGGGCAGTTGCCCTTGTTGCGGCATCGGTCAAGGCTGCAGGTAGCGCTGGTCACGGACATTCCGCTCACGGCGTTCGTCAGCACAGAGTTGGAGCTCCAGCTGGACGGGACGCAGCCGCAGAAGTTGTTGCCGCTGAGGTCCACCGTCTGAAGGTTGGCAAAGCTACCCCACTCGGAGCGGAGAGAGCCGTACATGTTGTTGTTCGACAGGTTCAGAATGCGAAGGTTGGGCATCTTCGATCCGTTCCACTTGGGCAGGCTCTTGCACACAGCAGTATTGTGCAGGTACAGTTCTTCCAGGCCACTCATCTCATCCCAGTCATCCGGAATATCGTCGTCGAACGAGGTGTACGATAAGTTCAACACACGGAGCTGAGTCAGGTACTTCCAGTCCTCCTCGAGGTCATCGTTGAGGCCGACGTTGTCCGAGAGATCAATCGACACAACACGGACGGAAGGTCCCCAGGATTTCTTCACTTCGGGCATCTCGCCGTAAAGGCCACGACCGCGGAGGTTGATGTGCACGTCGCCGTTCTCGTCGCAGGTCACGCCGTCGTACTGGCAGTAGTCGTTGCCAGGCCAAAGGGTGCGCAGGGACTTGATCTCATCCTTGAATTCCGCAAAGAACAGGGCAGTGGAGGCGTCGATCTGGTTGTTGTTACCGTTGCCGTTACCGCCGTTGTTGTTACCGCCGTTGTTGTTGTTGCCGTTGCCGTTGCCGCCAAAGTTGGGCGTCTTGGGGCAGTAGCTCTTCTGGGAGCACCGGTCGGTGAAGCAAGACGAGCTCGCAACAGACATGCCGCTCACGGCGTTCGTCAGCACAGAGTTGGAGCTCCAGCTGGACGGGACGCAGCCGCAGAAGTTGTTGCCGCTGAGGTCCACCGTCTGAAGGTTGGCAAAGCTACCCCACTCGGAGCGGAGAGAGCCGTACATGTTGTTGTTCGACAGGTTCAGAATGCGAAGGTTGCGCATCTTGTAGCCGTTCCACTTGGGCAGGCTCTTGCACACAGCAGTATTGTGCAGGTACAGTTCTTCCAGGCCACTCATCTCATCCCAGTCATCGGGAATATCGTCGTCGAACGAGGTGTACGACAAGTTCAACACACGGAGCTGAGTCAGATGCTTCCAGTCCTCCTCGAGGTCATCGCTGAGGCCGACGTTGTCGGAGAGGTCAATCGACACGACGGACGTGTACTTACCCCAGTCGTCGTCCACTTCGGGCATCTCGCCGTAGAGGCCACGACCGCGGAGGTTGATGTGCACGTCGCCGTTCGCGTCACAGGTCACGCCGTCGTACTGGCAGTAGTCGTTGCCAGGCCAAAGAGTGCGCAGGGACTTGATCTCATCCTTGAACTCCTTGAATAGCTCGGCGTTCGCCTCCTGGGCGGTGTAGTAGCGCGATCCAAGCACACTCGTCATCAGTAAGGCTGCCAGCAGCAGCAATACAGTTGGTTTGTATGCCATTTGAAATAAGGGAAAAAAATTAGTTGTAAGATACTTTGCTAAAAAAAGCTCAGAATTCTTTTATGACTAGTGGAGAAAAAGGGAGGGGGAAAAAAACAAAAGGAATACAGTGGTGGAGACGTGCACACGCACAGCACACAGTTGACACACCCACAAGCAACGTAAGAAAAACTCTTTGAATTTCAGGTCGTTCGAAAAACCACTCTACATGGGGCTTGACGAAGGCCTCAGGGGGTAAGGGAAGGGATGTTGAAGCATCAAAAGTAATAAAAAGTGGGGAAAAAAAAACCTTTTAAATAATCGCTTCTACATTGGCGATTACATATATCTTCGAAATAAACAATCTTTTTGAATTCAGAGTCACGTGTACGAAGAGACTCCTTCATCAGTCAGACATTTAAAAAAAAACGGATCGTTACTGAAGAAAAAAAGGGTCGTGAAACGTGGGTCGGATTTCTTCTATTGGCCGTCGGCGAGATTAGCTGCACTGAAGGTCGGTCGAGCGGCATCGGTACTGCCAGAAGCACAGGAGCGAAGTGTACCGGCTGGGATTCTCGGAATTCACCTCCTTCGTCGCGGCAATCAGCACATCGTGCGTCTTCCAAGTGTCGGGCATGCATCCGCAGAAGTTGTTGCCGGCGAGATTGACGTCCGTCAGAGTCGTCATCAGGCCCCACTGGGCAGTCAGAGCACCAGTCAGGCCGTTGTTCGAGAGGTCCACCACACGCAGGTTGGGAAGCACCCAGTACGGCATGCTGCCGCGGGCGCCGGTCTCGCTCAGGTTCACCTCCTCCAGACGGATCATGCCGTTCCAGGAGCTCGGGATGCAGCCGCCAATGGGGTTCTTGCTCAGGTTCAACACGCGGATCTGCTTCAGGCTCGCCCAGCTGTCGGGGAAGTACCCGGCAATGCTGTTGTTCGACAGGTCGAGGTTCGTGATCTTCACCTGCGCACCATCCAGGATGGAGTCGTACACAGGGGGGAGCACGCCAGACAGGCCGCGGCCGCTCAGCGACACCACCACCTCGTTGCTGTTCGGGCAAGACACGCCAGTCCAGCCGCAGTAGTCCGTGTCAGGGGCGTTCCACAGGTCCGCCAGTCCGCTCACGGAGCCGCGGAGAAGGTTCAGGAAGCGGGACGTGTCGTCCGTTAGCACGGGCGCGCGCGTCGTCGTCGTGGAAGTCGTGGAGGTCGTCGGCGTCTTCGTAGGGGCAACAGTGGTCGGCACTTCGCTGGGGGCAGCCGTCGACACGGTTCCCTTGTTGGGCGTGTAGGGGCAGGTGCTTTTCTTGGTGCACAGGTTGTTGGTCAGGCAGTTGTCGCTCTCAACGGGCAGTCCGCTCACGGCATTCAGCAGCGCAACGCTGCTTCGCCAGCTCGACGGGACGCAGCCGCAGAAGTTGTTGCCAGCCAGGTTCAGGGACTGCAGGTTCGTGAAGCTACCCCACTCGGAGCGGAGGGAGCCGTACATGTTGTTGTTCGACAGGTCCACCACGCGGAGGTTGGGCATCATGTATCCCGGCCACTTGGGCAGGCTCTTGCAGACAGCAGTGTTGTGCAGGTACAGTTCCTCCAGGCCGCTCATCTTCTTCCAGTCGTCAGGGATCTCGCCGCGCAGGCTGGTGTGAGACAGGTTCAAGAAGCGCAGGTTCGTCAAGTCCTCCCAGTCATCCTCGATGTCGCCGTAGAGGCCAATGTTGTCCGAGAGATCAATCGACACAACACGGACATATCTACCCCAGTCGTCATCCACCTCGGGCATCTTACCGGTCAAGCCGCGGCTGCGGAGGTTGATGTACACGTCGCCGTTCTCGTCGCAAGTCACACCGTCGTACTGGCAGTAGTCGCTGCCGGTCCAAAGAGCACGCAGAGAGCGAATCTCGTCCTTGAACTCATCAAAGAACAGCTTCGTGTAGACGTCGTTGACAGCCGTGTTGCCGTTGTTGTTGTTGTTGCCGCCGTTGTTGTTGTTACCGCCGTTGTTACCGCCACTCTGACTGCCAAAGTTGGGCGTCTTGGGGCAGTTGCCCTTGTTGCGGCATCGGTCAAGGCTGCAGGTAGCGCTGGTCACGGACATTCCGCTCACGGCGTTCGTCAGCACAGAGTTGGAGCTCCAGCTGGACGGGACACAGCCGCAGAAGTTGTTGCCGCTGAGGTCCACCGTCTGAAGGTTGGCAAAGCTACCCCACTCGGAGCGGAGAGAGCCGTACATGTTGTTGTTCGACAGGTTCAGAATGCGAAGGTTGCGCATCTTCGATCCGTTCCACTTGGGCAGGCTCTTGCACACAGCAGTATTGTGCAGGTACAGTTCTTCCAGGCCACTCATCTCATCCCAGTCCATCGGGAATATCGTCGTCGAACGAGGTGTACGACAGGTTCAACACACGGAGCTGAGTCAGGTACTTCCAGTCCTCCTCGAGGTCATCGTTGAGGCCGACGTTGTCCGAGAGGTCAATCGACACAACGGACGTGTACTTACCCCAGTCGTCGTCCACTTCGGGCATCTCGCCGTAGAGGCCACGACCGCGGAGGTTGATGTGCACGTCGCCGTTCGCGTCGCAGGTCACGCCGTCGTACTGGCAGTAGTCGTTGCCAGGCCAAAGAGTGCGCAGGGACTTGATCTCATCCTTGAACTCCTTAAATAACTCGGCGTTCGCCTCCTGGGCGGTGTAGTAGCGCGATCCAAGCACACTCGTCATCAGTAAGGCTGCCAGCAGCAGCAATACAGTTGGTTTGTATGCCATTTGAAATAAGGGAAAAAAATTAGTTGTAAGATACTTTGCTAAAAAAAGCTCAGAATTCTTTTATGACTAGTGAAGAGAAAGGGAGGGGGGAAAGAAAAAAAGTAATACAGTGGTGGAGGCGTGCACACGCACAGCATAGAGTTGAGGAACGCCGACGGTTGGTGTTGTTGTTTTGTGGATAAAAACAGAGATACTAAAAGGTGTTTTGCAGGAGTGGATACTGGTGTGCACACCTCTGATCCTGCGCGAGGACGGCCCACACCCGCCGACCCGCCGCCTCGATCATGTCCTCTGTCAATACTGTGAGCACCTGTGGTGGAAGGCGGAGTGAGAGGAGAAAGGCCAAGGACCTTCCCACCTTGGTGCTCTCCTCGGAGGACAAAGCGGCGTTGCGGACATCAGCCACAGTGAAGAGAGGGAGCGTCTGCTCCTCCGGGTGTTCGGGTTGGAAGTAACCCCGCACCGGAGCTTGTGCGGTCCAGTTAAGGAGAAGAGTGGCGTGGAACCGCTTGTAGTGGGATACACTGACGGGAGAACGGTGGTGGAAGACTTCATGGGTGTTGTAGTACAGCTGTGAAAACTGGACCACTTCCCGCAGTGTGTCAAGGGTGCGACGGTGACCTACGCACATGGGCGGGCGAGGGTCACAGGTACCTTGTGGGTTCAGCCGACCGAGCGGTGCGGAGGCCCCTCGCTTGCCAGTGCCAGTGGGTAGTGCGGCACGGAAGGAGGCGGCATGAAAGGGGTTGCAAGGGAGGAGTCCCTCCTGTCCAAATCCACTGCCTTGGTCGATGAACAGCACCCGTGGCGTCGGACGCCCCGCCGGTGCCAGCACAAACAGATTATGACCCACCCACCGGTCACTGTTGCCGATGATGGTATCAAAAGTGAAGGTACGGTAGCGCTCCCTCAGTGCCGTCCGCTCCCGCTCATTGCGGCCCGACGTGGACTGTGCCAGCAAATCCTTGTAGCGTGTAAAAGGAGGTTGGAAGAGGGACACATCCTGCGGTGGTGTCATTGCCGCGGTGTCCCCTAGCACAGAAGACTCCACCGGGATGACATGGTCCTCCCATCGCTGCAGTGACACATGAATACAATCTGGCGAGTCCATTTTTCCTTTACGTGCCCGCTGATACGCGTTGAAGTGGGCAATCACACTTGGCGAGTGGCACTTGAAGACGCCACGCCGGCGGGACGGTGGGAGTTCCTCCTCTCCATCCCCCTGCGAGAGGACCCATCCTTGCAGCCAACTACTGTAGAAGGAGCTGTTGAGCGAACCCGCGGCCGCCTGTAAGTACACCACGGGAAATTCTACCAGCACCGTCGGCGGTGTCGCGCGGTAGCGGAGTAATCTGTCCACGTGATACGCGGCAACCTCCGCATACGGCTCCGTGAGAAACCCTTTCTGTGGTAGCTTCATCACCGCCGACGTGTTGGTCTGTCGATAGTACAGACGAAACTTGATGGTGCGCCCCGAGCGGAGATCGCTCGCCATGGGGGCGATGGAGAGCCACGCACTGGGGTCCTGCAGATAGCCTTCGCAGGCGATATCCAGGGAGGGGGCGTAGTGCTCCATGTAGGGGAGCGGCTCCTCGGGGGTAAAGTAATCAGACGGAACACAAAAGTGAATCTTTTCCCGCTGAATGAGACTCGATAAGCCGTGGTAGACGTAACTGTTGTACTCGGGCAGCCGCTGCTCCGCCTTCACGTAGGAGTAGAGGGAGGGACGGTCTGGGACTGCCCCCAAGGACCACTGGTGCTGGGTCGTCGGTTTCACATTGAAATCCAGCCGGACCCCACAGTGGGCATAACTCTCTACTGACTTGTAATACTTATCGTTGGTTTGATCGAGGAGGTTGGCGTCAAACAGATCGTCGGTGTCGTGGGGGCTGTGACGAATGTGGTCTTGGAAGAGTTGTAGCCCCTCCAATAGGGCTGCTGCTTTTTCCGCTCCTCCGGCTGCGACAGCCCCTTGTAAAACCCTTTGGTGAAGTAGCGCCCACTAGGTGACGGTGGTGCGTGTGGAGAATGAAATAGTGTTTCTTGTTGAGAAAGAACCGAAAACACATCCTCTGTTTCATCGGTTTGACGCCGCTTGGAATGATGTGCTTGCATTGTCGTCTGTAACGCCGATACAAGCCATTCCCTTTCTTCCCTTTTCCGCTTCTGAATGTCTTCCGCAAGCGGCGGGGGGCCATCCGGATCGTCGGTCCTATTGGTCCGAAATCCATCGTCCGTCTTACCTTTGGTGTAGTGCCAATAATAAAACAGACCAGACAGGTTCCCCACGGCGATCAGGAAAAAGATGAACAGATAGCAGTAGGAGAGTCGGTTGGTGTAGTAGGTGGACCGGTAGGCACGGAGGTGGCGGCGGGTGTCCTCCTCACCGTGGTTAGCCGTGGGGCAGTCTTGATAGCTGTTCTCTGCCCCACGTCGTCGCCGCCTCGCGACACCCCCATTACTGTGGTTATTATTTCTATAATGGTCATTGGAATCCTTTTGGGACTCCAGCTCTAGCAGCAGCTGCGTTCTGTCCTCCTGCAGAATAGGAACCGAGACAGAGGGACTCTCTTTTTCTTGGCGATTGAAATGCGCCGGCAGTAAGTCATTTGGCAAACTATATTGACTCATTAATGTAATATTTGTAAAAGGATAGGTTGTCGCAGAGGTGCATTCCACGAAAAATCTGTTCTGTAGTTGAAACAGCTATTCATAAACAAAAAAAAAAAAAGAACAGGGGAGGGAAAAAGAGAGAGTAAATGTTTTTTTGTTTTGTTTTGTTTTCTGTTTTCGTCTTCGTGACTTGCAGTGGTGTTCGATTGTTGTTGTTGTTTTACTTTTTTTACTGCGGTCGTGGTATTTTATTTATCATAGTTATTTTTATCATCATTTGACCAAAATTGACAGGAAAACAAAAAAAAAAAAAAGGAAAATGGTATCAGTACAGTTGCAGAAAAACTATGAATAGAACGATGAAGATGATATGAATATCATGTGTTTGGAAAAGGAAATGAAAAAGATTTTGAAAGATACAATGAAAGACACATACAAAAAAAAAAAAAAAAATGTCATGATTTCGTTTTCTCTACTTCGAGCGTGACTCAATTATCGAACTTAGGCGTGCACGCTGTTCTCGCGGGAGCGCACGTAGGAGTGTTCGGCCGATGCCTTCACATCTTCCTGCACCTCCTCCAGCTTCTCAAACGCTCCTCGTAGCTCTTCTGTCGCAGGGCGGTGGCGGTGAGATAGTCATTGTACCCCGTCTCTCCCTCCGTGAACAAAGTGTCCATGTTCACCTCCTGCAAGCCACACTGACGGGCAATGCGGTCGACCAAGTCGGGGTTGGCGACGGCGGCTAGGGTGAAGACCGCGGCGTCGGCGGCGTTGGACTGCAGTCGCCCCTCCGCCTGCTCAGGAGTGAGGTTCTCGTCACTGAAGAGCATGCCCTTGAAGACAGGGCGCAACTTCTCCAGCGGGCCCGTCGCGTCGGTAGCGGTGTAGTTCCCTTCGGAGCCGTTGCTGATTTCAATAAACGCAATCTTACGCTTCTGCAGTTCCTTCCCCACGTACGCCAGCAGACCATCCACGTCACTCTCTGACATACCGTTGGAGGAATCCAGTGGGGACAGGCGCACCCCCACCTTGTCGGCGCCAATGACGCTGACGGCATCCACCACCTGCAGCAGCAGGCGCGCTCGGTTCTCTAGCGTACCGCCGTACTCATCCTCCCTGCCCTGGTTGCCCCCGTCCCTCAGGAAGGAGTCAATGAGGAAGCCATTGCCGGCCTGGATCTCTACCCCGTCGAAGCCAGCCGCCATCGCGTTCTTGGCGGCCACGGCGTACAGCTTCACGATCCACTCCAATACCGGCTTGCGGAGGGCCTTCACGGTGGAGGGGTACGGCTGCGACTCACCGCTCTTGGCGAAGACTGCGGGGCACATGGCCCCTGTCACACCGTGCTCCGTCGGACCGCAGACACTAACGGCAGTCTCGCCCTCTAGGTTGCCCTCCACGGTGACGCGGCCGGCGTGGTGAAGACAGCAGAAGATGACGCCACCCTTCTCGTGCACGGCGGTGGTCACCTTCTTCCACCCCTCCACCTCCTGCTTCGTCGTGATCCCGGGGGAGCGGACGTAGGAGTGGTAGCCGGGCTGCACGGCGATGGGCTCGGAGAGGATCAGACCGAACTGGCTGCGGTCCTGGTAGTACTTGACCATTGCCTCCGTGGGGACGTGGTCCTCGCCGGCACGCTGGCGGGGGAGGGTACCCATGACACAGCGGTTCATGAGAGAGCCGGTGGGGAACAAGAGTGGCTTCAGGAGGGCATCGCCGCTGACGGGTTGCTTGGAAGGGGTGGCGGCCTCCTCTGGGTCTATAGGCTCGATGGACACCTCCTGTGACACCAGCTTCTCAGAAAAAGAGACGCGGCGGGCGGAGACGGAGTTGCCTCTGCTGCGGGCGATCATGGACTCCTCCGCGCTGAACTGCTTGACCGCGCTCCGCTCCTGCTCCTCCTCGGGAGCGGTGTAGTTGGCGATCCGCTCCGCCGCCTCTTCGCTGGTCTCCAAGGTGGGATAGTCATTGTAGCCCTTCTCACCGCCGGCGAAGAGGGTGGCGCCATCGGGGTCATTGAGGGCTGCTTTCTTAATAATACGAAACACTAAGTCTGGGTTGGCCACGCCCAGGCGCCCGAAGGAGACTGCCTCCGCCTTCCCAGAGGCAATGTACTCCTCTCCCTCCTGCAGGGTCACGTCGTAGTTGACAATGAGCACGCCGGTGAAGCGCTCCCGCACCCAAACCTCCGCCCCGCGCTCGGGGCCGATGGTGTCCCCTCGTACCACCTCCACGAAGGCAATCTTGCGGGTGTTCAGTTGCTCCGCAATGTAGTGCGTGGTGGCCTCGGGGTCACTGTCCGTCATGTCGAGAAAAGAGTCCAGCGGGGAGAGACGCACCGCGACACGGTTGGCGCCGATGGAGGCCTTGACGGCGTCCACCACCTCTAAGAGGAACCGACAGCGGTTGGGGATGCTGCCGCCGTACGCATCGGTGCGGTTGTTACAGCTTTCGTTGATGAACTGGTCAATGAGGAAACCGTTGCCGGCCTGGATCTGTACCCCGTCGAAACCAGCCGCCATCGCGTTACGTGCCGCCCTGGCGTAGCGCCCCACACACTCCTTGATCTGCTCCTCTGTCATGGGCTCTACCGTGGCGGGGTACTCCTGGGCACTGCCGTCACGGGTGAAGACAGAGGGGCATGGGTGGCCCTTGATCCCTAGTGCGGACGGTCCCATCACCTTGAGGGGGGCGGAGAGGTTCTTGTCGACGGTGGCACGACCGCCATGCATGATTTGAAGGTAAATAATGCCTCCCTTGTCGTGAACGGCGTCTGTCACCTTCTTCCAGGCGTCCACCTGCTCACGGGTGTAGATACCGGGCTCGTGGCCAAAGGTGCTGTACCCCCGCTGGATCATGGTCCCCTCGGTGATGAGGAGGCCAAAGGAGGCACGGTCGGCGTAGTACTGTGCCATCGCCTCCGTCGGGACGTGCTCGTCCGTCGCACGGCAGCGGGTGCAGGAGGGCATGACGACACGATTCTTGAGGGAGCTCCTTCCGACCAACAAAGGACGTAACAGATTGTCGTAGGAACTCATATTTTTTTTTTTTTTTGTTTGTTTGTTTTCTGGTGTAAACAATGTTATCGTAAAAAAAGACCTAAAATCTTTCAATTCAGGGAAAGAGAGAGGGACGTGTGCGTTGTTCCACAAATAGGGTGCGAAAAAAAAAAACTGTGAAACCACCAAAACAGCATTGACGAAAAACAACAATGAAACTTGAGAAACAAAACACAACACAAAAGGTACAGTAAAATATGCTATTTTTTTTTTTTTCTAAAATTAAAAATGCTTCTCATTTGTTCGATTTTTTGCTTTTTCATTTTTTTTGTTTTTGAACTGTGTAATAAAATTAAATGACGATGCCAATCCGTAAGGCACAAATAATAATTAAAATGAGAACAAAAACAAACACAAAAAAAAAAAAAAGAAGGAACTGGATGGAAAACCCTCCTCAATCTACTTTTTTTTCAGTGAAAAAAAGAGTGGATTGGATTTTATGTCTTTTCCTCTCTCTCTCTCTTCTTCGCTACTATTTCATGTTCCAAACATATATAAATTCTAAAGGCTGGTTACCCCTTATAGCTCATCCTCCTTCTTCTGGGAGCGCCCGTTGAGGTAGGTGAGGAATCCCTCGAGAGTGAGACCCTCGCCCACGGCGGCCTCCGCCTCCTCCTTGGTGAGCTCCTCCCCGGAGATGGACTGCACCATCTCGGTCAGCTCCTCGGCGTCAATCTTTCCGCTGAAGTCCTTGTCGAAGCGACGGAACACCGCGACGAAGGTGTTAATGTCACCGAGGTTGGGGTAGTGCTCCGCGGCCTCGGCCTTGAAGCCGTCGGACTGGTCCTCGAACATGTTGAGGAAGCCCTCGCGGGTGATCTCCTCACCGCCACCGCCGTAGACGCGAATCATGGACTCAATCTCGTCCTCGGTGGAGTCGCTCTCCATGGCCTTGAGGAAGGCGGCGATTTCGGTCTTGTCCAGCTTACCGCTCTGGTCCTCATCGATAGAGTCGAAGGCGGCGTTGATCTGGTCCACCTCCTCCTTGGAGAGGTGCGGGTACTGGGAGGTCTCCGCCTCTCTGGGGGCTTCCTCGTCCGCGGCAGCCTCCGTCACCTCACCGGCCTCCGCCTCCGCCTCGTCCTGTGCCTCGGCCTCGTCCTCGGCGGCACGGATGACAGAGAGACGCTGCGCGCGGAGGGTGGGATAGTCATTGTAGCCTTCCTCCCCACGGCCGTACATGGTCTCCATCTTGATGGGGTTGAGCTCCGCGCCGGCGATGGCACGGGCTACCAGATCGGGGTTGGCAATAGCCTTCTGGCCAAAGATAATACCGTCCGCGCGGCCGCTCTTCACGGTCTCCTCGGCCTCGTCGATCTCGAAGCCTAAACCGGAGAAGAGGACGCCAGTGTAGGACTCCCTAGCCCAGCGGTCCGCCTCCTTGGGGGCGGCGGGGTTGAACATATCGCCACGCATCACATCGAGGAAGGCGAGCTTACGCTTGCTGAGCTCACCGCAGACGTAGCGGGTGAGACCCTCAGGGTCGGAGTCGGTCGTGTCGTTGTACGCGTTCAGGGGGGAAAGGCGGACGGAAACGCGGTCGGCACCAATGGCGGCGACAACGGAGTCGACAATCTCGAGGAGGAAGCGGCATCGGTTCTCAACGCTACCGCCATAAGCGTCGGTACGCTTGTTGGCACCGTCGCGGAGGAAGGAGTCGATCAGGTAGCTGTTGGCGCCGTGGATCTGGACACCATCGAAGCCAGCCGCCATCGCGTTCTTCGCGGCGACGGTGAACAGCTTGACGTGGTACTCAATCTCCTTCTCAGTCAAGGCGTGCACCTTGGCGGGGTAGGGCTGCTTCTCGCCGTCCTTGGCGAAGGCGCCGGGGCAGGAGTGGTTGACAATACCCTGTTCGCTGGGACCGCACACCTTGATGCCGTCATCCAGATTGCACTGAACGGTGGCGCGGCCGCCGTGGTGAATCTGAAGGAAGATGAGACCACCCTTCTCGTGCACGGACTGGGTCACCTTCTTCCACCCCTCGACCTGGGCCTTGCCGTACACACCGGGTTCGTAGGCGAAGGTGGAATACCCCTCGCGGATCTGGCACGCCTCGGCGATGATGAGGCCGAAGGAGGCGCGGTCGGTGTAGTACTTCACCATCGCATCGGTGGCGACGTGGTCCTCGGTGGCACGGGTGCGGGTGAGGGGGGCCATGATGAAGCGGTTAGGGAGCGTGTAGCGTCCGACCTGGAGTGGCTTCAGAAGACTTTCTACAGTGGACATGGTTTGAGATATAATATTTGACGATGAATCTCTTTTGGTAAAAGAGGTTTAATAATAAAATGAAATAAATAAAGCTAAATAATTTGTAAAAACGAAAAATGAAAAATGGGAGGGCACTAAAGGAGCTTAATTCTTCGTTGGAAGAGAGAAAGAAGAAAAATGAAAAAAGTGAAACAGAGGTGTGCAGGAAGGCATACGTGAAGCAAAACAATATTCAAACAAAAAAGTACAGAGGCATACTAAAAAAAAAAAAAAAATAGGCGCGGCATTGAGGCACACTGGTAACAAAAATGCACTCGAACGCACAATATATAAAAAACACGAGCTTAAGATACACAATATAAGGGGGAAAAAAGAAAAAACGTTGAATGAAGTGTCACTGGTGTGGTCCTGTTTCTACACTTGGCACCACCACGACAGACAGACCGTTGTGTCTACGCCGTATCCTTCTTGTCCTCCCCATCCTTCTTTTCGTCTCGGATCGCCGCCATAATGATTTGATGGAACTTGTACAAGCCGAATGCGGTCAAGGTGTGACCCAAGCCGGCCGCCCAGGAGAACAGACGGGACTCCTGCGCCTCGCACCCCACCACGGTCATGGTGCCCTTCACCAGCATCATGGTAAGCGTAATACCAATTCCAATGTTATACGGGACATAGAAGGCCTTGTACCCCTTCTGCCTCGTGAGGTGGAAGTTCTTCTCCAGGACGAGGAGGCTGAGAAAGAAGGTGGAGCCCAATGCGAAGGTGTGGGTATGGAACAGACGGAGTTGGGTGGGGTAGGCACGGTCGAACTTGTAAACACGCGTTAACGTGCGGTAGTAGAAACCGCCGAGGAGACCGAAGATGGTGTAACCGAAACTGGCGCGAGCAATTTTTTCCATTTTTTTTTTTTTTTGATGGTGTATTTAACTTTATATTATTATTATTGATAGAATTATATTTTTGATGATTGTTAGCGGAACAACTGTATTTTTGAGAAGAGAGACGGGATGCAAATAAACAGTATCAAAGAAATTCCACCGTTATTGCATAATTCATTCCAATTTTGAAAATAGATTCAGAACATGTTGGGTACGCTTCATAATTTTTTAATTTTTTTTTTTTTTTCGTTTGCCTTTTATTTTGTGGCGTGTTTGTACATGTTAGTACACTTCGCATCAAGTCGATAACAATAAAAACAAAATGTTATGTTTGGGGAAAAAAAAAAGAAATTACACGTGTATAAAATAAGAAAAAGGAAGGAAAGCAAACAACAACGAAAAATAAAAATAATTCCTTCCCTTTTAGAAATCTTGGCTCACCAAGTTGGCAAACACGAAGCCAACATGAGACTGCACCCCGAGTGGGAGTGCCCTCTCATCCAGGCGGAACTTATTATTGTGAAGCGCATGCACAATGTCCTCCTCCTTGTTCCCCACGCCTAACCCAATGAAGCAGCCAGGGACGTGACGCTGGTAGACGGAGAAGTCCTCTCCACCAAAGGCGGGGTCAGCAGGCACGAAAATGCGCTTATCCGTCTTCACGATCGCCATCGCCACCTTGTGCACCAGCGCGGTGACGGTCTTGTCATTGTTGACCATGTCGTACCCGTACTTGTACTCGAAGCTGTACGTCATGTTGTGGGCCTGGGTGATGCCCTTCACAATACGCTCCATCTCCTCCTTGGCGAAGTCGCGCACCCCGTAGTCCAACGTGCGGATGGTTCCCATCAGCTTCACCTGGTCCGGGATGACATTGTGGCTCTCATTGGGGCCGGTGGTGATGGTGGGAATGGTAATAACCGGCACCAACTTGGGGTCCACCTTACGAGAGACAATCGTCTGCAGGGCGAGGAGGACCTCCGCGGCGACCGGGACAGGGTCCTTGGAGAGATGCGGCTGGGAGGCATGGCCGCCTTTCCCTATAATGTGAATCGTGCAGGAGTCGCTGGTGGCGCTGAGGATACCGTCCTTGACGGCGACCAGACCCACCGGCAGCTGGGGGACGACGTGAATACCAAAGATACTCTGTACGCCTTTCATGACGCCCTTCTCACACAGGACGACCGCCCCGCCGGGGTGACGCTCCTCCGCGTGCTGAAACACAAACCGCACAGTGCCCTTCAGTATCTGGTAATGCTGGCACAACACTTTGGCCGCCCCCAGCTGCATAGAGGTGTGGGCATCGTGACCGCACGCGTGCATGACGTTGTCCACCGTCGACTTGAACGGCTCACAGGTGTCCTCCATCAGGGGTAAGGCATCAATGTCGGCTCGTAGGGCCACCATGGGTCCCTCCCCCGCTCCTCCCTTGAGGTCCGCAATGACTGCGTTCGGGATGGGCTGGGTAATGGTGAGGGCAGGGCACTGGAAGCTCTCCAAGGCGGCCTTGATATACTTGGCCGTCTCCAGCTCCTCATTGGACAGCTCGGGGTGTTGGTGGAGGTGACGGCGCCAGGCGACGACCTCGGGGGCGACCTTGACACACTCCTCCATGAGAGAATTGAAATTGACCGACATGATTGTAGAGTATACGAATTATGGAGGGGAAAAAAAGTTTAAAAGGAAAAAAAAAAAAAGTGTTACGAATTGTTATAATTAGGCTAAAAAGAGAAAATGAAGGAAAAAAGTATATCAGGGGGAAATGTTTTTAATTGTTGCCATCCAAAGAAAAAAAGTGTTTTCTACTAACGAATGTTATTTAGTTTTGTTTTTTTTATTGATTCTTATTTCACTCTTGATATATAATATAATTTTTTTTTTTTTCTTTGGTGTTGTTGCTTTCTTTTACTATTGGTACAAATAAAAGTTCTATCAGTGCGGGAAATACATTTTTTTGTTTGATTTTTGTTTTTGTTTTTTATTGTTATTATAGAGTCATTGATTACACAGTGTCAATGCAACACCAACTATAGAAAAAAAAAAAAAACACCGCTAAGTCTTTTTTATTATTATTTTGGGGATAAACAGAAAAATAAACTATGAAAACAATCGAAGACGCGTTATAAAACGCTCTTATAACTTCTACTTTGTTTTTTTCTTTTTCGTTAGGGTCAACTGAAAAAGAAAAAAATGTTTCTCCTGCTGTTTTTTTTTTTTTTTTCATCTCAGAAGATTGGCGCGCTATTCTTTGTTTAGGATTTAACGATGATTTGGTAGATATCGCAGCCGCGCAGGACTTGTACCAAGTAGTTGTGGTGCTCGCACAGCACTTCAATGTACTTTTGCAGAGCGGGGTTCGTGGTGAGGTCATCGTCAGGGACGTCGGGGAACTCCTCGAAGGCCTCTTCCTGGATCTGCACGGCACGGTTGGAGAGCACCTCGCGAAGGTGGGAGACGGAGTGGAGGGAGTGTCCAGCGACGTCGAGGATCATATCACCGGCCTGGAACTGCAGGTCGTCGTCGGTGACCTTGGGGAGCAGACGGCTGATGCTGACCACCTCCAAGTTCTTGTTCACGGCACAGCCGAGCATACCCTCCAGGGCCAGGACGGCGCTAGGTGCGTAGTCCATGTCCTCGGGGGAGAAGGTCATGTAGTGGAACGGCTTGGCACTACGCTGGGTGCTCATGCGGCGGCGGCGCGGGCTCTCATCCTCGTCCTCGTCCTCGCTGGGGCGAGAGAGGAGGTCGCGCAGCTCCTGGGCAAAGAGCTCGGTAAGGACGTCGAAGGCATCCTGTTCGTCCTGCACAATGTTGCGACGATAGAAGTCTTCCTCGCCGACCAGGTTGGCGATCTGCTCCCGCTCGTTAATGCGGCGCTCCAGCTGGTTGCGGTTCTCGTTGAGTAGCGCGGTCATAATGTCATCGCGCTCATCCATCTCCAACACCTCTAGCTCACTGCGGTCGATCATCTCCCGCACGGTGACGTCCTCACGGCGGTACAGGGCACGGCGGTTGGCCTCCTCGGCCACCAGCTGGTTCCTATCGGCCGCCTCCTCCTCCACAATATCACGGAGCATCTCCTGCACGGTGCGGGGGGCGGGGCCGGCGCCACGGCCGCGGGTCTGACCGGCACCACTGCCACCACCGTAGAGAATGTTGATCCACTCTCGCATCGCATCGGCGAGAATGTTGGCACGGTCGGCAGCCTCACCGGCCAGCAGGTCCGACAGCTGGTTACGGAGCTCCTGCTGCAATAACGTGTTACGGAGTCTCTTGTCTCTATCAGCGGCCCTCTGGCGGCGGTCGGCAGCCTCACGCACGGAGTCGGCGGCGGCGGGGTTCATGGTCTCGTTGAGGGCGCTACGCATCAGCTTCTCCTGTCCCTGGATCGCACGGCGTCTCTCCGCCTCGGAGTCCACCAGCTGCAGAATGGCGTTCTGACGGCGGCGGGCACCAAGGAGGACTTGCAGCTGTCTGGCGGCACCGACCTCAATCTCAGCACGGCGGAGTCGCTCCAGCTGCTCCAGTTCGCTGTGGGAACTGACGAGGCCGGTGGCGCCATCCTTGAGGACGGCTCTGCGGCCGGTCGCCTCGCCGAGGATCACACGCTCGCGGTTGTAGCTCTCGTCCTCCTCGAGGTCGCGGAGCTTCTGGCGGATCTGGCGGGCCGTATCGGAGCGCATCTTGTCCTTCTTCTTGTTGAGACGTCTCTCCGCATCCTTCACGCGGTCGTCCACATGACGGTTAATACTGGACCGGCGGGCGTCCAAGTCCTCGCTGCCGTAGGAGCTAGAGTCCTCATCCTCCACCCCAGAGCGACGGCGGCGGCTGGCACCACGAGAGGAGACACGGCGGCTGCCCGTGCGACCAACCGTGGCGGGGCCACCCGCGGGGTCAAGGATGTCGCGCATGTCGTAGAACCGCTGCAAGAAGCGGAAGGGGCAGCCGTTCATGCGGCGCTCGACGACATCTCGCTCCATCTTGAGGCGGTCGTGGCGGATCTCCGCGGTGACGCGCAGGCCCGGCTGGTCCACCACGAGATTGGTGATGGTGACGAGGCGACGGGGTAGCTTGAGGGCGAGGCAGATATCCATCTGCGCATTGAAGCGGACGTCGCTCTCGAAGCCGGGGAAGACACGCTCCCACTCATCACCGAAGACGTAACGGTCCACAATGGCGGTACCCATGTCGGCATCATCGGTAGGCATGTGGAGGTAGGGGGCGAGCTGGTAGGGGTGCATGGCGGGGATGGTGAGGGCGCCGTTCTGGCCTGGCTGGGCGACCACGAGCTGACCGTTCTGAGAAGAGGCACGGCGGTGGTTGGTGTCGTCGGAGAAGATGGCGGAGTTCCACTGACCGCTGGCACGGTTGACGTTACCGTCCTCATTGCGCCACTCCAAGTCACGGCGCAGGCGGGCGGCGTCGTCGCGCTCCCGTTCCGCCTCGCGGTGGAGCGACTCCACCTCCTGCAGCCGCATCTCAATCTCCTTCAGACGGGCGGTCTCCTCCGCGGTAGAGTGGGAGCGAGACCCGTGACGGGAGCTGGGGCGGGGGGCGGCAGCGGCGGCCTTCACCTTGGCCTCCTCCGCGAGGTAGGCCTGGTGGACCATCTCCTTGTGGAGGTACTGCATGAAGTGCAGACGGTGGTGCTGCAGCTTCATCATGGTGCGCAGAAGGGTCTCCTGCTCCCCACGGCGGCTGTTGGACTGCGCCTCGCTGCGGGTGACGGTAGACTGGCCGTAGGACTCCTCCAGGGCTTGGCGGCTGTGACGGCTGGGTTGGCTGCGGCGACTGGGTTGGCTGCGGCTGACGGAGGAGTACTCGCTGGGGCTTTCCACGCGGCGGATAGCAGCGCTGGAGCGGGAGGCACCAGTCTGCTCAGAGCGAGGACTCTCGTGACGGCGGGACGGGCGGCTGGCCTGAGAAGGAGAGGCACCGGTCTGCTCGGAACGGGGGCTCTCGTGGCGGTGGGACGGGCGGCTGGCCTGAGAAGGAGAGGCACCGGTTTGCTCAGAGCGAGGGCTCTCATGACGGCGGGAAGGTCTGCTGGCTTGGGAAGGAGACGCGCCGGACTGCTCAGAGCGAGGACTCTCGTGACGGCGAGAAGGGCGGCTGGCCTGAGAAGGAGAGGCACCGGTCTGCTCAGAGCGAGGGCTCTCGTGGCGGCGGGAAGGGCGGCTGGACTGGGGGTTGAACTCTCGTTCAGCGGGGCCAGGGCCAGGCGGCTGACGACGGCTCTTGGAGCCACTCACACGGCTGCCGCTCACGTCGCTCATGGCCACCGAGTCTGGTTGACCGCGAGCCGCCGCGACGGGCTGCTGTTGAGAGGACCGGAGGGACTGGCTGGCAATCGACTCCTCACGGCGAGACGGCAGGCGAGAGCTCTGGTTGGAGGGGTCCGCGATGATGGACTGCGTCGCCTCGCTGGCGCTCCCACTGCGGCGGGAAGGCAGCCGCGCACTGCTGCGAGGACTGTCCACGGCAGCACTGTTACGGCGGGAGGGAAGGCGGGAGCTCTGGTTAGAGGAGAGCACGGACTGGGTGACCTCACTGGCGCTGCCGCTGCGGCGAGAGGGGAGTCGCTCGCTCCGAGGGGTCTCATTGCGGGACAGAGGGGTCGGCTGCCCCTTGCTGTAGCGCTCCCTGGCGTCACTCACATGAGAGGACATGGGGCGGCTAGCGCGGGAGACCTCGCTGGTGGCGCCGGAGAGGAGCGGGACCGGTGGGGCCTCCGCCTCCTGGGCGTGACGCTGCTGGAGGGCGATGGCGAGGTCGGAGGCGGCCGCGCTGCTCTCCAGCTCAAGGGTGATCACCTCCCACTGGGTGGGACCCTCCGCGATGCCAGGGAGGTCAATCGCGGCATTGTCAAAGAGGAAGGTGTTCCCCCGGGAGAGCGACACACACCGGCGGTGGCGGTGGAACTGGATGAGCGCCACACTGCACACCCCGACGAAGGATTCCTCGCCACCCTCGGTGCGGTAGAGGGTGAGGGTCGTGCGGGTGAGGGAGGCGACACCGCGGAAGGTACCGCTCCCCTGGCCGACCGTCACCTTGGCCTGGTGGCGGACAGCCGAGGAAGCTTGGGAACTTTGAATGGACATTCGTTCAAAAGCCTTTTTTTATATAGATTTTATGATAAATACAGTTACAAAAAAGAAAAAAAGAACACGAAAAAAAAAAAAAAAACTTTGACGATGACTAAAAAATCAAAAACAAAAATCAAATCAACTAGTGAAAAGGAAAGATTATACTGAGAGAAAAGGAAAATAGTTGACGATTTAAAAAAGAATAAAATCAACAGCGTCATTTCATAATTCTTTGTGCTTTGTAACTTTTTTTCTCATAATGGAAAAAAAAAAAAAAAGCAGTTAATGTACAACCATTAAAGGATAATAATACCAGCGGAGTTCAGCACCGACAGCAGTTCCTCATAGGTCATGGTCCTCCGCCGACGGAGAATACTCCGCACCGACAACTTGAGCGCATACTTGGTACGAGCATCACACTTCTTATTATGATGAGTAGTATTGCCATTATTATTATTATACTGTAGTTGATGCTGAATGGCAGGCTGGATCCGGCACGTGTAGTAATACAGCGAGTACAGACTTGGCTGCGTGCTGCTGTTGCCCCCGGTGTGACAGAGATAATGATAATAATAATACAGTTGCTGCGGGTGGCTGACACCAGGGATAGGGTGACCGAGGAGGGAGCGGGTGTAGTCTCTCACCTCCGACCAGCGCAGGCCCTGCCGTCCTTGCCCGGTGTGCCGATGACTGGTGGTGATATAGGTACTCTTGTTTTCCAAACAGTACAAGTACACATCGTAGTCGTAAATGATATTATCCTCCTTCTTATCCTTATGCATACTGTCAGAGGGGTCTTCGTTCTGATGCGTGAACCACAACTTAAAACCGTCTATAAAGTCCGCTTCGACAAAGTTTAATTCACTAAAGATATTAGTATTATGATTATTGTTTTGCATTTCCCCTTCATTCTCGTTTTCCTCCACGTTCATCACGTTATTATTATGGTTATGGTTTTCTTCCAAAAAGGTTTGATACTTTTCGTAAAAGCATTCCCCCAGCAAGGTGGAAAGAAACACCGGATCCTTATTATTATTATTGTTATTATTATTACTCTGTTGTGGTAAACACAATGAAAACAGTTGCAACAAAACGGTACCGGAAGGCACATGAATAAAAAAAGATGTCATTTTATCCAACACTGATTTCATATTATTCTTTCCATTGGCATTATTATTATTGGTGTTTTGCATAAATTCTTCAATCGTACTTTTATTATTGGTTTCCGCGCTATTGTTATTATTATTATTCGAATTCGCCGTTTCTTCATTGTTATTGTTAATATTGTCTATTTCTTGCTGCAATAAAAACAGCTTTATCATTTCCGTCTGTACAATAATTCGTTTGACAATTAATAATTGAATTAACGTAACCATTTCGTCTAAAATGCGATTAAAAACGAATTTGATGATTCTTTTTGTTTCATTTATGATTTCATCTCTATTGAGATTATTATTATCATTATTATTTTGATTTTCGGTAGATAAAAACGCCTCAAAGTCCATCTTTTTGTACAATTTTGTTGGTATTTCACTTTTTAATGTTTCCTGTACAATCGTTAACCCATTCTTCCTATCCTCCATGGAAGAGATGAATTTATGTATGTCGGTTTCCAGTAAGAATAAAACTGCAGACGAAAGAGAAACTAACTTGTACCGATACGGATCTACAAAACCTTTTTTCATTTCATTCTTATTATTATTTTCATTTTCTGGTTCGACGGCAAATAGAAATAATTCTTCCAAGATGGCATCCAATAAGACAAATTTATCTGTTGTGGTTTTACGATTGTGATGGTTCACATAAAAAAAATCCAACGGGTCGATATTCTTATTATTATTATTTGTATTGTATAACTGGCCGAAAAAACGGTTGAGCGGCGAAAAAAAGTTATTCTCCTCGTCAAAATTAATATTATTGATGGCGTTGATGTGCACCAGCTCCACATACGACAAGGTGTAGTACACTTTTTTGAGGATTAGTCGTATGATTTTGAAATGAAGAAAACCGTTTTAACTGCGCAAACACCGATTTTTCCAAGTTTTTATGCGGATAGGGATCTTTATTATTATTGGTCTCACTCTCTGGAATCAAAAAAGAAAAGTTTTTCTTTAGTCGGCAGGCATACTCCTCTCGTACCCGCTCCGCCTCACTACCCTCCATGTAGTGGACCCCACCCTCCGCCGCCTCTATCAGCAGACCACACTGATTCTTATTATGATGATGATTGTCATCCTGTTCCCTTTTTCGTTTACGATTGTAATGATGAAAATAGAGTTCGTGATGAAAAAACGATTGGCTCAAAAAAGAATGAATATTATTATTATTATTGATGTAAATCATGTGCGGCACAATTTGGTGTAATCTCTTTTTAAAAATAATATTGCGTTTCAGCACGGGAATAATGTTACATGGATGTACTTCCTCCAGTACATCCAACTGCACATCCATCGTCGTATTATTATTACTATTATTATTGGTATGTAACGATTTTCTTTTGATTCGGTTAGGAATACTATGTTTTGTTTTGAGTGTTTCGTAGTGTTGTTTTTCTTCGATGGAGTAGGCCCTAGTACCCTTCTTATGAGGATGATCCCGGAGCCACAGCATGGCCGACCCGGTGGAACAGAGTAATTCATAACTGACCTCATCGGCATCCAAGTAGATACTATTGTGATTCTTCTGTGAGGGAACACTACGATGAATAGGATTATTGTTTGTTTCGGGGTCCGTAATTCTTTTTTTAGGTTTCAAAGATAGTTTAAGCTCCGGTTTTACTATTTTTTCCTTATTTTCCGGATTCATTTACAAACTGCAATAAAAAAAAAAAAAAAAAAGAAAGAAGAAAATGATCCAAAAATGACTGTAAACGATTCATTCTTTTTTTTATGAAACAGTAGTCAAAAGAATAGTCATATTATTATTATTATTGTTTTGTGTTGCTACTACTAGTTTACTATATTCACACTAAAATTTGTGAAAGCGATGGGTAAAAAAAAAAAACATTCCTGTTCTTTATTATTATTATATACTATTTGAAAAACTGTACAACCATAAAAAAATAAAAAAAAGAAGTCACTCCCTTCTGTTCATTTTTTTTTTTACTTCTTCTCCTTGCCGCTATCCTTAGTATTAGTCATGGGCGGGCAACCCGTGGGGAGGCCAGGGGTGGGGCCGCTCGGTGGCTTGGAGGTATCCCCATACCGCTCTCTATGTGCCTTCATGGCGTCATCGAAGCTCTCCTGCATCTTTGCATTGAACTGCTTCTCCTTCTCTAACTGATCCGCTGTGTCGGCGTCCTCGTACTTGGCATACGGTGCCTCCTTGGGGGTCTCCTCGTAGTGGCTGGCGGGGTGCGCCGGCGGGGCATCCTCATTGTCCTCGAACCGGATACCATCGTTAAAGGTGACTTGGTAGGGTAGGCTACCGTCCTTACCGCGGTTAGAGGTCCAGAGGTGGCGCCACTCCGCGCGGGGCCCATCACGGGGCTCCACATACTCGCCCGCCTTGACCAAGTCGTACTCGGGGTCCTCAGAGGGGTCCGTCTCCTTCCCTTGCCGCACCTGGTTACGGAAGCGCTCCTTGGCGCGCTCCACCGCCCCCTTGAAGTCGGCCGGCCGTATCTTACCCGGGTAGGACCACGGCTCCTGCACCACCTCCGTCCGCTTCACCATCTCCCACTCCTTATCCTCCTCTTCAATAATACGACGGAGCACTTCTTCCTCCTCGTCGTTACAGCGGAGGAGGTGGCCCTGCTTGAAGCCGTACTTCTCCACCCGCCCGTGCTGGTCCAGGCCACCGAGATACAGGTGGGAGAAGGGGTAGCGGGGGTAGGCCTCCCACTTGCCGGTGGGGCCGTAAATATCGTAGCCATAGCGGTAGCGGAAGGTGCGGTTGCCATGCTCGTCCACCGACTCCTCCCACTTCAAAAGACCTTCCGGGGGATGGGGGAACATCTCCAGCGGGTCGTCGGGGTTCTTGGGCTGCCAATCCTTAATACGAAGGATCTCATCCACATCCAGATACCAGTGACCGACAATGTCGGACTCCACGTTGGCCACATGCCAGCGGAAGGGGGAGGTGGACTTGGTGTTATACAGCAGGGGGTCGCAGTAACTACCGGGGACCATGCCGTACGCCGACAGTGGGGCGAAGCAGACCTGCTCCAACCGCTGCTGGTGCATGTAGCCCTCCTGCGTGGGGGCGGTCCACTCCTCATCCCAGGTGTAGGCAACCCAGGCACGCTGCCGTACCTGACGCCACCACCGCAGGAAGCGGCCTGGCTTGACGTTCTTGAAGGTGGTGGGAGGGGCGTTCATGTCGTCGGCCTCCGCCGCCCATACCAGCAGGGGAGCGGAGCGCTGGAAGGCACCGCCCCGGGAGAGCATACTACGGCGTAACATTCTTCGTTTATACTAATAATGATAAGAATCCTAAAATAAAGGGGCGAAGAGCTATTACTCTACTTTTCTACTAGTTGTGTTTCTCTTTTGGGGGGAGGTGAGAGAAAAGGAGATGTGTAAGGAGTGCAGAAATAGACAAAATATAAAAAGGAATGTTGAAACCAGCAATCTTGCTTTATATTACTTGGTTTTTTTTTGTTTTTGTTTTTTTACGACGGTGGGGGCTGCTTCTTGGCGAACATGGAAAAGAGAGTCGGCGTACCTTTCGGCTTCCCTGACTTTTCCAGTCGCCGCACACTAGCGCTCACAGGACCTCGACTGGGGGCCGTAGTACTACTGTTGTTAGGTGTCACTATATCACTCCGTCCTTCCTCCTCTCGCGGCCTTTTACTAGCGGTATCCTTATCATTGTTGTTGTCTAGTCCACAGGCGCGGCGGAGGTCCTCCTGCAGAGCGTTCGGCGTGTACTCTGCCACACACTGGAAACACATGGCCAGCGGTACCTCACTGGTATCTGTATTATTATGATTCATTTGTAAAATACGCTTTAAGTTCTCATTTTGCTTTAAGTTGTGAATCCGCTCGGAGAGATGTTGCACCGTCTTTTCTTTGGAGAATTTATAATACGTTTCCCCGTTGACGACTTTGGTATCACAGATCCGTACCAATAACGCATGACGCCTCATCTCCGTCAGACAGTGACGAAAGGAAGGGCACACCGCTAACAGAGAGTTCCAAATATTATTCTGTTGATACTCATTTTTGGGTACATTATGATTATTATTAGTATTATTGTTGGATCGTAAAGGGTTTTGTTTGCGGTATGCCGCCAAGACGTCTTCCTCCTCGTCTTCCTCGGAATTGGACTCTATCACCGTATGATGATGAGTATCATTTTCCTTTCTGCCACTTTCCTCGAACAGCTGATCCCCGGACACATAACTATCATTTCGAAAGATCGTCTCATACTGTTCGCAAAATTCACGAATAACAAGAAATAACGGATTAAATCTAGTCGCCATCAATAATTCATTTTCCGTACTTTTCTTAGTTTCCTTGTGGTGATGTGTGGATGGTATGACGTGTTGGTTCACAAACCAACTTTGGTGAAACCCGCCGAATGGGCTTTGTCCTACTAACTCATATAACGAGGCAGCCGACGGTGACGGACGGTGTGGGCACAAAAAGAGGGAGGGACGACCGTGGCGAGGGTGCGGAATGCGCAGGACAGAAAAGGGTGCCTTGTTCCCCATCTTGTTGTGTATGGTGTGCTGCTGATTGGATTCATTGGCCGCATTCACAGAAACTCTTCCATCGTTGGGATTATTATTATTATTGTTATTTTCAAAGTCGAACAAGGTGTGGACCGGATGCTCTTCCTGTTGATTGGGCAGTAAGCACTTTGGTAAGAGAATGACCCGTCTTCCCTTCTCACCTGGCGACACACTTTTCGTATTGTCGGTGGCGCTATATTCTACCTTATCGGTGAAGAGGGTCTGGGCATGTTGGTCTACCGGCTGATCGTCCTCCTCCTCCTCACTCCGGTCGTTCTTTTCATGCTGTGAATCTTCCATTTCTTTTTCTTTATTATTTCTATGTAGTCTTTATTTTATGAAATGTGTATCTATAAGTGGTTTCAGTATAATTTATTTTCCTTTTTTAAACTGTATTGGACAGATATGCAAGACGGCTTCTGAAATGGGCAAAAAAGGAGAAACAATAAATGAAAAAACAAGATTGTAAAGCGTGGACAAAGAAAAATTCAGGCGAAAATAATCCATTTTAAAAAAGGCAAATGAAAACTTTGTTTTTGCTTCGTTTTGTTTATTTCTCAGCGTTTGACGCCTCTGAAAACAAATGTATAAAATGAGATGATAATGAACTAAGTGTATATATATATTTTTTTTTTCAATAGTTCTGTAAGATAAAAGTCGGAAAGACATATAATCGAAATGAAAAGAGAAAAACAGTAATTGGGAAAAAAAAAATGAGAACAGGAAACGAGAAACTTGGGCAAGCAAATAAAGAAAACACTGCTTCCTCGTCTTTGCGCGGTGTCACTAGCAGCATTTTTGTTTTTGATTTTTTTGCTTTTGTCGTTGTTTTCCGTGTACCCACTGTTTTCACTTCCTTTCCTACAGACGGCATTTAATATTTACAGCTTAATGTCGCCCTTCACGATCTGCCAGCACATTTTAAAGTGAGACATGGTGGCGTAGATGGGGTTCTTGAGAAAAGAAGGGTTCTGGCGCTCCACGATGAGGTCACCGGCCGCCGCGAGGGCCACCCCACCGGCCACGGCACCACCCACCGCGATAGGATTCTGCGTCGCACCACCAGCGACGACGCCACCGACCGCCACGACGGTACCGATGAGGTGCATGCGGCGGGTCCAGGGCTTGCTGTGGCGGAACATGTAGCCCACGTGGTACTCCTTGTGGTTGCTGGCCTTGATTTCAAGCTTGGCGGTGATCTGAGGCATGATGAGACTTTTGTTTTTGGTTTGCGAAAAAGTAGAACACTTTTATAAAAATGGAGAGAGAATGATGTGATTGGTTTATTTTTTTTTGCAACGATACGCGGGGTGAGGAAACCACATTTTACAGTTTCTTTTTTTTTTTTTTTCTGTTTATTTGTAGATGCTATATTTTACATATGTACATTTCTCTTCTTATTAGGATTGATGTCATTACTTCTTCTTCTTCTTGCCGGTCGTGCTGGAGACACTGACGGTGGATTTTTTCCGTTCCGCCGCTTTCTGCGCTTTCGCCGCCAGTTCCTCTTCTAGCTGCGCCACCTCCTTCTCCAGTGCCTCGCTATCCGCCTTGTACTGCTTCCGCTGCGTTGACCAGTCCCCCAATCGTCCTTCTTGATCTCGTCCACCTTCCCTCGCAGTTGACCTCTCCCGCTCCGGCCGTTCTCCTTCCACGTACCGCAGCGTCTCCTCCGCCTCACGGAAGGCGACCTCCATCTTTTCTCTCATGGCCACCTCCGCCTCTAGTCGCTGCTTCACCAATTCCATATCCTCCTCAAACTGGGCCCGCTGCTTCGTCAGCTCCTCCTCGAGGTCGGCCGCCTGCTTCTTGTACGACACCTCCTGGTTGGTGTAGTTCTCTATTTGCTCCTTGAGCTCGCGAATCTTCTTGTTGTAGTCGCTGTGGTCCTGCTTGAACTGGATATCGGTGTTCTCGGTGGTCCGCTTGACATCCGCGGACTTCTCCTTGAGGGAGTCTAGCTCCGCCCTGGCCTCCTCCAGCTTGTAGCTCTGGTAGTGCAGCCGGACGACCTCCCGCTTGAGGGCATCGGCCTCCTCATTGTCTAACTTTTTGTTATTCCGCTGCGTGGCCCGCTCAATACGCAGTTGGATCGGGTACGGTGCGCTGGTGGCGCCTAACGGACAGGAGAGGAGAGAGTTGTTCTGCTCCACGAAAGCCGCGAAGGCCTCACAGCCTTTGTAGGTGAAGTGGTTGTCGTCGAGCAGCAGCACACGGAGTGATGTGTTCTGCTGGAGGGCCACCCCCAGCGCGATGAGGCTCTTGTCCCCCAGCCAGGTGCAGCGGAGGTCTAGCACCTCCAGCCCCTCTCCCCCACTCACCTCCACGAGCTTCGCGAAGGCACAGCCGCCCTCATCCTCGAGCAAGTTCCCAGAGACGTAGAGTCGCTTCAGACCGCCGTGACGGCAGAGGGCCCCACCGAGCAGGGAGGCGTCCTCCGGGGTGATGTGGTTGTGTTTAATGGAGAGCACCTTGAGGCCAATATTCACCGACAAGGAGCGGCAGAGCAGCGCTAGGCTGACACCAGACACCCCGCAGGCATCCAGTTCCAAGTGCGTGAGACTGCGGTCGTTCGCCAGCACCGCTAGCAGCGGGCCGGACGGTGTGTCCTTGGCGTCAATGCGCTGCAGGGAGCTGTACGTCTCGCCCCACCCGCTCTTCCCGCTCGTACTGAAGGAGAAGGCGGTCTCGCTGTAGTTGGGGTTGGCGTGCCGCTGCTGGCGTAAACTACGGGCCGCCTGCACACTGTTGGCGCCGCCCACCAAGCCTTTTAGGTTACCGAAGAGATCGTTGCCGCTGAGGCACAGCTTTTTGAGCGCACACGTGTGCTGCATGGCCACCCTACTCTGCAGTAAGCCCCCTAGTGCATCCCCCACCTTGGCGTTGAGTTGATTGTAGCCAAGGTCGAGGTCCGTGAGGGTGGTATTGCTGTAGAGGGCTTGCACAATCTGTAGTGCCCCCGACACCGTCAGTGCCGTGTCCTTTAGCTGGAGAGCGGTGATGGTCGTGCTCGACTGTAGTAAGGCCACGAGTAGTCCTACCGGGTGCAGAGACGGGCGAGTGCCACCACCAGCCGTGCCCCCCATCCCGCTGTCCTCCCCTCGGGGCTGGGTGGCCGCGCCATCCCCGCTATCCTCCGGGTTTCCCTCCTCCTCGGTGGTGAGGACGGTAGGGCCGTCCAGCGTGCAGCCGGAGAGGTCCAGCACACGCAGGGTGCGACACCGGAGGCAACCCTCCAGCAGCACGCACATGGAGGCGGGGGTGATGTGATTGGCGTAAGGGTCATTGCGGTTGGAGCCAATTAAGAAGGTGGACAGTTTCTTGTGCAGGGCAATACCGGTACTGAGGTGTTGCATGCCGGAGGACCCCGTGATCCCGTTGGCCCCAATGTTGAGGTACAGGAGCTGCGGGAGGTCGCGCAGGAGCTGGGCGAGCACCTCCAGCCCCGCGTCACGGAGGGTGTTGCCGTAGAGGTCTAGTTTGGTGAGGGTGGAGCGGTAGAGAAGGGTGGACAGGCTGGTCAGCACGTTGATCCCTATCCGCTGTCGTGGTAGGCTGATTTGACGTTCTAAGAAACCACCCTCGACGACCCCGCGGAAGAGCTGACGAGAGTCGTCGCCGCGCTTCTCTTGCGTGTCTCTCAGCCACGCCGAGTACACCTCGGAGAACATTTGCTCCTGAGTGATGCCTAAGGACTGGTACATGATGCTGAGTCGTTTCTAAGAAAAAAGAAAAAAAAGGGGGATGTTATTCCTAATATTCTCTGAAAAAGAAGTGGGGGAAAAATGAAACATGAATCTGAAAACAAAAACCACAAAATAAAAAAAAAAAAAAAACAATGGAAAGGAACTCCATAAGTTTGATAAAATATCATACGTTACCATTATTATATGTGTTGTGTGTGATTACGCCTCCTTATAGCCCAGTTGACTCTTCGCCTGACGCTCCCTCTCCTCCGCCAGCGCCGCCTCCCTATCCTTCTCAGAAATACCCATCCGTCGTCGCACATAACGTTCATTGGCGTGCGGCGTCATGATGATGGTTTGCGTCTTGAGCGGCCCAAACTGCACGTGAAGGTCACTACGCTCCGAGGTGGGGAGCACATTTTCTAAATTCTTAATACTGTCTCGCTCCGACAGCGCCACGTCGATGACGGGGGAGACGGCGAGCTCGGTGGTGGGGAGGTCTAGGTAGGAAATTTTATCCAGCCGCAAGTGAGGCGGAAGATTATTGTTAAAGGGAAAGGTGCCGGGTTCTAGAAACTGCTTGTACTCCCCCATCATCACCAGGTAGGAGACACGACTGTAGGGGGTGTTGAACCCCGTCCGTCGGAGCACTAGCCAAAACATCACGATGGAGATGATACCACTCACGAGGGATAGGGTGACAAAGTAGTTGCGGTACTTGACAATGATCTGCATTTTTTTGTTAGAGCGTATGTTAAAATAAAAGAAAAAGAATAACCATGCAGTGCTTTTTATGAAAAAAAAAAAAAGAGGGTAGGGAGAATAAGTCAGGCGCCAGTATCTCTCTTCTGTTCATGTTCCTCATATAATGACAGTAAATGAATAAACATAATGGCAATAAAAGATTGTCAAGCAAAGTATGGAAATCATTAAAAAAGGGATCCGGAGGGGAATAAAAGTTCGATATTAGCATGATGAAAACAAAAAAAAAACAAAAAAAGAGAGAATAAAAATATGTTTTAAAGAAAAATAAAAATCAAGAAAGGCAGACCTCTGCTTTTGGCCGGTGGCACATTTCCCTGTAGTCTGCCCTCCCTACCTCGTCCCTGTTCTCCAGCTCAATGCCCTTTTCTTCCAGGTTAACTTTTATATCCCGGAACGCCTCATTCGCATCCGTCGTATTGTCGTAGGTGACTTTTTTCAGTCCATTCATGGTCAAAAGGGGTGTAAAATCGGAAATCTTGGTGCACCCCTCCACCACCACCTCATCCACATTCGGCGGTGCGTCTTTGCAAAATGCCAGGGAGGAAACGCCGTTATGGGAGACATTCAGCAAGTTGACACTGGTTCGTTCGTTCAGCATGAAGGTGAGGTACGCGAAGAATGAAATTTCATGGCGGCGGAAAAACCCTCGCCGCTCTGCCGTCACGGTGAGGTCCATCGGCCCGGGCCCCTTGCAGTACTCGGAGAGCACCTCATCGCTCAGCCTGTATTTCCGACAGCACAGGTAGACAAGGGAGGGGTAGTGGTAGTTGCCGGTGATGGCTCTCAGTTTCGGTAGATGGCAAATCACCTCCATAAAAAATCGCTCCACACTCGTGTGGATCTTCTCGTCAATGTACAGGGGTAGGTCCAGTACCTTGCGCTGGTCCAACTGTAGCAAGTCGGGCAGATCGCCCACCTGGTAACGGATGTGGAAGTTGTATAGCTTCAGCAGTTGGAACTCCTCGGTGGTGTCGTCAAAGAAGAGGTCGACAAGCATCTCTCTCTCCTGTCGCTGCCGCTCCACCAACGCCTGTTCCGTCGTGATGGATTCCTTTTCTCTCAGCTCCCTCTGTTTCTCCTTCAGGCTGTTGACCAGTTTTCTAACCTGCCTCTGATAGGCTTGAAGTTCCTCCTCTAGCCGATGCTTCTCCCGTCGCTCCTCCATGCCGTTATGGGACAGTTCTCTAATTTGCCTCTGGAATATTTGAAGCTTCTCTTCCTGTGAGGCCATGAGCCTTTGCTGCCGGTCCACCAGTCTCTGGAGCCGAGCGCACTCTTCCTGTAACGCATCCCCCTCCGTGATCCTCTCACCAAGCGCTCTCTCCAGGTTCTCCCGCTCCTCCATGAAGCGGAATTTAAAAAAAAAAAAAAGGTTAGAAAAGGTATAGAAAAAAAAAAGAGATACTTTTCCTTCACCAGAAAAAAGGGAGGGGAGAGATGAGTGGTACAATGTCATATGAAAAGAAGAATGACCCGATACTTTCACTTAGAACAAAAAAAAAAAAAAGCGTGGCAGGAAGCGCACGGCTGGCTGGCCTCGGTATACCTCTCTATCCTGCGGGGACATACCCCCAATACTATACATTGATGAAGAGAGGGAGAAGTGAACCACAACAACAACGAACCACAAAAGAAACAGTCAGGAATATACACTATGGTGGGCGGAGGCAAAAAAAAAAAAAGAGCACGAAGCCCTCAGGTGGTCGTTACCTCCCACAGCTGTTGGATCGTTACCCCTTTCCTCAGTTTCTCCACCGCCAGCCCAATCGACGGCTCATAAGTCGGTTTACGGTCCACCGCCTTCTGTCCTTCATCGGCGTAGTACGCGGCAAACGCATCCTCAGGGGCGTTCGCAATCACGTTCTCGCCGTCCCGGCGCTCCGGCAGCACCTCCGGCTGCTCCTGGGTCTCCTGCAGCACCTCGCGGGTGGTGTTGAGCTCCACCTGGATCCCCAGGATCGGCCGCGAGGTCCACCCTTTCCAGATACTGCTCACCTCCTTATACAGCTGCTCCAGCCGCTCCAAGGGCTGCACGAGGAAGCCGAGGGTGAGGCTGCCGCCGTAGCTCGAGGTCTCCAGCATCAGCAGCGTCCCCTTCTCCCCTACCCGGTAGGAGATGGAGGTCAGTTGCAGATAGGGGATGGAAATGTTAAAGTTGTCGGAGTCGACCGAGTACCACACCAGCCGTACGTTGGTCACGACTAGAATCCCCTTGTGCTCTTTTTCCTTTCCCATGTTGGTGACACCGGTAATCTTGGAAATGACGGACTCCTGGGGGAGAATGACGACGTTGCCGTCCTGCACGGTGGCGCTCCGCAGCCGTATCTCACGGTAGATCCTCGTCGAGTCGTAGGCCCGCCACACCGACTGCACCGCGGTGGTCAGTCGATTCCGATTGAGCTGATTGTTGGAGCGGAGCGCAAAGTAAAAGGTAAAGTTGGAAGAGCCGAACTTGGCCCCGATCATCAGCGCCTCCGTCTTGCCCGTCCCCAGCCGACTCTCCACCTCCTTCACTGCGACTTTGGTAATGCAGTAGTACCCGATGGAGAGGTTCATGCGCTTCTTCTGATCGCAGATCCAAATGACACGGAGGTTGGTGACCCGCAACAGGCCCAGGTAGCCCACCTTGCTATCTTCCACCTCCCGAATTGCCGCGTAGGACTCCTCGGCGTTGTCGCGTAGTCGGAGTTCATTCGCCTCGGAGTCGACGCGGACCTCTCTATCTTGCCAGAAGGTGAACTCCTTGAAAATGCGCTTTCCCGACTGCGTCATTCCTATTTTATTGTACGGTGTGAATGTAAAAATAAAAATAAAAAAGATTACCTAACGTTGAATAGTGGTGGTAGCTCTATACTAAACTTCGGGTGTAAAAAAAAAAAAAAAGAGAGGGAAGAAATTCGTTCGAAAAGCAATATAAAAGTGAGAATAATGGATAGAAACACCGTTAGGTATCGCTGTAACAGGACATACATTTTTTTGTCTAATTACTACACTAAAATTAAGTTTTTTTGAAAGAAATCAATGCTAAAATTTTCCTTTATTATTTTTGATTCAAAAATAAAATAAAACAGAAATTACTACAGAAGAAACATAAAATAAATAAAAAAAGTCCTAAGTAAATAAGAAAAGAAAAAAGAACTAAAACTTACCACAAAGTGTGTAAATTTTTCATTCCTTCCCTTTTTTATTATGAATGCTCTTTTTTCATTATGATATATTCATAGTTTTTTTTTTTTTTTTTAGTTCTTGGTGGAGAGCTTCTTCCACTGCTGAAGGTTCTTCACGAGCTCGGCGTGGTCCTTGTTGCCGGTCAGCTCCGCCGCCTTGGCGTAGATCTCCAGAATGCGGTCATCGCCGTTGTACTCGTGGACAATGTGGGACCACTCCTCCAGCTTGGCGAGGTCGGTGCACTTCTTGATCTCCTCCGAGGTGATGGCGCGGGAAGGATCTACGTCGTCGAGCAGCTCGGTGACGGACTCCTCGAGGTCCTTGTCAAAGTTGCCCTTCTTGGCCTCCTCGGTGTATTCCTTCTTCACATTCTCCACAATCTGTAGCATCTCCTTCCGCGCGTTGGCGTCATTGGCGGCGACGGTCTGGAAGTCATCAAAGTACACAATGTGGTACTTCTCGGGCAGCCAGGCGGTGAGGCGGGCGGCAATCTCGGCACGGTCGGCGGGGTGGAGCTCGGTGTTCACGTTCCAGCGGGTCTTCTCGCGGAGAGAGTTGGGGCTACCACCGGGGAGGATATCCAGACGGTTATCCTCCGCGAGCTCGTTGGCACGGATGCACTTGACGTACTTCATCTCGGCCTGGACGTGCTCCTCATCGAAGACACGCGCAATGAGAATGTTCTGGGTCTTCTCATCCTTGTTGGACTCGACGAGCTGCTGGGCACGGGCGACGGTGTTGGACTGCTTCTCGAGGCGGAACTTGATCTCGTTACCGAACTCCTTGCGGTTAAGGGCGGGGTTGAGACGGTCGGCGTCGAAGAGAAGGCACTCGTAGCTGCTGGCGAAGTCAATGTGAGGAAGGACGCTCTTGGCAAAGTTGGTCTCCTCCTCGGTCTTGACCTTGCTTCTCATCCAGCTGGGGGGCTCCCCAGTGAACTTGTAGTTGTGGGTATCCAGCTCGAGGGCGTGGCCGTACCAGCGGTCGTGGTCGTGACGGCGCTGGACGCTAAGCGCGGAGGTCGCAGCGGCGACGGAGGGGGCAACACGGCGGGCGAACATGGTAGAATAATACTCTTAGTAAAACCTTATTCTGATGGGGAAAGGGAGAGGAGGAAAGAGGAAAATTTTTTAAAAAAAAAAGCAGATGGGCGGTTCCATGCGTGAAAATACATATAAATAACGAAATCGTGGGGGATTTTTGTTTGTTTGTTTACAGTTACGATTATTTTATGAAATACAAGAACACACACATGAGAAAATGAAAAAAAAAAAAAAATGTGCTGCGATACGGGTGAGTAAAAAAAAAAAAAAATCGCACAGTTCATATACATGGTGCGTCGCAACACACTGCTACTATCATTGTTGTTATTCATTATAGTAAAGGCGTTTTTTTTTTTTTTTTAATGATGGGGAAAAAAAAGATACATTGGTTTGTCTATTTTTTTTTTAAAAGAAACTCGAAACTAAGTCTTGTAAATAATACACGGTATACACCTTTTCATGTTTTATTTTGTCGTTTTCTCGTTTTGTTTTTTTTTTTTTTTAAATTCCCCATTTTTATTATTATTAAATAATTTGCTTTTTTTTTTTTTTGAACGATAAAAATGTTAACACAAAAAAAATGCACACCCCTGTGGAGGCGCTCCGAAAATTATAATATTCCATTATTATCCTGGTATATTATTATTATTATTATTATTATTATTTCATCCCTGATATGGAGGAGAAACTACCATTTTTCATCAAGACCGGTGTCAGTCCTAACTCGGCCATATCTGCTGACGTCGCGCCCGGAAGTGTTTTCATGGTGCGGCTGTCAAACACGTACACGGACACTAAAAAGGCATCGAAGGAGACCTCGCCGTCCGGCACACGAGACTTGAGGAACTCGAACACGGCATCCTTCTGTTGCGGTGTGAGCTGCTTCCGCATCCCCCGGCCCACCTGCGACATCCCCTGGAGGAAGCGCTCCTTGGTTAAGATCTTGTCCTTGTGTGTCACCTTGAACAGCGTGGCCAGCTGCGAGCGGGCCTGAATGACAATATTCTGTAGCTGCTCCATTGCCTCGGCATCCCAGCGAAGGGGGTCCGGCTTGTTGTTGGAGTGCATCTGCAGATTTTTAATAAAGTCTGGTCCGCAGATGTGGGCGTTGTGGTCGGTGTCAAAGAAGCAGAAGAGTTGATAGATTTGACTATCGCTCATCGTGTAGTCGATGGCACGCATGACGGAGCAGAACTCGTTGTAGGTGACCACCGACTTGGAGAAGGCGGCGGAGACCATCTGGGAGCGGTGGTTGGCGCGCTGCTGCTGGAGCACACGGGCACACACTGTCTGCTTCCACGGGTTGAGCCACAGCTCCTGGAGCATGTTGTGGTACATGGCGAGGAAGGCGGCGTAACGGATGCGGCTCTGCTTATCCACCTCGACCAGGTAGCCTCGCAAAAAGTACCACGGGAGGTCTAAGTTCAATACATTGCGGACCGACTCCACCCACTCAATCATCCACAGCGAACCCTTGTTGGTGCGGTCTAGCTTACTAAAGTACGCCATCAGACGGTGACGGCGCTGGTAGATGCGCTCACGGAGGTCGCGGAGGATGTCGTCCTTGGTGCGGCGGCGGGTGAGGTAGCGGGTGGCGGTGGCGCTCATCGTGGAGCCAAAGTTGCTGATGGAGCCCCGCATGCCGAAACCACCCACCGTCGTCGCGGGGGTGAGGGCGAAACTATCCTGCAGACCCACCACCTGCGGGTCCTCGTAGTCGTCGTCGAATATTTGGTAGTTATGGAAGGAGGGGTCGGTATTGTCGCCAATGAACGTGCACGTGGCGCCGTAGTTGGTCTCGGGGCCATCGTAGTTACTGGCACTAAACACCGTAATGAGCTTCTTGTTGTGCTTCTCCTCATACCCGGAGAGGCACTCCTCGTGGGAGCGGACCACCAGCTCTAGTCCATTGTTCTTGAGGAACTCGGTGGTCACCTCCACCCCGAACTCGACGCCAGCCCCTCGCTGACTGTCCCGCCACCCTTTAATATCCTCCACCGGGTCGGACCACAGCATATCCTGGAAGATCTCGTCCTCCTCGGGCTGGGAGTAGTTGGGCATGGGGATCTGCCGGAACCGCTGTATACGGGTAATGTCATTGAGGGTGACCCCCTTACGACGTGGCAGACCGCCGTGGACCACGAATATCTTGGTCCCAATCAAGGTGGCGAGCGGTAGGGCGCAGAAGCAGCGCTGAATCAGACGAAACACGTTTCGGTCATACTTGGTGCTCACCTCCACATCAAACCCGTACTCATCGTTCATGTAGTCGCACTCGTGGTTACCACGGTTGAGGGTGACATAGCGGGGGCAGGCGAGCATGAGGGTGAAGAGCACGAGCAGCACCTCCACGCCACACGCGCCTCTATCGACAAAGTCGCCGTTGAAAATGTAATAATTACTCTCACTCGGCATGCCGTGCTCCTTCAGAATGTGTAGTAGGTCGGAGATCTGTCCGTGAAGGTCGCCCACCACCACGACTTTGCTACCCTGGCTGACGCGGCCATTGACGATGCGGGCGCCTACGGGGGGAGAAATGCGGACTACATTCGGCATCGTGTTGAGGTGGTTCATGGCGTCGGTGAAGACACGCCACGTGGCGGGGTACGGCAGCAGAATGTGATTCTTGAGGTCCTTTATCATGCGCTCCACGTGGTCGAGGGTGATGGGGGTGGCGTTCCCAACTGGGAAGTAGTGGGAGGAAGTGGCAGGGGCGACAACAGGGGCCTGAATGACGGAGCGTGACCGCTTGGGGACCATTACGTGGGAGTCATTCACCTTATCCTGTGCCTTAAAAATAGCGAACCCCTCCTTCTTGTGGTCCATCTCCTTGTACACGGTGCGGAAGATGGTTTCCTCAATGAGCGCCTTGCACTTGATCCACCGCCACAGCAGTTGGATACGGGCGACATTGTAGTTGGCGGTCTTGGGGTCCGTCGAGTTACCAGGACCGGTGACATTGTACTTTTTCTTGAGGGTCTCGGTCGCAAAAGGACCACGGACGAGGGGCGCCTTCTCCAGAATCGTCCTGGGGCACCACTTGTGAATGCGGGTAATGCACACCTCACCGCAGTGTGGGCACGGCTTGGGGTTGCAGCCGTCACGGTGCTGCTGCATATCGACCGCTAATATCTCCACACCACACTTGGGGCAGATGGCCTTCTGTTTCTTGGCGCACTCCTCCAAATGCTTCTGCAGCTGTCCCTGCTTCACAATCTGACGACACCAGCTATTCCAGCAGGTGACCTCGCGCTCGTCGCACATGACAGTGTGGGCATTGTAATCTTTTTCGGGAATCTTCTTTTGGCAAAAGTGGCAGGTAGGCCAGCGGCTCTTGTCTGCCTCCTTGGCGGGGGCGGGCTTGCTGGCGTTACCGGCCGCACTAGTACTCTTCTTTGCCCCTGTCGTGGCCTTGGACGAGCTGCCCTTGGGGTTGGAGCTCTTCTTACCAGAGCCTTCGTTCCCGCCCTTGCTGGCTGTATCCTTGGAGCTAAAGCAACCCATACTGATACACACTAAAACTATATTTATTCAATGAACTAACTAAAAAAAAAAAAAAAAAAATTCGAATTGATATACCAAAATGGATGTAAAACAAAGTGGTTAAACTAGAAATAGAAGAATGGTAGGAAGAGAGGGAATGGAAGTGTGAACTAAGAATGGGAATGTGCGCACACGAAAAAAAAAAGAGTTTATTAAGAAGGTTCATTTTTTTTTTTTTTGTCCGCAGCCAGTCTATTCCAGTGCAAATACCCAAAATACATTTACACTGAGAGTTGTTTTTTTCTTTCCATGCGTGTGTCTCTTGTACGCCAGAAAAAAACAGAAAAAAAAGAAAGGAGCAAAGTTCATGCACAAAAATGCAGTGTTACGCGGCCTGTACATCATCCATGATCACCACCCGCTTCTTTCGTCGTCCCTCTCCACCAGCGTTGTTGCCCGTGTTAAACCCGAAACCGGTCCGCTTCTCCGCCATGATGCCACCACTAGGAGGGGGTGGCATGGAGCCACCAGCCGGGGTGCTGTTGGACTTGCTGGCGAGGGCACTCTGCTTGGGGGCCGCCGCACTGTCGTAGCGGTGCTCCGCCTTGGCGAGAGAGCCAGAGGTGTTCATGATGCTAGTAGGGCGAGGCATGGGGGAGGGGGCGTCCCCTGCGGTGAAGGCGGGCGGCGGGGCACTGTGGGTAGAGCCCCCTGGTACCCACGGCTCTGTAATCTCGCTCCGGTTGAGGCCACCACCGCCACCGCGGGAGAGACCCAGGCCGCCCAACGGCGCGCCACCGGTAGAGATGGGGTTGAGCGGGGCTGGTGTGCCACGGGAGCTGAGGGGGCTAGGGTTCACGAAGCCCTGACTGCTCAGTCGTCGCTCCACCGGCGGCTCCAGGCTCTGCCGTGCGCTACCATGGGGACTAAGACTGTTGAGGCTCAGCCCCGCCCGCTCCAAGGACCCCCGCGTCTCCCGCCGGAGAGGGCTGGGACTATCCAGGGAGGAGTGACGCCGCTGCTCCACCCCGAAAGGGTCAATATGCTCCTCCAGTCCTTTGCCGCTGCGGGTAGGAGCGGGTGGCTGCCACCGCGAGCCCACGGCACCATCGGTAGGGATGTGGTTACCGTACATGTCTGCCGTCAGGAAGCCTGGTGGGGCCATGAGGGCACTGGTCCGCCGGATACCGTCCCTGCTGCTGTCCAGGCTACCGTTCACGGGGGTGGTCTTATCCCCATAAAGGGTACTCTTTACCTTCTTGTTCTTCTTGGTGCTGCCGGTCACACTAAAGTGCGGTGGGTCCTCGTCGCTATTCCCGTCCTCATCCTCGTCGGAGGGACTGTGGAAAGGGGTGGAGGCACCGGAGCGGTCTTCGAAACTATTGTCCTGTTGTTGTTGTTTTTTATTCTTCTTGGCCTTCTTCTTGGCTTTTTTCTCCTTTTTACGTCGCTTCTTGTCTTCTAAAAGTTCCTCGTACTCCTGCAGCGCCGCCTGCGCCCTCGCTCGCTCCGCCTCTCTCGTCTGCCGTCTGCTCTCTAATGCTTCCAGCTCCGTGTCGCTGGGGTCCTCCTCCTCTAGGTGAAACTTTTCCTCTCCGTGCTGCTTGACCGCCGCCGCCGCGTCGTAGGCGCCCTTCTTCTTGAGTTCATAATCACGCTTGGTCAGACGGTAGGAGCAGAGCTCCTCCATGAAGGTGAGTGCCACCGGGGCCTTGCCAGCACTCTTTTTCTTCTTCTTTTTCTTATCGGTCTCCTCCTCACTGGAGTCACTGTCCTCCTCCTCCTCTAACCGCTTCTGAATCATGAGCAGCAGACGCGAGGGTCTACCCTCCACTGGAATATTGAGCAGCTCGTGCATAACAGCACGGGAACTAATCGTCTTCTCATCTCTAGGGTTCTCCTTATCAAAGGCGGCCAGCGTGGCCCGGTAGCCACGCTTGTGCATGTACTCCCGCAGCAAGGCCTGGGCGAGCAGCTTGGCCTGCTCCTCCTCTGACAGGGAGGCCACTAACTCCGCCGTTCGTCTCTTGTCGTCTGCATTGGGTGCCTTATTTTGAGCCATGCGCTAGTAGTGGTTTTGTATTTCTATTGTATATGATGTACACCGAATGATGTTTGCTAAGTGGGAAATAAGGAGAACGAAAAAGGTGTTGGTAACGTCAATCAATACAAGCAAAAACCTTACAGTCAATCGTTGAATTCGTATCTATTGTATGGCTGATTTTTTTTTTTTTAAATTTCTATAGTTTTATAGTGTAGAACAATAAACATTGAGAGAAATACGCAAAACAAAAGAAGTGTAAGAAAGGGGGAGAGAATTAAAAAAAAAAAAAAGCGAGTTCACAAACTCTAAAAATCTTCTAAAAAACAGATCTTTCTTTTTTTTTTTTCCTTCTCCCTTTTTTTAGAAGGGGCTTCATTCTTTTTTAGTAATCAAAATCACTTTTACTTTTGCGCCGATTTGTTTATTATAATGTTGTTTTCGCATCGTTGTTACACAAATCGTTTCAGAAAAAACAATAAAATGTTTTTCTTTTTTTCTTTCTTTGTTTATTTCTCTATTTATGATTCAAACGTATAATGAGTACAACCTCTAAAAAAATAAGAAAAAATCTATGACACGGAATCCGATAAATACAAAAAAAAATTAGACCGGATTCACTACATATAAAGTACACGCAGGAACCACCACAAATAAAAAGAAAGAAAACAAGAACAGCCATGAATATGCAATTGGCCTTCTTCCCTTTCTCTTTCTTTTATGAGGATGATATCCTGTGTTTGGTACTTTACACATATACGAGTATTACAGTCCTCGCCAGATGGTGTGGTACAGGTAGTTGAACCCACGGCGCCAATTGAGGGCATCGGGATTGCGCTCAAACTGGGTCCACTTCTTCCGGCACGTCTCGCGGGAAAACTTCGTCGGACACCGTAGCGAGAACTTTACCCACTCCTCGAAGACGTGGTCTTCGTTACTAAAGTTATGGAGGGCGAGGCCCACCCGCACCCACGTGTCAAACCCTTCCGCGGCGTGTGGCGGGAGGTGGTGCAGCTTTTCGACGGCCGTCTTGAATCGCTTCCATTTTGCCTTTTCGGTGAGGAATGGAGAGACCAAGTTGCCGTACATGTCGAACTCCTGTTGCACATTGTAGAGCGGTCCGAGGACGTGACGGGGCTTGATGCTCTTGAAGTGGTGCTTGTTGGTGAGGTAGGTGCGGTACAGCTGATACTCGTGCTTGACCTTGACGGAACTATTCGCAGGGGCGGTGATGGAGAAGTTTCGCTTGACATAACTGTTGATGTTTTTCAAGTTGCTAGCGTCGCCCTCCATGTGACGCGTGCAGAAGGACAGCTCTAACACTTCTGGATCGCTAAGATGACGTAATACCTTGTTCGTGGCATCCAGCTTAGCTTGGAGCTCTCCGTTCCCACTCTGACTCTGTGTGAACGGCACTAACCTACCACCAGAACTGTTACTACTATTATTGTTATCTTCCTTGTCCTCCGCACTCTTGCCCTTGTGTGTGTACTTGGCCAAGTCTACTTCATTATTGTTGGTACTCGCAATCTTGTAGTTGAAGGCGCAACGGAGCATGCCGTTGGTGCGATAGCAGTTCAAGTCGATCACATTTTTCCCCAAGGTTTGGTTAATCTCCTCCGCGATGAGTTTGACGATGCGAAAGTCTTGGAAGGCAATCACCTTGGAAGCGAGTTTGCTCTCGACGAGCGCCCCTGGCTTCTCCTTCGGCGGTCCTTCCTCCACCGCCTTTACTAAATCCGACAAGTCATCCTCCATGTCGTCCTCGGTGTCGACCACGCCATCGTCGCCGCCCTTCTTCCCTCGTTTCTTTTCCTTTTCTAACGTCACACTACGGTACGCCCCGGCGATCATTTGAATATTCTTGCGGTGTAGCTTCTGATACACCTCCTCCACCCCTTTCGCCTCAAACCGGGCGAGCAAATGCGTCATGGAGCGTACATGCAAGTGGTACGACACCTTGCCCTTCCGCCCTCCTTTCATGCTGTTCTCATTTGCCAGCACTAAAAAGAAGGGGTGGGTGAAGCCAATACCGGGGAGTCGCACTTCTAGATAACTAATGATCTCTAGCAAGATCTTCTCGCCACTTTCGTGGGTCTCGTTGGGCAGATCAATATCCGCGAAAAAGTCACAGGGAACGCCCTCGCGCCCCACCACGGCATGGAAGTGGCGATTGCTGTCGGGAAATAACAACAGACGTTGCGCCACGATAAGGGCATAGTCCGCATGGAGCTGCGGCGCCCCCAATCCTACCGTTGGGTTGTAGAAGCGGCGTGTCGTGCTACCGTCGTCGTCGCTCGTTTTGGAAAGGAGTCGCTGATGATTGCTTTTCAGCCTAGAAGTGTTGTACAAATCTCGGAGGTCGGGGGCGCACATCCAGTGTCCCTTGTAGAACAAACTATTCTTGCAGAGGGTAATGAAGGAGAACGCGGTAGACTTCTTCTCCTGTCGAGCAAACACCAAGTCCTGCCCGGTGCTCTTGGCGAGCACCTGATCTAGACGGTAGCTGCGCACCACGTAGTCGTGTATATTCCGAAAGGGATTGGACAGGAGCGGCTCCGAGGAAGCGGTGTCACCCTCCTCCTCTTGCCGCGCCACCTCCTTGGCAGTATTCCTCCTCCCGACAGTCAGGGCAGTTTCCTCGTACGCCGGGGGCTCCACCAGTACTGGTTTACTACTGGCGGTCGGCGTGAGTTTGCCTAGCTTCGCCCCCATCGCGCCCTTCGCTAATTCCTGTTTGAAGTTGGCGCCCAACGAACCTGCAAAGGAGCTCTTGTTCGCGGTAGAAGTTCTACCCTCCGCGGCGGGTCGTTTCTGTCGAAACGCTAATGAATGACGAAATGCACCGCATGAGAAAACTAATGGAGTTACCGTTCGTCGTAGCATGTCTCTTTCAAACAGATAAAAATATATATAATGTTAATAACAGGGTACAGAAGGAAAGAGAAAACACACAAAAAAAAAAAACGAAGGGTAATTTCTATGGGAAAAGGTAAAAAAAAAAAAAAAACTAATATGTACGAAAAAAAAAGAAGTTTATAGGAAAAAGAATTCCTCTTCTTTTTTTATGATTACTTTTTGCTAAACAGTGATTTAAAAGAAGAAGAGAGAGAGGTCAAACGTGTGGCACAGCAGTCCGAGATGTAAGTAGAATGGATAGAAAACTCACTCAAATGACAAAAACCAAAAACTTTGATCGATGAATAGAAAAAAAAAAAAAACCAGCGCTAAGTACTTGGAAAACGAGACACCAAATAGAAATGAAAATAACGTATTATTGTTTTGGCGACGAGTACATAGGGAGGAGAAAAAAAAAAACAAGAAAAAAAGGAAAAAGCGGCTGTTCCATCACAGAGGAAACTACGCCACACTCTCATCTGTGAAGTGAAACGCGTTCCGCCAATCATTTTCAGTGATGGATGCATTTTTTTATTTAATTATTTTATTGATTTTTCCTATGGAATCATCCTCACTTTTTCGCTACATGTTAACTCAAAAAAAAAAAAAAAACGTTGGCCTCCTCATCATTGATCCTTTCTTGTTTCATTGTTGATTTAACACTAAACTGGAAAACAAACTACAACGTCACTTAATTGTATTTCTTGTAAATATTTTCCTGGAAGGAGCGGATGGCCTTCACCATGCGCTGCATCTGGTCCATGGGGGGAAGGATCGTCGTGCGGAAGTGCCACGTGCCGTCCACCTGCCCGAAGCCGGACCCCGGCACCACCACGATACCGCTGCTCTCCAGCAGCTCCAGAGCCCACCGCGCATCCAGGGCCAGCTGGCGGCCCTCCTTCTTGTTCTGCTCCTCGTTGTACTGGCGGTACTTCTCCGGCAGCGTCACGTTGGGGAAGGCGTACATGGCGCCCTGCACCGGCTGGCACGAGAACCCGGGGATCGTGTTCAGCTCCTTCGCCAGCAGCTCCGCGCGGGCCTTGAGGCTGTCGAACAGGCCGTTGTACTCCGCCCAGTACGACTCGTAGCTGGCGTCGCCCTTCTTGGGAGGAGAGCACATGAGCGCCGTCATCACCTGTCCATTCACGTTGGAGCAGAGGTTGATGGAGCACGTCTTCACCAGCTGCTCACGGAGTTCCTCGGGGATGTTCACCTGCTCAAAGTAGCCACCACGGCGGCCACACTCACCAATGATACCCTTCGAGGTGGAGTGGAGGGAGATGAGCATCGTCTTGTTGTACGGCTCCGGCATCGACAGCACCACCTCGCGGTAGCTCACGAACTTCTTGCCGGGGGCGTAAATGTTCTCCTGGTACACCTCATCGGCCAGCAGCACCAGCTTCTTGTCGTGGCAGAAGCGCACCACGTCCTCCATCACCTTGCGGTCCAGCACGTTGCCGGTGGGGTTGCCAGGGTTGATGGCTACGAACAGGCGCGGCGTCGCACCTTCCTCGGACACGCACTTGCTGTACGCCGCCTCGAGGTCCTCGGGATGGACGCCCCAGTCTTCCGTCTCACGAAGGTAGTAGGGGGCTCCTCTGCCGTCCAGAAGAGCGATCTGGGCCGTGTACAGAGGGTACTGAGGAATAGGGATCATGACGCCGTCCTTGGGACCGCCAATGAGGATCTGCATGAGGAAGCGCACACCGCTGCTGGCACCGTCCGTCAGGGTAATGTTGGCAGCGGTCGTCAGCGGCTTCACGTTACCGTCACGCTCGTTGATGTACTTGGCGACGATCTCGCGAGCAAAGTCGTAACCAAGAGAACCGGTGTACGCACCAGTGGCGGTGGGACCAATACCCTTGAGGAACTCGCGGGCACGGGCGACCACATCGGCGGGGAAACGGCTGACGATGACTTCATCCTCCAGCATGGGGGGATTGTCGATGAGGCACATAACCTGACGGAAGAAGGTCAGAGGAGGCTGCTTCAGGGACTGCGGGTTACCAATATTGCAGTACACGAGGCTATCGAAGGGGTGGGAACCTTTTCCCTCGGCGATCTCCTTCTTGATCTCATCAGCGCGGGTGGGGATGAGACCCCGGACGGCGTACTGGGCCGCCACCACGCGGGGGTTAAGGTGGATTCCAGACATTTGGGAATACAAAGGAGGATAACAAGTAAAGTAGTTTAAAACTAAAAACAGAAGCAAAGTGTAGAAAGGGGGGAAGAACGGAGTAGGTCTATCTGTCCAACAGCAACAGAGAAAGGTAAAGTAAACCAACAAAACGGACGAAATTATACTGCAGATGTCCCTTTGTCTGTTATACATACACGGTTACCGTTACATCAATGATACATGATAATACAAATAGGGGTGCATCCACCAGATGAACAAGAGTAAAAGATTTATGCTTTAAACTTTTTTTTTTTTTTTTTCAATGGGGTTCATTGGAACTTGCAACAATGTTGAGTGGAAAAATGTATTTTCATTTCCGTGTATGATTTTTTTTACAGCTTTTTCATCGTAACTCACAAAAATAAATCAAAACAAAAAAAAGAAAGAAACTCATTCTTTTGTAGTGGCGAAACCCCACTCGGACAACATGATCAATATACTTTCATTGATATCCTTTCGAGGGGTTTTTCTTTTTCCGTTTGCCTTCGATATAAATGTACGTTTGACACCAGAAATATTTAATTATACTTCTTGTAAATATTCTCCTGGAAGGAGCGGATGGCCTTCACCATGCGCTGCATCTGGTCCATGGGGGGAAGGATCGTCGTGCGGAAGTGCCACGTGCCGTCCACCTGCCCGAAGCCAGACCCCGGCACCACCACGATGCCGCTGCTCTCCAGCAGCTCCAGAGCCCACCGCGCATCCAGGGCCAGCTGGCGGCCCTCCTTCTTGTTCTGCTCCTCGTTGTACTGGCGGTACTTCTCCGGCAGCGTCACGTTGGGGAAGGCGTACATGGCGCCCTGCACCGGCTGGCACGAGAACCCGGGGATCGTGTTCAGCTCCTTCGCCAGCAGCTCCGCGCGGGCCTTGAGGCTGTCAAACAGGCCGTTGTACTCCGCCCAGTACGACTCGTAGCTGGCGTCGCCCTTCTTGGGGGGAGAGCACATGAGCGCCGTCATCACCTGTCCATTCACGTTGGAGCAGAGGTTGATCGAGCACATCTTCACCAGCTGCTCACGGAGTTCCTCGGGGATGTTCACCTGCTCAAAGTAGCCACCACGGCGGCCACACTCACCAATGATACCCTTCGAGGTGGAGTGGAGGGAGATGAGCATCGTCTTGTTGTACGGCTCCGGCATCGACAGCACCACCTCGCGGTAGCTCACGAACTTCTTGCCGGGGGCGTAAATGTTCTCCTGGTACACCTCATCGGCCAGCAGCACCAGCTTCTTGTCGTGGCAGAAGCGCACCACGTCCTCCATCACCTTGCGGTCCAGCACGTTGCCGGTGGGGTTGCCAGGGTTGATGGCTACAAACAGACGCGGCGTCGCACCTTCCTCGGACACGCACTTGCTGTACGCCGCCTCGAGGTCCTGGGAGTGCACACCCCAGCCCTCCTTCTCACGAAGGTAGTAAGGCGCGGCCTTACCGTCCAGAAGGGCGATCTGAGCCGTGTACAGAGGGTACTGAGGAATAGGGATCATGACGCCGTCCTTGGGACCGCCAATGAGGATCTGCATGAGGAAGCGCACACCGCTGCTGGCACCGTCCGTCAGGGTAATGTTGGCGGCCGTCGTCAGCGGCTTCACGTTACCGTCACGCTCGTTGATGTGCTTGGCGACGATCTCGCGAGCAAAGTCGTATCCGAGGGAGTTGGTATAGGCACCAGTGGCGGTAGGACCAATACCCTTGAGGAACTCGCGGGCACGGGCGACCACATCGGCGGGGAACTCCGCCACGATCTTCTTGTTCTCGAGCATCTGGGGATTGTCGATGAGGCACATGACCTGACGGAAGAAGGTGAGGGGCGGTTGCTTGAGGGACTGCGGGTTACCAATATTGCAGTACACGAGGCTATCGAAGGGGTGGGAACCTTTTCCCTCGGCGATCTCCTTCTTGATGACATCGGCGCGAGCGGGGATGAGACCTCGGACGGCGTATTGAGCCGCGACCACGCGGGGGTTAAGGTTTACCTTGAGTGCAGCAAAAGAACGGCGAAACATATAGAGATAGAAAAATGAAAGTTTGATTAAAAAACGAAAAAAAAAACTCTTTTTCGAAAAAGGGGGTGGGAACGGTGGTAGTATGAAGGATGCAAAGACCGATAAAAGATGGGCGCTAAGGGCCGTTCACATGAGGGAATAAAAATAAAATAAAAATGTGTCAATAATGTACAAAAACTAGAATTCTAATATATTGTAATGGTAAGTCTAAATGGTAAAAATACAACAAAACATCGACAGCTGTTTCGTTCACGTTTTTGTAAACCGTTTTTCAAAGTTCTCCACCGCAGAAGGATAGGTCTTTCCCCCTACTCCAGTGGCGTCACTCTGTCCCGCCGTACCGTGCAGGAGGGCCTGCTGCTTCTCCACCATGTCATCAATACGGCTCGACAACTTCTTCTCAGAAAGTTGTTTCGCCTTGTTGTACCGCTCCAGCAGCGCCTGCACCGCATCCACATGCTCCTCCGCCGCGCTGAGGTGGGAGGCGACAGAGTCGACACTGATATCCGACGGGGTAGTGCGGTCTGACAAGGCTCGGTTGGGCGGACGTGCCTTGGTCCGCTCCTCTTCCCGCCAGGAAGAGTGGTTGGACTGAAATAGACGTTGACTGTTGTGCGGGTGCCGCTGGCTGCTGCGGGCGGTGGAGACACTGGGGACGGTGGACACCTGCGAAAGGTTCGCGTGGTGCCCGGGTTGGTCCTCCTCCACATCGGTGTTGGTGCAGCTGCTGACACTACTGGTGGGCGGTCGGCCAAGCCCCGCACCGTGAGGCTGACTATTGGTTCTATTTCTGTGGTTGGTGTCATACTGTCGTCTGTTGGCTGCCGCAATCAGTCGTCGTCGGAGTATTTCCTTTTCGATCGATGAAGTGTTGCTAGAATGGCTCATGTTACTTTTATTATTATTATTTTGGTGCTGTTCCAACACTTCACGCACCACCTCCCGTATCACATCCTTATCCGTATTGTTGTTTGTGTTATTATTATTGTAGGATGGGGGTGGTGGTAGCGGGGAAAGTGGAAGCGTGGAGTGCTGGCGTCCTTCGTCAAAGAATACATTATCCTCATTGTCGGTGTGTTGGTGGCTGTTATTATGATTCGTGTTGTTGCTCACGCCGACAGTGTTCCGTCTCATCAGCGGCGACGAAAAAGCGGAGGAGAATAAGTTTGTATTATTCACATTATTATTATTATTTCCCTTGGAAGGGGTTCGATTGCTATGATGATTGTTGTTGTACTTGTGAGCAGAGCCGTACTCCTCTTCCGCACCGTACGGGGAGCGAATAATCGTTTCAATGTGGTCATTATTGGTGTTAATATTATTTTGATTTTCCTTCGTCCCGTCATTATTCTCAAGGAGCGGGTGGTGTCTCAGGTAGCTATCCAACTGCCCCTGAATAAGGTCCATCTGCTCGTCCTTCTCTTTTAGTTTTTGTAGCAAACTTTCCACACGCGCCGCACTCTTCTCAATGAGCTTATCCTTCTCCCGTAGCAGCTCCCCCTCCGAGGTCGCCTTCGCCTGGGTGAGGGTCAGCACCTGCCGCTCCTCCTGCTGCTCCTGTAGCAGTCGTACGTGCGCCTGTTGAAGCTGCTGACGCTCGAGGAGTGCGCCGTCCAGCGAGGACTGCAACTCTCTCAGCTGACCTCGCAGCGTTCGTTCGGTTGCCGCGCTCTGTGCCAGCTGTGCCGTGCGATCCTCCACCGCCTGCTGCTGCTGTCGCTGGAGCTGCTGGGCGAGGTCCCTCCCCCGCGCCATCGCCGCCTCCCGCTCTCTCTCCTCATGGGTCAGACGCTCCTCCAGTCCGCGCACATGCACCGCGTGCGACTTCTCCTTCTCTATCGCGAACAGTTCCTTCTCGTTCAGTCTCTGCTGTGCCTGGGCGCGCTCCTCCTCTATCTGGCGCCTCAGACGGTCCACCTCCGCCTCGACGGTGCGCAGCAGTGCCTCCTTCTTGTGGAGCACCTTCTCCGTCTCCGCCAGTCGGTGCAGCAGCTGGTCAATCGTCTCTTTACTGACGGTGGTCTGATTGGTGATGCGCAGCAAGGTCTTCTCCACCTCGTAGGACTCCCCATGGAGCTGCGCCTCCCGCAACTTGAGTTGCTCTTCTCTTTCCTTGAATAATTCATCCCTACGTCGGTCCGCCTCCCGTCGCTCCTCCCGGGCTTTTCGCTCACACTCCTCCTTGATGAGTTTGGTTTGGATCTGGTACTCCTCCACCTCTCGTCGTAGCACGCGATGCCCCTCCAGCAGCTCATCCCGCTGTGTCTGCAGTCGGTCCCGGTCTGCCCGAATGGTATCCAGACTACTTCGCAGGTGACTGGTCTTCTGATTCCACTCCTCATTGAACTTGGCCACCTTTTCTTCTAGTAGGGTCTGGGCGTTCTGCGACTGTTGTAGCTGGCGGCGGAGGGACTCATTCTCATCGGTGAGGTGGGCGACGGCTAACTGGTGTAGGTCATCGCTGTCTTTATTGTTCTCGTAATCCGTGGTGAGCTCCTCACACAATGCTTGCAGGGCAGCTAAGGCGTCCGCCTTGGACCGGTTGTCCGCCACGAGGGACTTGATACGATCTTTCTGTGCCTGTATGACCGCACGTAGACGATTGTTTCGGGTGTGGCTATCGTCATCCTCCTCCTCCTCCTCTTCTTCCAAGTCCTCATCATCAAACGCATTGGTTACCTCGTGAGGGGGGTGGGCAGCATCGTTGTGATTACTATTCTCCAGCGGGGAAAGTCGTTTACCCTGTCCGCTGTCGTCCGACGCCCCTCTCGACTTGCTTTCTAGCGACACCGATTTGCTACCGCTGGGGTGTGCATTCGGCGGTCCACCGCCAGAGTACGGGTTGAAGGAAGGGGGCTGGAAGACGGCCGGGGAGGACGTCGTGCGATGATGAGGGCTAGCCCCTCGCTCAGGGTGAGGAGCCGGGGAGCTGCCCTGCCGACTGGCGGCGCGACTATCCTCTCCTAGCTGAAACAGCATTCCACCGCTATTATTATTATTATTATTATTTGCGTGGTTCGTTGTCGTCCCTGTGTCGTCGTCCTTCTCCTTACTAGTATTATAAAATGGGGATGCCGGGGAGGGGGCCAACACTGGAGGTATACTGTAACTCATATTTGGTGTTCTATTGGTTGTATTGATGTCTACTCCTTGGATTTTACAGAATCTATAGGTAAAAAAAAAAAAGAGCTTCAAACAAAAGGGGGAGACGACGAACATAAAAACATTATTGGTCTTGTAAAAAGGGTTTCCCAACAAACAGACAAAAATACGACGAACAATAACAGAGATCCTTAAAATATAAGAAGAATCTATCGAATATCGGAAAGGAGAATAGAATAATACGAAACATACACAAAACTGGTTTTCCTCTATGCCATTTTTTGTCGGATAGATCGTTCATTCACGGCAATCTCATTTCGCATTTGCGCAATGAACAGGGCCATTCTATTATTCGTATCTTTTTGTTTCAAATACGGACTGCCACACGTCTCCTCTTTGGTGGAGCCGTCCGCCTTCCCCTCCGTGTCCTCTACCGTGCTGCCGGGACTGGTATTGAGCTCACTTAGCGTCTCCAAGTAGCGCTGGGCGGTGTGGATATGCTCCAGTGCCTGCGTCAAACGTGGATCGCCTTTCCCTAAACTATTATCATTGTTATTATTATTCTGTCCATCCTCCACTTCCCGCATGGGGTCGTAGCTAGGGGAGCGCGCGGGCAGCTCAGCTAGGCGGTGTCCCTGCAGCAAGTAGTGCTGCACGAGGAAAGGAAGGGCAAAGTACAGGTCGTCCTCCCCGGCGGAGCGGCTCTTGATGAGCTTGTGCAAATACACACACGCCCGACTGAAGTGGCGTCGGTCAATGTAGTAGGTGGCAATCCGCCGTGTGATGGCGGCGTACACCTCGCTGCTAGGGGAGTCGAACAGCTCCGCCCGCTCCAGGCAGGCGACACTCTCCGCGTGTCGTCCGTCCTGCTCCAGACAGTTGGCCACGGCTGCCCACATGCGAGGGTCGGAGGGCCTCAGGGACGTGGTGTGCCAGTAGTAGTAGAGGGCATGGGGGTAGGCCTGCAACAGCTCGTAGATCTGACCCAAGTTGTACCAACCACGGTAGTCCCTCGGGTCAATGTCGACGACGGTCTTGTACGCCTCTACCGCCGCCGCGCTGTTCTTGGTCTCCACGTACGCATGTCCCAACAAGGTCCACGCGGCGACGAAGGTGGGCTGGATCACTGTCGCCCGACGGAAGTGCAGCACACTCCGCTCGTGCTGTCCGAGGAACACATAGTAGTTCCCCACCACAAAGTTGGATTCCGCGCGGAATGGATCGACCTGGTAGACCCGCTGGGCCAAGTCCCCCAGCTCCACCTGTTTACTGAGCATGAAGAGCACGTTGGAGTAGTCGGGGGTACACTCCAGGTAGTGTGGGTCACGGCGGTGAAGGGCGGCGTAGAGCTGCTCTGCCAGCGGGAGGTCCTTGCGGTGGTGGTAGTGGTACCCCGCCAGCTGCGACAGGATATAGTTACTACGAGGGAAAAGGGTGAGGAGCACTTCCCACATGGTGTCGTGGGAGTGGTTGGCTTTTGGATTGGGACTGTCATTGTCCTGCACCTGGTAGAGCCGAAGGAGCTCCGCGGCAGCTTCAGGGGTGACCTCGGGGACCACCCCCAGCGACATGCGCAGTTGGCTCAAGAATAGTTTAATCATAAAGGTGAACTTTTGGTGCACACTCTCCCTGGGTGGTCCCTCCTGTTCCTCCTCCCCTTGCTCCTGCAGCAACAGCTCCTCCATCTCCCGCAGCTGCGTCTCGCGGGTGACGAGGGTGGCGAGGTCCTCCCAGGCACACCACAGCAGTGGATTGCGCCGTACCGCCGCTATGAGGTAAGACGCCGCCTCTTGCTTCAGACCTAGATCACGCAGCACCACGCCCAGAAGCCAGCAGAGATAGGGGTCCTTGTGCACTAGCACGTTGGATACATTACTACTAACACTGGTGGGATTGGCTTCTTCCGCCGTGCTGGGGTCGTGGTCAGACTCTCGCTGCCGCTTATGACCCTCCACCACGTTTGTACGACTATTTTCAGAAATGGTGTTCACCGGATTGCGTAGCGCCTCGGTTAACATGGATTGTAAGATCTTCAAATGAGGGTTGTACGTGTGCTGCGGATTGCTGCTCGTCTGCTTATTCTTCTGCCCGTCTAGGTAGAGCACGTAGCAGCACAGGAACTGCAAATCCGAGGGTAACGGCGTGCTCGCGAAGGTGGTGGCCGACAGAGAGACATCCTCGACCCGTATGGCCCGCCGTCCCGCCCGCTCCCTATTATCGGTGTGATTCTGTCTCGACAGATCCGGCAGACCATTCTTCCCTACATCCTCCTCCTCTTCCTTCTTGTGACTGCCGTCGCACTCGCGGAGGGCACGACTCAGCAGGGCGTAGCATCGCTGGTACTCCTGCTTGACAAACAGACTAATACTCATCTGATGATAGTACTTTAACCGACGTACGCTGATGGACCGAGCGGGGGCGGAGGAGACAAGAGCGGCATTGGGTCTGAGCAAGTAGTGGTCGATGGCGAGGGTGTGTTCAACTAAAGAGGCACCACCCTGACCGGTGAGCAGCACTGTATCCAGTACCTCCTCCCTCGCGCTAAGAGCTAGCTCCGACAGCCACAGGGCGGAATCCTTGAGACCACGGCGGGAGCACTGGGCGCCAACAACCTCCATGGCATCCCCGACCGTGACGACGCCGCTACTGCTAGCGGTGGTGGGTTGCATCTATTATTACTGTGGGTCGACTATTAGTATGAGTGTGTGTTACTGTATTCGAGAGAAATAGAAGAGGAAGTGGAGCATTGAAGCTGGTTATTGAAAAAACACTAAAACAACGGTACGTCACTGTAAATCAGCCGCCTACACCTGAGTTGTTGTTTAACATGGGGGGAAAAAAAGTTACGATACTCCATTTTTTTTTTTTTTTAATATATAATTATTATTTGAAAAAAAAAATTGGAATCTACAGGTTGTGGTCAAGAAAAATTGCTAAGGTCGATTCCGTATTATGCTTTCGTATATGATGAATACTATAATAATAACAAACCCTCTCCTTTTATTTTACTGTTACAAAAAAAACAGAAGAGGTCATTATTATTACATCAACGTATTATTCGATAAGTTTTTTTTATTATTATTATTCTTGTTTCTATTTTCTCTCAACACTAATAAATAAATAAAAAAGAGAGAGAGAGAGATGCTTCCCTCCCCCCTTTTACACGCAATCCGTGGCGGTGACACCAGAGGAGCAGATGGCCTGGATCTGACCATCAAAAATGTCCTTCCGTTGTTCTACCAGCTTCTCTACAGTGGCGTCTAACACGGTAGTGTTCTTCCCCTCCACCGCCGCCTCCGTGACGTCGTCGAAAGGGGCCACGTTCAGCCAGCGGAGTACCGTCGGCAGTACGTCTAGCTGGGTCGCGGGGTTGGCAATGGGCTTAAGCAGCGTGTACCCTCGCGTGGTCTGCGTGTAGCTGCCGATAAAGAAGGGGATGGCCGTGTTCTCCTTGCGGTCTGCCGTGTAGTTCTTGCCAGACCCGCCGTGATCACTCGTACCAAGGACCAGCCAGTTCTCCTTCTGCGTCCGCGCACGGTCGCGAATGAAGGCGAGCGCCTGCCCCACCATCGCGTCGAGCAGGTAGGCCTGCGCGGTGTAGTAGGGGCACTGCTGGGAGTAGCTGAAGTCGGGCAGACTGGGGCTGTCGGCACGGACGGCGAGGGCGTCAAAGTGGAAGATGAAGAGAGAGGCATCCAGCGCGTCGGCGACGCTGTTCTGCTCCGCCGCCTCCTGGGAAGGGGTGCGGTAGGAGAGGCCACCAAAGACGGCGGTGAGCTGCCTGGCGAAGCGGGACTCCGCGATACCGTTGGCCAGCTTCGTGGTGCTGCTGGGGACGCGGGCGTGGCGGGCGAAGCTGTTGCAGGTGGTGGCCGCGAAGCAGTCGAGGGTGATGCCACCCGGCAGGCTGAGACCCTCCTCCTCGGTCATCTGCGCATTCTCGGAGCTGGCGGAGGCGCACTCCAGGTCGAGGATGCCGGCCTCGGAGCAGCTGCCGCTGGTGGGGCTGATCGCGTTGAGCAGCTTGGAGGTACCGAAGGTCATCACCTTCAGACCCGCATCCGTCACGCGCTTGGCCAGGGAGGGGAACGACTTGCTGGTTTGGATGAAGACGGCCTGTCCAGTGACGGTGTCGTTGACGACGCCATGGTAGGCAGGGGTCACACCGGTGAGAATAGAGGTGAGGCCAGCACTGGCGGAGAGGACGGAGGTCTCTCCTTCCACAGGGACGGCCCTAGCGCAGGTGGCATCCCCGGAGGCGACGCAGCGGGTGTAGGCACCCTTGCGCTCCACCAGCATCGCCTCAATGTTAGGAAGAGGGGTCTGTCCCTCCGTGTTGACCATGTGCTCAAACACCGATCCCTCAAACCCTTCCATAATGAAAAGGGCGACACGGGGGGCGGGGGCGATATCCCCACCACTGCCGCTGGTCGTGACGGAGGCCACCAGCAGGACGACAATCATAATAAACACGATGAAGGGGATGAACAGCCGCGCGCAGCAGCCGCCCTGACCACCCACATTCTCTTCCTCGTCCAACTCACGGACGATATCCTGTACGGACTTGAGGTGGATGTGGGTGCCCTCGTCATCGCTGCTACTGTCCACCTGCAAGGCGTTCTCGCCGGCGGTGGCGGAGGTTATCACGTTGATAGGGGGGCGCTTCTTGGGGGCGTGCTTCTTCCCGTGGAGGTCGTGCGTGTTGTCCTTATTGTCGCTAGAGTGGGTGAAGTACGTGGGCGCCTCGACCAGCTTCCCTTCGTCGGTGTAGCTTTCTCCGAACATGGTAAGGGTAGGATGATGATTTGAATTGAAATTCGATAAAAATTCTAAAAAAAAATCGAGAAAAAAAAAAAGATACTAAATCGCTTTTCTCTTCTTCTTTAATAATGAAAGAGAGAGAAAATGGTTAAAGCTTCACAGAAACAGTGAAAGGGAATGAATAAGCATAGAAAAAAAAAACTTATGTTTTACTTTTTTATAGCGCAACGTTCGATAATATAATGTTACAATAAAAAAAAAAAAAAAATGCATGCTCGTATAAGTGTCCCGTTTTTATTTTTTTTATTTTTTACAACTTCTTGGTCATCTCCGTCTGATGCATCATGTCGAGCACGTGTTTCTCCAGTTCATCCATGACCCGCACGACGGCCCTCACACCATACAGAAAAGCCTCCAAACTGTGTACATCCCGATTGGTCAACACAAACTCACTCTTCTCCGCGTTATAAAAGGAAAAGTTATTCTGAATTAACTCCGCTGGGCTGGTGAAGGTGGCGTTGTTGATGGTGAAGGTGCTGTTGTTCACGGCATTGACGTTAGGACTGTTCGCAATGAGAATACTATTATTGTTAATGGTATTTAACGCATTAAAGGACGCGTTGATCATGGAGAAATTACTGAGACCGTAATTGAAGCTAAAGTTATTATTGAACCCGTTATTATTATTATTGTTATTGTTGTTGTTGGTGATGATGTTGTTTTTCTTATCCACCTCCGGGGCGGAAGGCGGCAGTCCATTTTTTAGTTTCTTCACCACATGCAGGAAGGATTTATTCTTTATCCCTTTCTCGTGAGGGCTAGAGAGGTGGGGGGAGGCGGTCTCGGTGACGCTATTGTTCAGGGTTGCGCTGCGAGCGGACATGGGAGTGGCAGGGCCCTCCTCGTCAGGCGTGTGACCGCTCCCCTCCGCGGTGAACTCCCTCGGCGCTAGAAAAAAGAAACTGGCGTTGGTGACGGTGGTCGCAAAGTCTATCTTGGGACTACCCGACTGGGACCCCTTTCCGTCTTCGGTACTCTGATAACTGTCCGTCTTGCTTGTGGTGGTGTTATTGCTATCGTTGTGATTCTGATTCTCCTGTGGTTGCGCCGTTTCTTCGTTGGAAGAAGAAAAACTGCTACTCTCGAAGGATGCCATTTCCTCTTGGTTTGACCGTTTTCCGGTGGAAGACGGAACGGTGTCTCTGTCGCTGCCGTTGACGGGGATGGTGCTCCGATGATGAAGGGTCTCCCGCCGCATCACGGGAGTGGTGGGCTCCCTGCTGCTACTGCTGCTCACCTCGCCTTGGTGTGGTGGATGACTAGCATTGTTGGTCATGAGAAGAGGGGAAGCAGTGCCCACTTGTAAGAATTGCTTCAAGGCCTCTCGCTCTCGGTCCGAAATCTTGTACCCCATGTAACCAACACCTTTATTATTATTATTATTGTTGTTGTTGTTGGGCTCATTCTGGCTTCGCTGACTGGACTTTTTAAGGAGTGGCGAGGCGGTGTCTACTTCCGTCGTTTCCTCCAAGTGAGCCGGCACCGCAGCTGCCGCTGTCTCGCTCCCATCTTTCCCGTGTGGCTCCTCGTGCGCTTGGTTCACCTTCACCACCGGGTAGCGGGCTGACTTGTTGAAGATTGGGGTCGCAATCCCAAATATACTATTGTTGTTGTTATAACTGTGCAGGTGGAAAATATCCTCCTCGTCCTTGTCAAACTGCGGTGCCTTCTTTTTGGGTTTCTTGTCGCCCTTCTTTCCCAAGTCCCCCTTGAGGGTGGGGGCGTACCCAGCGCTGGAGGACGCACTGCCCTCTCTGTCGGTGACGCTACCCTTCGCGTGGGTCATGGAGCCCATCTCCTCCTCCTCCTCGTCCCCCGCCATTTCCCGGTCAATAGACTCAATGTACACCTGGATGAGTTTCCGCTGCACCGAGATCATCTCCTGCCGCAGTTTGGTCAACTTTGCCGTCGGCACAATCGCCGCATGCGCCATCGCAGACAAGTAAATATCGACGGTGGCGCAGAGCAGCTTGGAGAGGTGCCGTGCATGAGGGGCGAGACGTCGGAGCAGCACCCAGTGTACCGATATGCCAGGGCCCACCTTACTCGTCATGAACGTGTTGTAGGCGTGCCGCATCATGAGCAGATTCACCCGCAGTCGCTGTTGGGACCGTATAATCAGCCGCCACTTCTCCTCCGGGAAGTCGGAGGAGTCCATGGTCGGCTCCGACACGGCGCCACTGAGAAAGGTCCGCTGTGTGTTGATGCGCTTCTGCATCCCTTCCACCAGCTTGAGCACATCCTCCGCCACATAGACCTCTCCCTCTGGGGTATCAAGATTACTCAGCAGACGGAGGCAGGCCTCTCGATAGAAGCGCAGCGAGACGTCGAACCCGACGCGCATTTTTAGTCGCGCCCGTGTCGGCCACACCACAGAGGAAATGATAAAGTAAATCAAAATGGCAAAACAGTTTTGTTGAATACGCAGCATGGCACTGCCTTCATTCTGATATTGTATGACAATACTAATGACACTGTTGGTGATGGCAGCGCCCAGTGGATTCCAGTTGGGGGAGGCCATCACGTAGACGCCGATAAAGTTGAGGACGAGGGAGAGCCCGTACAGCATTGGTCGCCGCTGCTGTGCAATCTGTACTACTAGCAGTCCCGTCAGACTTCCTAGCACGGTACCCAACAGCCTCGAAATCGCGTACTGGAAACTCTCCGCCCCTGTGCGTTGGTAAATGAGGGCAATGATATCCACCCCGGCAAGGGCGTTGGCGGCGCTGCTGCTCACCTCCTGCATACCGTAGACCTGAAAGATGGCAGCGAGCACGATGCACAGCGCCATCTTGATCGCCTCCTTGCAGCGGCGGGTGATACTGTGACGGTGACGAATGTTGCGGACGAGGGCCTTCATGGCCACCCAGGTGCTCTCCAGATCGCGCACAATGAACATGGCAAAGTAAATGAGATTGTTTCGGGGAGCTGGATTTTCTTTAAAGTTGGAAATAGACGTTACGAGCTCCTCCAGGGAGAAGAGATAGAACCCCAGCAGCACATCCACATTTTCCGTCACGTAGTCCTCGTTCTGGAGAATCACCCGCTGTCGCACCTCCGCCAGCGCCATCTCGAACTGTTTTCCCTCAAAGCGGAATTTGGCGATTTCCTCCTCCGTGACTAAATCATCGAGACTGGCAATCCGTACGAGCGCAATGTCAAACGCAATTGCCAGTCGACGTAGCGCCGGTTTGATCTCCTCCCCGAAGCGGTCGCACATGGCGGTGTTAATCAGCTGAGGGTTGTCGGCAATCTCCTCCAGCAACGTGCACAGGGAAAGTAAAATGTTGCTCGTGTTTCGAAAAAACGATAAACGAGTCTTGAGCTGCATAATGTAGACACCCGTGTGGGGCTCGTAGCCGGAGTGCGAAATGAACGTTTCTGCCTTCTTCATACTTTCCTCAATCGCCACCCGCAGTTGGCGCAGACGGGTGACGCAGAGTTGCCGCTCGAGGGGACCTCTCATCCAGAAGCAGGAGCACACGCCTCGTACCGACAGACTAATACTGTCTCCCAGCACATATATGTAGTGCTTCGCATTCTCGCTAGACCACCGCAGGAAGGGAAAGAAGGACGGCGCCAGGCCGAACGCCAACGCAATCAATAAGGTGACAAAGTAGTCCTTAATGTAGCTGTACGTGGTGCTCTTGTGGTTACGAATGTACTGCATCACGAGGGAGGAAGTAATGAAGGCACACGTACGGCGCATGTCCTCTGCGATAAAGGCGACAATGACAATTGTAATGAAAAAGAGCAGCAGGCACAGCCACGTGGGACCCGGCTGGATTGAAATGAACACGCACATGATGGTCAACGAAATACTGAACCCCTTCAGACACAGATAGAGCTCCTTCAGCACCTGGCCAAAGGTAGGTCCGCTGATCCAGAAGGCGTAGGCCACGACGGAGGTGGGGAGGGGGAAGATGCCCCTGGTGGACGGTTCCAGACAGAGAATGAGAGGCGGCAGGATGCACAGCACAGACCCACGGAAGGCCCAATCGCACTTCTCCAGGAAGCGTGGTGAGGCGAAGAGGGTAAACAGGTCCGACAGCCATCCGCGCGTCACGGGGAGGAACACGCGTTGATCCCAAATAAACGCCCGGAGCGCGTTCACGTTACGGGTACGAAGCGGTGGTGGACGACGGTAAGGGCCGTTGCCGCGCATCATGCCGCTCGCCGGGACCGGCCGCTCATCCTCCTCGACATACAGACCTGTCTCGGCGTGTACACCACCAGCAAATATCTTATAAAAGTCCGCGTCGGAGTCTTGCGCATCACTGTTCATCGCCGCACTGGATGGCGGTAGATAGACATTATTGTAATTGTCGCCGCTGCTGCTCTCACTGCTGTTCTCCATCTCCAAGTCACTCTTCCCCTCGGCAGCGGTAGGCTCACAGACCTGTACCTTTTTCTTTGCCTTGCCAGTACCGGCTGCCTCCATGCCTCTTCCTTTTTCCTCACTGTGTAGAATTGCCTTACCAGGTGGGGTATTCTCCTTGAAATTGGTTTCTATTTTCAGGTTGGTCAAACTTTCGCTACGGCGCATCGGACGGCGGTGACTGCTGGCGGCCTCCCTGGTAAAGTCTCCGCTCGCGCCACAGCTACTACTCCGATGATGGGGCGCCAACCCGCGCAGCACACCGGTCTCATGCTCAAAGGCGTGGAAGGGGCTGGAGCTGGCGGGTAGTGTACTCCCGGAGGCGCCGGCCGAATGACTATGATTGGGATGACTATGGTTGCTATCGTTGGGGTCTTGCACGTGATGAAAAAAGAAGGGGTCACTATCCTCCAGTGCTGCCGCCGCGGCCGCCTCGAACATGGCGATACTATGACTATGCTTCAGACGAGAGCCCTTGTGGCTGGGATGGGCGGGTAGCGGTAGGGCGGTGAGATCCGGGGCGGAAAGGGACCGGGGGACCTCAGTGTTATTGCTGTTGCCAGCGGTCGCCGTGGGGAACCCTTCCTGCTGTTGGCTAGTGGGGGTGGAAGTGAGGACTCGTCTGCGTCGCTGACTGCTACCGTGACCGGAGTTCATTTTTTTTTTTTTATTATTATTTTGCGACGCCGATTCTATTCTTTTTTTTTCTTTTTTAATGGAACTGTACTTTTCTTTTTAGAAGTGGGGGAATAAAAAGGAAAGTTATTGTTTTTGATGGGTGGAGGAATCATAAACATGGGAAAGACCAGTCACAACTAAAACGTATTCGTATATAGTAGTTTCATTTAATGGATAGCAATGAAGAAATATATAGTTAAAAAAAACACACTGGTATGTATTAAAGAATCAATGCTTTAACTCTTTATTCACCTGGACATAACACTTTTTTTCTCTTTCTTTGAGTCTGTGTTATTCTTTATATCACAGGGTTGTAACACACTCTCAATGAAAACAAATTTTAAAAAATGCTAATAAATATTTTTTTTCCCTTTTTTTTTTTTCTTTTAATTACTAATTTTTTTATTTCTCTCAACACACACACATGGGCAACGAAGAGAGGTGCGCATAGTTCGGATTGTTAAAGTTAATATGAATACGTTTTGGTCCATTTTTTTTCCTTTCTTTTTTCAATCTCTACGAATTACAGTTATTGTTATTCTGTCGTTGACACGACATGACGTGGAAGAAGAATTTAAAAAAAAAGGCACAATGAAAAGAAACTTGGAAAAAAAAAAAAACATTAACTATAGTTTGTCTTCTAAAAAAAAAAAAAAAGAGTATACATTATTTATTATTATTATTACAAGTACTTGGCCAGCTCGGAGCTGTGCTGCATATCCAGTATAGCATTCTGTAAATCATTAATGTAAGTGACCAGTGCCCGTGTACCGAAGAGGAAGGCCTCCAAACTGTGAATATCATGGTTGGTAAGAACGAACTCGCCACGGTCGGGGTCAAAGAAGGAGATGTTGTTGAGTACCTCATCGGCATCCCCCACGGAGCCAAACGTCAGTCCACCGTGCGCAGACTTGGTGGTGGCACTGTGTTTATCGTCCGTCTGCCTGGTGGTCTTATCCAAGGTCTCGTCCTCGTCGGAGTGCGCTTCTGTTTTCTTTGGGGAGGAGGAGCCAGACTTCTTGGCCTCCTTGGCCTCGTCGTCGGTGGTGCTGGTCTTGGGGGAGACCACCTTCTTGGTGGTGTCGCCGCTCTTCTCCTCCTCACCGTCGTCCTCCTTGTTCGATCCTTTCACCGTCGCCTCCAATGCCTTCTCACCACTCTTCTCGTCGTCCTCGTCCTTGGCGGGCTCCTTCAGGGTGGAGGCTAGCGCCTTCTCATTGTCTTGCTTCTCCTTGGCGGGGGTGCGCTCGTCTTCGTCAAAACTGCGGTGGGAGCCGTCAGACCGGCGGGAGAACTCCATTCTGTTCCCTTCGTCTGGTGTGCATGTGCCGGGGCGTGGGGCGGGGGTGTGGGTCCGGTTTGACAGACTCACCGACCGGCTGGGGTCCTCCTCTTCCTCCTCCGTCTTCTTGCTGTGGTGGTCGTCCATGTCCTCGTCGTCGAGGTCGTGCTGCTTCTTGTTCTTGCGCTTGAAGAGAGCCCCAATGAAGGATGTGTTCTTCAGGAAGGAGTTGTTCTTGAGGAAGGAGGCATTGGAAAGGGTATTGTTGAACATGTCGTCGTCGTCGTCCTTGTCCTTTTTCTTTTCCTCTTTCTCCTCCTTCTTGGCGGCCTCCGCCATCTCTTTTTCCACCTTCTCCGTCTTGGAGACAACGCCATGCTTCTTACGTAGCTCCGCCGCCAGTCCCGTGTCGTTGCCAGCGAGCGCCATCAGTCGGTTGGTGTTGTCTCCCGTGGTACCAAAGCTAGAGGCGGTGGCGCCGGGTGTGTTGCCAATAATGGGTGCCGCGGAGGCCGACTGACCCGACAGCGCCGCCGACATCCGTGAAGCAAACGTGTTGTTGTTGTTGAACATGGTGCCGGTGTTGCCAAAGCTCATATTATTGATGAAGCTGTTGTTGAGGTTGGGGGCGTTGCTAGAAAGTATATTGGACATGGCATTATTCGTGTTATTGAAGCTGTTGTTGGTGACCTTGCCTTGGATAAAGTTACGCAGTGCTTGCTTTTCGTCGTCGGTGAGTTGGTAGCCCAAGTACCCCGTCTTCTTCTTCTTCTTGGGCTCCGTCTGCTCATCTCCGTGGGAGCCGGTGTCGCCCTCCTCCTTCTTGGTCTCTTTAGCGGGTGGCTTCAGTGGGGGGTCATCATCGTCGTCGTTTCCGTGGTGCGGGCGGGGGCTCATGCCGCTGGTGATCGTGGCAGGAGCGGAGGAACTGGCCCCCGAGTAGTAGGAGTCATTCTCGTCGTCGTCGTAGTGCCCACTGCCGTCGTCGTCGTCGTCGACACCCGCCACTTTACGCCGAATTGTTTCAATGTAGGTGTTAATGATCGCATTCTCCGTCTCAATCATGGCCAGACGAATACGAGCCAAGTGCGAGGTGGGGACGACGGTGGTCTTACTCAAGGAAAGTAGATACAAGTCCATTAGAGAGTACACCAAGTCCGCCAAGTTCTGTGCATGAGGGGCAATACGGTGTAGCACCACCCAATGGACGGATATTTCCGTGTCCTCCGTGTCACTGGCCATGAAGGAGTTGTACGCAAATCGCATGAGTGACAGGGTCGACCAGATACGACGTTCGGCCATCACAATCTGACGCATCGGCTCCTCCGGGTACTCTGCCGAACTCATCGTCGGTTCCTCCACCGCACCGGCAATGTACTTGTGCTGGGAGATAATCTTCGTATTCATTTCCTTCAGCAGCGCCGACACGTCCGCCGCCACCTCCGACGCGTCCAGTGGCATATCCAAGTTTCTCAACAGCCGTGCGCAACTCTCTCGCAGACACCGCAGTGAGACATCCAGACCCATTCGCACCCTCTTTCGGGCTCGCATCGGCCATATCAACGACGTAATGGCAAAGTAAATCAAAATGGCAAAACTGTTCTGCTGAATACGCGTCATGGCGGCGTTGAGATCCTTGTACTGGGTGATGACCGAGATGGTACTACAGGCAATGGCATTCCCCAGCGCATACCACCCGGGGGCGGCCTGCACGTAGCACCCCACCAAGGAGAGAAGGGCAATGAAAATGTACAAGACCCATCGGCGACCGTTGGCAATCTGCACACAGAGGTACGACGCCGTCGACCCCAGCACCGTCCCTAGCAAACGACCAGAGGCGTAGTGAAAACTTTCGGAACCGGTGGGGTTGTAAATGAGGGCAATAATGGAGGCACCACCAAAGGCACTCATGTCGTTGAGGTTGAACGTGTACACCTGAAAGATGGAAGGGATCGTCATACACAGGGAGAGCTTAATGGCCTCCTTCATCCGGCGCGGGATCGTCCGGTGAAACACAATGTTGCGGTAGAGGTTCTGACAAGCCTCAATGGAACTCCAAAAATCACGAATGACAACTTCAAATAGTGGCAAATGTTATTCTTGGGGTGTGGGTCCTCCTCAAAGTTGGCGATCACCTCGCACAGCTCATCAATACTGAACATGAAGAAGCCCAGAAAGATATCGGACTCATCCGTCTCGTACGACTCATTGTTCAAGATCACATTCTCACGCACCTGCGACAGCGCCTCCTGGAACCGCTCCCGTGCCTGACGGAAAAAGAGAATCTCGACGGGTGTCACGTACTGGTTGAAATCCACAATCTTCAGAATCATGGAATCAATGGCGGAGGCAATGATGGCCACCTCCTCGCCGATCTGTGCGCCGAACTCGTGGCACATGGGGGTGTCCGTCAGCGCCGGTTCCGCCGCGATCAGCTCCACCACCTGCGTCATGGAACCCAAAATGTTATGTAGCGAGATGCAGAAGTTAAAACGTGTTTTCAAGGCAGAAATGTACACACCAGAATGCGGTTCGTAGGCGGTTTCACCCAGAGCGGTTTGGATTCGCTCAATGCACTTGTTGGCCATCATTCGTAGCTGTCGTATACGCAGCACGTTCAACTCCCGCTCCAGTGGGATATCGGTCCAGAAGCTCAGACACGTCCCTTGTACCTGAATACTAAGGGCATTCCCCATCGCCGCAATGTAGTGCGTGGCAATATTACTAGACCATCGAATGAACGGAATAAGGAAGGCGGCCAGACCAAACGCGAGGGCGCAGAGCAGACCGGAGTAGTACACCCCGATGTAGTCAAAGTTCACCTCGTTCGGTCCGTTGCACCCCTCATCGGTGGAACCTCTGGGACACTTGATGTAGGCCATAATGGTGGACGTAATCACATACGCCGCCGTCTTCTTCGTCTCCTCCGCGATGAAGGAGCTGAAGAGGGTGAAGAGGAAGAGCAGCAGCAGGGAGAGCCACTCCGGGCCGGGGTTGATGGCCACCACAATCACCAAGATGACGAGACCAAACGAAAACCCTTTGAAGGCAATGAAAAACTCGTGCATACCGGAGCCAAATGTACCGGCACTAATCCAGAAGGCATTGAAGGCTAGACTGCTCGACATGGGGAACAAATTTGTGGTCGCCGGTTCGAGCGATAGAATCATCGTGGGGAGGATGGTGAGAATGGCACCGCGGAAGGTCCAATCGCACTTCTCCCAGAAACGAGGAGAAGAAAGAATCGAGAAGAAGCGGGTACCGAAGCCGCTCATGGGCATCTGTCGTCGCTGATCCCATGGGATGGCGTGGATCGCATTCATATTACGAACTCGCAAGTTACGCTCCTCCCTTCCCTCCTTATCACCCTCGCCCTCTAACGCCTTGGCCAGTGCCGCTGACTTTGCCGCCGCGGCAGACTCCAGCAAGTGGCGGTCGACCTTCTTGCGCTTGCTCTTATCCGGGTTGTTGTCTGTGAAATCATTATTATTACCGTTGCCGTCGCCGCCGTCACCACCGTCCCCGGCGCCACCGCCACCGGCGCTCGCTCCACTACCTCTTTTGTTGGCACTGGTGTAATTGGAGTTGTTGCCATAGGCACTCCTGCTGTTGTTACTGTTGCCGTTACTATTATTATTATTAGCAGTCGTATTATTGCTGTTGTTATTGCCATTGTTGTTATTCATGGTCGAGTAGCTGCTCCCTGGCATGGTCCCTGCGGACTCGGTGGCCACTAGTATCCCACCAGGCGGCAGGGTGTTGCCGCTGGGCTTCTTATGGTTGATGCGGTTCATCAGCGTACGGAACGGAATCATCGGGTTCGCAGAGCACTCCGAGGCGTAGAGACTAGGCGCCGCCTCCGGCTGACGGCTGGGGGGCGCGTAGTCGGAGGAGCGAAGGGGCGGGGTCTGTCGGCCGCCGAAGCTGGCACGCACCTTGGAGCGACGGGCACTGGCGCTCTCGGAAGGGGTCACCGTCTCGTGCGCCACCAGTGGGTAGGCAGGGGTGCCCTTATTCGAGGAGCCAGGGGTGTTTCGCTGCTCCAGCTCTCGTAGTCTACCCACCGTCAGCGTGTTCTGCTGCTGCCGGCGCTGCTGAAGGCCGTAGCTGCTCTTGTCGATTGGGAGTGCAGAGCCACCGTAGCCCTCCTTGGGGCGAGTCGTGTTGATCCGTTCCACCGCCCCCATCCACGCCGGCTGCTGACCGAGGTCCGTGTTGCTGACGCTGTTGGCATGCACACTCCCCATCTTGGACCGCGAGGCGACGCTGCCGGTGTTGAGGCCGCCGCTGCTCGAGGGGGTCTTGCGGCGGGACGACGGGGTGCCGGAGAAGAGGGACGTCAGCTCCGTGTCCGCTCCCATCCGAGGTGAGCGACGACCACCGCTAACCGTGAAGGGCGTGCGCCGGTGGAAATCCTGGTAGTCCTGTTCTCGCGTGGTGTCGGGGCTCACTGGACTGTAGCGGAAACTAGAGGGGGACCCCGCCCTGCTCTCCACACGCCGCGGCGACTGCCGTGACGGGGAGAGGCGATTGGAGGAGGTGGGGTTCCTGGCCGCCACCGCCGGCCGCTGCGAGGAGCTCTCCGACACCGTCAGTATGGGCGGGACGGCGGTGGCGGCGGGTTTGGGAGTGGGGTCGCGGTAGACCGCGGTGGTGGTGGAGGAGGCGGCACTGGGTAGCATGCTTACCTCCGTCACGCGCTGCGGCTTGGGGGCCGGCAGGGCGCTACTCTCACTCGCGGTGATGGTGGTCGGCGCCGCCCCCTTCTTCGCTTGATGCTGCTGGAAAGACTTGGGGATGGACACAAAACTAGAGTTGGCGCTGGGCTGGTTGAGACTGCCGGCCATCCCCCCATCCGAGAGAAACCTCTCCACCGCGGAGTCATTGCCAAATGGCTTCGTGGAGGCTAGCATGGGTGTTTCAGGGAGGGCAAAGGAGTTATTATTGCTTCGAAACGTGTCCACCGCGGAGGAACCAAACGGGTTGGTTTTCGCATGATTATTATTATTATTACTATTGGGGTTATTGTTCGGGTCGAGAGGAAGACCGCTGTCACTCATTTATGATGAAAATAGAGTGGCCTATAGAGGTGTGCAGATCTTCTCTTCTAGAAATGGGTTTAATATATACTGGACTTTTTAATAAATAAATAAAAAATGACTTTTGTTTTTATTTTTATTTTTATACTTTAGGAAAAGAAGAAACTGAGTCGAATTATAGATATTATTTTTTCCCAAATTTGAATCTTCTTTCTTCAATTTATAAACACAAAAAAAAAAAAAAAGAATTAAAATGATTAAAAAAAAAGGACTCTAAGGTAAAACAAAAAGTATAGCTACCTGCTTTCTTGCAAAAAGAAAAGAGAGAGAGAGAAGGTGCGTTCGCTGTGAAGTTGTCAGCAGATAAAAAGATAAATAAACTCCCTTGAATGATTCTGTTTTTTACAACATGTAATGTATGCAATATGTGCACAAGGCTGCACACCTCTATGGTGTCGCAATAAGAGTGTAGCAAAGGTACCCCCACCCTCTCACCCCGTGTCGCTGTACTGCAGGGACGGCAGTTGGCGGAGGGCGAGGGTCCGGTTCGAGCTGGTCCAGCGATAAATGTGGTACAAGTTAAACTGTGCAGCGGTACGGACGGCAGGGGCGCACTGTTGGGGGACGGTGAGGTCGTGGACAATGCGCTCGTAGAGTGGGATCGCCAGATAGTACAACCCCAGCAGCTGCATCGCCCTGGCGGTGTTATAGAGGGCCTCGCCGGTCCGGGCAGGCGAGCAGCGGGTCGTGAGAGCTTGGTAGCGGTCGAGGTACAGGAGGGCGGTGGAGATGGCGCCTTCCAGCTTTGCCTCCCCGCCTTTGCGGTGACTGGAGAAGAGGTAGCCCAACGCCAGGATGAAGTGCAGTCGGACGTCATTTGGCTTTTGTTTGAATATGATGCGATAGACACTGAGTGCCTGGACGTAGGCGTCAATACTCCAATAACGGCTGGCCACCAGGCTCAAGAGGTCAATGGGCAGTTCTTCCGGGTTTTCTGTATTCTTGATGAGAAAGTACGATGACTTTCGACGGTAGCAAATCACGTGCAAGAGGTCCATCACCTCGCGACGCTGGGCGGGGGTGCTGTCCTCCTCCAGCAGCCGTGTCGCCACGCGGAAGGCATCCTCCACCTCCTCGGAGGCAATGGCCGCCCGCAGCAGCGCCACACGCAGCGGCCTTCCTGTGGCATCACTCATACTGGCAAACCGCTTCTTCCTGGAGAAACTACGGAGCGCCACCACAGCGAACTCCTTCGCCTCGTTGAACTGTTGCAGTGCACTGTAGCTCGACACGACGATGGCAGCGAGGTCCATCAGGTCGGTGCGGCCCACCGCCCGCAGCACCTCCTTGACGCTCACGTGATCCACATTCGGCGGGGGGAGGGGTGCCTCCGCCACTGGGGTGACGGAGGAGGTGGCGAGCGGGGCCTCGTTGGTGGAGACCTCGAGGAACATCCGTGCCATCTCCGGGTCCTTGAAGGTGGCGCTCACCTCCTCCAGACTGGGCAGCGCGTAGGGGTCCTCCCTTTCCTGTTGTTCGGGGCCCACCTCCGCCATTTCCCGTTCAAACCGCTCCAACTCCTCGAGGTCTCTGTCCTTGTCACCGGCGGTACTGTCGCCGGAGCGCAGCACGGGTGGGGCGTCCTCCACCTCCAGTCGGACCCGCTTCCGGGGCTTGCGATCGGTCGGGGTGTCGTTCACCGGACTCTCCGCCTGCACGTCCTCCTCCGACAGCGCACCCTCCTCCTCCCCCTTCGGCTGTACAGTCCAGAACTCTTTTGCATCGAGTGTTGTCAACTCTGGTCGGTTGGTTTCTTCTTCCGACTTCACCTTGGTCTCCTCGTCGTTGATGCGGTCGGCGCGCTTCCGCCGGTAGCGGCCGTTGAAATTAAAAATAGCGGTCTGGTCCTTTATCTTTTCCTTCTCGGTCGTCCCGGCCGACACCGACGCCGCGGCGGAGGCACCGTACACCGTAGTGGTGAGGGAGGCACTCCCCCGCCGGTGGAGCTGCTGGCGGTAAACCGACGTACCAGCCCGTATACTAGAGGCCACGGAGTGAGCGAGGCTACCCACGCTGCTGGTGGCGCCCCCAATTCTGGCGGAGAGACTGCCGGCCGACACAATCGCGGAGCTGGCTCGTGTGATGGAGGGAGTGGTCAGTTGTGTGCGGGACCGCTTGGCCCCAGGGGCGGTAGACATGGTGTCGCCGTCGTCGGGAGAGTTGAGGATTAGCTCAAAGATGGACACCCCCAGCGCGATCGCCTCCACGTACTGCTCCGCGCAGTAGAGGATACGGGTGAGGAGGAGTCCCACCTGCACCCGCTGCAGTGGGGGTTCCGCCGGTTGGGGAGTGAGTACCGCCACCGCGCCAGTAAAGTCCTTCTTGTTGAAGAAGAGGAGCTGACCAAGGAGGAGGCGGGCGGCCACCTGGGTCGGCTCTAGCTCGAGCGCACGCCGCAGGAGTGTGACGGCGCTATCCACCTCACCCGTGTTCAGGAAGGAGCAGTAGGCGTAGCCCTCGTACGCGGCGGCCACGATCGTGCTCAAGTCGTTCAGCTCCTGCCGCTGCTCCTGCACCTTCTTCTGCTGGCGTATCAACTCCGCCGAAGGCAACACCGCGCCGCTCTTCTCCTCCCCCGTCCGCTTCCGGAGATCACTCTCCATCGTCTGCAGCGTCTCCTCCTCCCGACGAAACGCGGCGAGCTGACGGTTGTACACAAACTCATTGTACCTGGCGAACATTTCAAACAACATTGATCCCTCCTCAAAGAGAGCCACCTTCCGCAACACCACTGCCACATCGTAAATGACATCGCTATAAAGGTTCATGGGGCAGTGCTCGTAGATGTGCCGCACCAGCTCCTTGCACGGCTCAATGTAACGGTCGCCTATAAAAGCGTACGCGGTGGTCAGTCGCACGATGAGATCGGGTGGCAACTCTGGTACCGTGACGTTGAGCATGGCGGCGGCGAACTCCATCAGCCGAACACACTCCATGTGCTTCCCCTGCTCATTGAGCAGCTCCGCATGGACGTTGACCAGCGTAATAAAGGATCGTTTCTTCTCCTCCGTGTCGAGGGTGACGGTATCGCCGTAGAGGCGGTTCACCTCCTCTTTTCCACTCTCCTTCTCTTCCGCTTTCTTTTCGGTCTCGTCAAAGTCAAACTCGTCGACCTCTTCTTCCTTTATTGGGGCAGTGGTGGCGGTAGTGGCCTCTGTCTTTCCTTCTGTTCGGTGAGCACTAAAAAAAGTGGACAGACTACCCTCAATGAGCTTCTCCAGCGCCCTCCAGCGACCTAGCTGAAAGTACAGCGAGGAGAGGAGGGCAAACACCTCAAAGTCGGAGCACTGGCTCTTCTCCCACAGCCCCAGGAGGACGGTGGTGGCCCGGTGGATCTCCCCCAGCCCTATGAGCATATCCGCCTCCTGCAACCGCAGCTCCCGGCGGCGGGCCGTCCCTGGCTTCTCTAGCAGGGCCATCCGCCGCAGACAGACCACCGCCTTGTAGTACAGGTTTTGACTCACACACTCGTGGAATAGATTTTCCCACTGCCGCGTGTCCTTGGACAGAAACGCCTGAAGCAGCTTAAAGTCGTTAGCCCGGTTGAACTGTCCTCTCGCCTCCGCCATGACGGCTAGCAGTCCCAACAAATGCGGGGTGGCCTTGATGCGGAGGGCAAGGATGGCTTCCCGCTCCGCAAGGACGCCGTCCCCTTTCAGGAAAGCGGTTTGTGCCGTCTCCACATGATGAATAAACGTCTTGTACACCTCTTCGTCATGGAAAGAGCCTTCCATACTCTTGATCGACTTCCCCACGTCTGTTAAGTGGATGCGCGACATGTGTGTATAAAAGAAAAGCAAAAAAAAAGAATTGACTTTCTTTCTCTATAAAAACAAATGTATGGGTGTGTCTAAATGTACTTGAGAGAGAATAAAACAAAGGCAGGGGAAGGGAGGATGGGGATAAGGAAGACAATGAAGCATGGCACAGAATAACACAACAACAAAAAAAAATGCGACGGCTCAGTAAATAAAAATAGAAAAATACCGCGCGCTAGATTGAAAAAAAAAAAAAAGATGGTGGAAAAGAAGAATGCACGCTCACAGCAGGTTATTGCTAACCCGCTCTGAGCGCGCACTCCTTTCCTTTATATTTTATTATTATCACTCTTACATATTATTTTTCCGAAAAATATCACGCTCACGTAATGTTTCCTTTTTACTTCACAGTGTTAACCGTATGGTCCATCACTATGGATGTCATTATTTGTATTAGTATTATCCGTATTTCTTTTTTAATTGTTATAGTTGTTTTTATTAGTTTATTGACAAAACTAGGGGGCAACATTGTAATGGCTGTTTTCGTCGGATTCGCGGTCCGACATACTTTCTTCCGCGCACACGGGCGAGTGCGCCTCACGGAAAGGCTCTCTCTTCATATCCTCCACCTCCCCGTCCGTCCGGTCCAGGTACACCTCCTCCCTATTCTTGGGCAGTGACGGCGCGATGAACATTGGGAACATGCGGAAGAACATGGTGAGGAGGAGAAACTTCCAGTACCCCTGTGTCACCGTCGCGTTCAGACTGGACAGCAGCGAGAAGGAGAGGGTGCTGCTGACATTGCCACCTCCCATCGTGCACACACTGTACAACTCGAAGGCGGCGGTCTCGTACTCAAACGGTGCGTGCAGGGCGGCGAGGGAAAGAGTCGGCATAAAGGCAAACTGCAGACACATTTGGGCTATGAAACTTTGAAAGATGAAAAACACGCGATAGTTGAACTTGTCATTGTTCGACCCCATCTGTCCAATGAAGTGAAACCCAATGCCCAACGTCCACGCGATGCAACCGGCGAGGACAATAACGAACGGGTTCGCTCTCCATGGCTCGTAGAGATAGTCAGGGTCATTCAGTATGTCTTGCTCACGAGAGGCCAGACGCTCCGCGGCGGTGGGCTCCCCCACTTCCGGGTGGGCTGGCACCGCTGGGGTGTCCACCTCGGCCTCCCTCTTTCGCAGCAAGTACAGCTGGATACGCTTCACCGTCTTGCGATGTTCCACAAGGTGTGCCGCGTACATCCACGCCGCGTATAACGCACAGCCCACGAGGGCCCCCAGCGAGCTGACGATGCTGTTGGACTGCGTCCATCGTTTGGAGAAGCCGTAGATCCCCATGGCACCGTTGAAGGAGTAGTAGGTGGTGTACAAGGCGTCCGGCAGCGCAAAGTAAATAAAAATGAAGCAGAGCACAAACATGAAGTTGGAGCCCACCACCCGGGCGGTCTGGCTCACGGCACCTCGCTTGATGTAGAGTATATTGTTATACATCCGGGCCACGGTAGAGTCCTTCAAGTTACTTCTGCGGTAGTCCAAAAAGTACTTTGGTTTTGTCAGGAAGAGCACCTGAACCAACAACACGCACGACCCGATAGCGCAAATCAGCATATAATAGCGAAGGGGGATATGCGGCTTAATGCCCTTGAACGAGTCTTGGTTGTTGTACGTAAAGTTTTTGAAAATGCTGTATAGAAAGCTGCCGGACGTCCGCCAGACCATTGCCTGAGCCATCAAGCCCCCCACTCGCGAGGCACTCTCGATGGATAGGTTGTACTCAGCCTTGGGCACCTTGTACTTCCCATCGAGCGCCGCCTTCGCCTCCTCCTCGGGGTAGAACTGCTGAAAGTGGTAGCGGAAGTAGTTGTAAAAGAGATTGTTCGCATACCGGATCACTACACCGTTCATTGGGATGTAAATGAACATGACCAGCACTTCCATGATAAAGCTGACCATCAGCACGGCGTGGTAGCTCGTCATGATTTGCTTACCCAGTCCGAAGACCAGGAAAAAGAGGAGCGCGTTCAGTGCGGAGGCAATGATGATGGTGGGGCGGTAGCGCTCCTGTCGTACGCGAAAGAGATCCACTGCGAGGCCGAAAATGGGGCCCCAGTACCCGGTATTGAATACAAGAGAGTTGTACTGGGAGTTCTGGGCGGCGGTGTAGGTGGAATAGTTGGGGTTGCCGTAGTAGAGGTAGCTTGTCAACTCGTATGAGAGGTTTTGGACAATAGTGGAGATGAGGAGGAAGAGTCCGATGCGCCAGGCCAGCAGGACCGGTGGTCGCACCACGTCCGTCTCACTCGGCACCGTGCTTTTTCTCATTCCAGGAAATACGTTGTAAAAGTAACGCACGAAACGGTTTTCGAATTGGATCTCATCCTGACTGTCGTAGGCGTCCACGCGCTCACCGTCTGACGGTGGGTTTTCTACGTACGGCATTTTTTTTTTTTTTTTGGTTTGCTTATTTAAAGTTTATTAATTCGTGTAAGGAGGGGGAAAAAAAAAAAAAAAAAAGCGCCTTTCAAAAAAACGGAGGAACCAACTTTTTGCTTGTTTGGGTATTTGCTTCTCGTTGAAAACAAAAAAAAAAAGAAGGGAGGATGAGAGGCCAAAGATGTAAATAGAATATCTAGAAAAAAAAAATTCAGCTCTCACATGTATAAGTATTCGTCCCCAATTTCACGGTCTTCACGCATTCACTTTTCTTTTTTTTTTTTTTTTGTTAGTTAGAAGTATGTTTATAGTTCAATATTATTTTACACTTGTCAATTATTGTTATTCGGACGCTCTCCTCTGTGTCCCTTTTTTTTTAATATTATTATTCTGTTTATTGGTTTACGTTATGAAAGAGAATACGGTGTACTTTTCAACACACCTTTATTCTGAGCCCAGTTAGGAGAAGGTAAGATACAAAAATAGAAATAAAACACGATTTTAAAAAAAAAAGCCTTCTTTTCTTCGGTGATCACTCTTTTTATTTTATTTTTGTAACTACACAATGTTGTTTTTTACATCCACATTACTTCTCCCATTTATTATTTTTCTCCATCACACACAAACAAAAAAAACGACAATATAAAATTCTCGCACCTCACTTTTTTTTTATTTTCCAGCTAGCTTAAAAAAGAAGTGGAGCAGGATTACCGTCAGCACGAAGCCGGCGGCCCCCATAATAAGCTGCATGGGCTGAATCTCAAAACCGGTCGCGTCGAGGTCGGACAGCTGCGTACGCTGGGGTCCAGCACCGGGGGCAACCGCCGTGCGTCGTACAGTAGCCTTCATTAGGGGATAGTCGTAATAGTAGTAATAGAATAATATACGCTGTTTAGAAAAGAAAAAGAGAAAAAAAAAAGGGGAAGTGTCTGGATCAAAGCAAAAAGGGGGTAGGATAACATTCATTCAAAAACAAAGAAATGAAATAAAATAAAAGAAGTGTTTACAATGAAAAATCTATACCGTGTAAAGGATGTATCTATATCTATACATGTATGTGCGCTTCATTCCTGGGAAGTGGTCTTCTTCACTCATTCCTGGGAAGTGGTCTTCTTCACCTTTAGATCCGCGAACTGTCTCTCCTTATCGACCAGTGCCCTCAGTAGCTCCCTCTCCCTCCCCTCACTCTCACGGAGCAACCGCTGCAGCCGAGACAAGGCGTCCTCCTCGGTTGGGGTGTCACTGGTGTGATTCACACTGCTATCGGTGAGGGTTACCTCCTTTTCCGTGTCGGTGACGGAAAGTAAAAACAGCTGCTCCAGTTTCTGGGCCAGCTGGTGCCCCGCGCTAGGTCTAGGGAAGGCGATCGTCGTGCGGTCCACCAGGGGGGTTTCACTCTTGACACACGCAATAGGGGTCTGATGAATGCTCATAATACTACTGTTGGCGGCAGCAGGAGGCGGAGGAGGAACAGGGCTGCTGTACTTCAGCGGGGTAGGAGTTCTATTCTCTTCCATGTGGCGGCGGGCAGGAGGGGAGGGCAGCGCTTGTACCGTGTTGTACTGCAGTCGAGGGACCCTGCTGCCACTGCCGCTCCTAGCTGGACTGCTGCGATGGTTAACAAAGGGGACCACGAAGCGACTTCTGGACGGGGTTTCGTGAACACTATTATTGTTATTAGGATTCCTGTTGGGGGTGGTGTATAAAGTTAAGGAGTCCACCGGCTTTGCGTGTTCTAGTATGTAAACCGAGGGCTGCCGTGGTCGAGGGGTAGAGTGGTCGCTACCATTATTATTATAATGATTGTTATGAGGATGGTCCACCGGCAGAGACGGGGACATGCCCTCCTCCTCCGTCACACTCAAGTGGGAGGAATTCTTATTATGGTGATGGACGGACAAGGTGGTGTTCGCACTACCACTGTACCGGTTCTCATTCTTATTGTTGTTGTTTTGCCAGCGCCTGATGAGACTATCCTCTTTTTCCTCCTCCTCGCTCTCACTGCTACTTGTATTTGTGTGATTATCATTCACCTGCTGAAGGGTCTCAATCAGCCCCAAAGCGTCCTGGTACTTCTTTTCCACGTCCGTCAACAATAATGAAAGGTGGTCGACCTCCGTCCGATAGGCATCCCGCTCCCCTTGCGTCACCTTCAGCAGCTGCTGCAGGGAGGTGAGGGCGTGTTGTAGCTGGGTGATGCGCTCCTGGTGTGCCTTTTCACGCTCCGCCTCTTCCTCCTCACTGGACAGGGTAGACACACTGAGAGGGAACAGTACCTCTCCCTCCGTCTTCTTTTCCTCCTCCTCCTTCTTCTCTTGTTCCCTCCACCACAGGACTTGCTTCAACTGCTCCCGCAGCCGTTGCACCTCACCCGATAGCTGCTCCCGCTCCGCCCGCTGCTCCTCCTCGAGCAACGACAGCTGTTTGGTGTAAAACGCCTCACACTGACAGGGGGCCACCTTCACAGTGCCTTCCTCTTCTTCTTTCGTTTCCCTTTGGGTCTCTTTTTCCTCCTTCAATAGGGCTTCGTACTCGTTTATTTTGGCATAGCACCGGCGCAGTTCCCCTTGCATGGCGATGAACTCCACAATCGACTCTCTGCTGTGAATACAGTGGTGATCCTGGCAGCAATTACTACTAGTGTTGTCAGTCGTCGTGGCACTGGTCGGAGGGCGTCGGGTGGCAGAGGGGGAAGACGCCGGTGGAGATAGCTTTACTTTCACTACATCCACCGCACCGCGGTTGTGTCGTGCCGAAGAGGCGGCAGCGTCCTTCTTTCTCTCCGCGGCGCTGTCGGTAGGGCGATTCGGTGTACTTCCCCGTTCCTTGTCGGAGGTGAATGAACTAAAGCTGCGACGCTGGGGAGAATTGCGTTGTGACTGAGATTCTCCACCGCGCCATCGGGTGCTGTCCGCACTATTCACCGACGTGGCTGGCGCGGACGCCGACCGCTCCGACAGAGTCTTTTTCCGGTCATCATTCCGCTGATTGGTGTTCCTCTTCGGTTCTACTCCACGGAGAACTTGCTCTAACACCTTCATGGGTGAAATGGAAGTCGCCACAGTATTGCTGTTGTTACTATTATTCTTCGTTACCGGTGTAGCGGTATCATTACTTTGCAGAATGCTCCTCTCTGCTTGGGGTGAGCGAGTGGGTTTGGGGGACATACTCCTATTGTGACGATTGAACTGCTGCTGAGTTTTATTTCGATTGTCACTATTTCGTATTATTTCCGCTGCGGACGGGATTGCAAATACTCTATTATTATTGTTGCCCTTTTGATATCGCTGCAGCAGAGGAGTCATTCTATTATTACGATTACTGTCAATCCAATTCGCTCCGCTCCTCACCGGGCTTTCTTTCATAATATTATTATTTTGATTAATAGCGGTAGTGACGCTCGCTTCCTTCTCCTCTTCATCGCTGCTGGTGTCTAAGCCCCTGATTTTCTCGCCGCTATTGAAAATATTGTTGCTATTGTTTTGAATAGGACTGTTAGTGGCACGGGAAAAAACCGAATGCATTGTCTAAAAATAAAATATGTATATTTGTTTTTTACAACTCTATAAATAAAACACAAAGCAAAACTAAGAATCTATACGGCGCTTGCTTCGAAGGAGAGTAGACAGAGAGGAAGATGATGAAAGGGAAACACAATTACTACAGTTTGCGGAACTTCTCATTCTCTTTTTTAGTGCAGAAGAAAAATCGGTTGGAAAAAAAAAAAAACAATAGCATGACTGTGTGTTTATTTCATCGTTGTTCGATATTCGAACAAGCACATAATATAAAAATTTCCCTCTTTCTTTTTGATGACCTCACCGGTCGTACGGGTCTGGCAGCCTCATCCACTTCATCGCCTGCTTCTCGCTGACCTGTGTCTTGCGCATCCTCGCCACCGGACACTCCTCCTGCACACGATTGCCTAGCTGCTCAATCTGCAGTGGGGTCGCATTCGGCGCATCCACCATCACCTGTACCGCTCCTTCCGGGGTGGTGGTGAACTTAATATCTCGCACGTCTATCCCTTCCTGACGGGCAATGTCGTAAGCGTGCGATGTGCTGCACATTTCCAGCGCCTTATCCATCAGACCTCCGAATGGATTTCCGCCAGGAAAGCCCCCGAACAGACCGGACGAACCAGACGGGCCTGAGGAGGAAGGGGCGCCACCGCCGCCGCCGAAGCCTTTTGAAAATCCACTGCTGAAGCCACCCGTGAATCCTCCACTATTGCCACCACCAGAGCTGAATCCGAAAAAACGGCGCGTCAATGTTTTACGCAGCATTCGTTTGTTTGCTGTTGTTTTTTAATTGAAGGACTATTATTATTTTTATCGATCTTGGGATACAAGTAATTCTTCTTTGATGTTTCCACGGCAACTTTTGTTAAACAAAAAAAAAAAGAGAAAGGGGAAGAGAAGGGAAAAAAGTCAGCGTATCCCTAGATTCTTTTTCATTCGGAAAATATGAAGAAAATAAGATCAGTGCAAATAGCGTAAAATTCAAAAAAAAAATCAGATCAAAAAAAAAAAGTTATGATGGCTAAAGTCAGCCCGGTATATTGAAACTATACCACCACTACAGTCCGGTAGTGATGCTAATAATAATAATAATAATAGAGTGCACTATTAAATAAATAAAATAAGCTACACAGGACAGAGGGCGATATATATAAATATAATATGCATATTTTGATTGATATACTTTTGGTCCACGAAATAAAAGTGGAGCCAGAGAAAAAAAAAAAAAAATGTTAAACTAGCACTACTGTCATTCTTTTCTTTTATTTTATTTTATTTTTTATGTTCCCAGTAATATTTATTATTATTATCATTATTATTATTATTATTAATTCCTTACAAATGGGAATAATTGTTGAACATATTGATGAGGCCATTCGTCGAGCCATCGTGGTTCGAGACGGTGGAATCCTTCTTGAGCTGGGGAAGGATAGACTTGGCAAGCACCTTACCGAGCTCGACACCCCACTGATCGTAGCTGTTGATACCCCAGATAGCGCCCTGCACCATCACCTTGTGTTCGTACATGGCCACCAGCGCACCAAGGGCACGAGGGGTCAGCTTGTTCACGAGGATGGAATTGCTGGGACGGTTTCCGGTGAATGTCTTGTGGGGGATGAGGCTCTGAGCTTCATCGGGGGCAACGTTCGCCTTGATCATTTCATTGCGTACCTCTTCCTGGGTCTTACCCACCATCAGCGCTTCCGTCTGCGCGAGGAAGTTGCTCATCAAAATTCGGTGGTGGTCGCCAGTGCGGTTCATGGTATTAATGATACCAATAAAATCGCAGGGAATTAATTTGGTTCCTTGGTGGATCAACTGGTAAAATGCGTGCTGGCCGTTTGTGCCCGCCTCGCCAAAAATAACGGGGCCAGTCTGGGTGCTGACGGAGAGAGAATTCTTGGTGACAGCCTTGCCGTTACTTTCCATATCGAGCTGCTGGAGGTAGGCGGGGAGACGCCACAGGTATTGGTCGTAGGGAAGGACAGCCTGTGTCTGGGCTCCGTAAAAATTATTGTACCAAATGCCGACGAGCGCCAGAATAATTGGTAAATTATTGGCGGCCGGCGAAGTGGCAAAATGCGTGTCCATAATGTGGGCACCAGTCAAAAATTCGGCGAAGTTCTCATAACCAATCGAAATCATGACGGAAAGTCCGATCGCAGACCAGACGGAGTAACGTCCGCCAACCCAGTCCCAAAATTCGAACATATTGGCAGTGTCGATTCCGAATTCCTTTACCTTTTGGGTATTCGTGGAAATTGCGACAAAGTGCTTGGCGACAGACCCGGCATCGGGGATCTTATTTTCCCTGAGGTAGTTGAGGAAGGCAGTTCTGGCGGTGGTGGCGTTGGTCAGCGTTTCCTGGGTAGTAAATGTCTTACTCGCGATAATAAATAAGGTCTGCTCCAGGTCAACTTGCTTCAACACCTCGGAAATGTGAGTTCCGTCGACGTTGGAAACAAAGAAGGAGTGGATGTCGCGCTGGGAAAATGGCTTCAATGCTTCAGAAACCATCACGGGACCAAGGTCACTGCCGCCGATACCAATATTGACAACATATTTGATAGGGCGGCCGGTGTGGCCCTTCCACTCGCCGGAGCGAACCTTGTTGGAAAAGATTCTCATTTGGTCTAGGACGCGGTTGACCTCGGGCATCACATCCTTGCCATCCACGAGAATAGGCTTGTTGGACCGGTTTCGGAGGGCGATGTGGAGCACGGATCTTTTTTCCGTCGAATTTACCTTCTCTCCCTCAAACAGAGCCGAAACAAAGGCCCGAACGCCCCTTTCCTCCGCCAGCGTGAGAAGGGCATCCTTGATCTCGTCGTTGATGTGGGACTTGGAGTAGTCCAGGAACAAAAAATTACCGTCGTCACCCTTGAGGTCAACCTGGACGGTATAACGTTGGAATCTCTCCGGCTCCTTCTCGAAATGGGAGAGAATAGTCTCGTCAATATGCTTTTCGTACAATTTGCGAAGGCGGGACCACGCACCAGATTCGACGAGGGACTTGTCTTCCGCAGCGAGCACTCTCGTTGTTCTCTGAACTTCTAAGGGGGCATTGAAAGAGGCAATTGCGGCGCTCTTACTTCTGGAGGGAGCGGGGCTCTCGTTGAGGTATGAGGTTACTTCGTTAACCAACTGACTCATTTGAAATCAAGAAATTAATTGCGGTAATTTTGAAATAAAAATAAGTGTTTCGATAAAAGAGCAAAATATTCTTTAATGAATTGGATTGTTAATAATTATTTAATTAGGTGTTTTGTTTTTGCGCGTAAAACAAAAAAAAAAAAAGTGCAAAAGCAAACGCACGAGAATAAAAATAAAAAAAGAGGAGAGAGAAAAAAATGTCGGGATGTCAAAAACAACAGTAAAAAAAAAAAAAGCCAAACCTCACAAAAAAAATTACTCGTGTAAAAATATCTTTAAAGTTTGAACATGCACGGACTTACTAACAATTAACGATACTTTTAAATGATATAAATAATAGGATTCTTGCCTTTTTAAAAAAAGGAATAATATTCATCATATCAAGTTGAAAAAAAAAAAATGAAATGACTAGAAAAAACACTTCATGCGCTAAAAGAGAAAAATTCTCCGCATCACACACGCATTTACCGGATTCCGAGAGAGCGAGAAATCTTTTCCAGAACGTAGTCCTTTTCGGCCTCGTACTTCTGTCCCTTGCTGGGGATTTCTAAAATACAAGGGATCACGGCTTTGTGCTCCTGCACGAGATGGCGAATATCATTGGCAATATGTTGGCAGACGATAATAATTCCTATGTCGTTCCTTTTGCACATTCCCGTAAAGGCTTCCTCAATTTCAGACAAGGGAGTCGAAGGATTCACCACAAAAAAGTTGGCCGTCTTATCATCCTTGTCTTGGTCAGACCGGTTATCGCCGACGCCGGCGAGCAAAAACCCAGTCACGGTATCTTCGTCGCCTATAATTCCAACGATGCGTCGCTCTCCGTTTCTGTACCTGGTGGGCACGGACATTTCCTTTTTTGTTTTTTTAGTTTCTAAAGGCCTTTGAAATATTAACTACAAAATAATAATAATAATAATAATAATAATTAAGAATTAAAAAGAAGGGGGTGGTGGCAAAGTGGCACAAGTGAAATCTTAACAAAAAAAAAAAAAAAAACGCATCAAGCGCAGCGAGAATACACTAGCAAATAAGATGACCAGTATTCTGCGACAAGTAAATGAACAGCCAGACAACGAAAAAAAAAAAAAAAAAGCAGTTACCAATCGAGGTACTCTACTTCACCAGAATTATGGCCGCTGACGGCACATTTAATTTTCTCTATTCTGCCCGCGTCTTTGATGCCGGCCGCTTCGATGATGTATCTGACAACATACTCGTTACTGACAACCCCGTCTACGGTGAATCTAGGTGGTGAATTGGGCGCCTTTGGGGCGCCGCCCGCTTCTTTCGCGGTTTTCATAGTTTTTCTGGTTTCCTCTTCTGTGTGGATGACTTTTCCTTCGCTCACGCGCATGATAGTTCTTCCCATCCCTCCTTCTCGAAAGGCGGCCGGGGTGCGGTGTGCGTGTTTATGGCGGGGTGCGCTTTTAAAAGAACGGGGGAAGAGAGAAGGGGGTGGGAAACGCATCCTTCGGGCGCGGAGAGGGGGGCCGGCACCCGGGGGCGTGCGCAGCCACGCCCCGCCAAACGGGGAAGGCAAGCGCCAGGGAACCCCGCGCCGAAAGCCCCGCAGGCCGACCCCGCAAGGGCCAGCAGGCCACCCCGGCGCCCCCGGAACCGAGGGGACGGAACCATACCCCAAACCCAAAAGGCACGCCCGGGCACCACCCACACCAACATGGCCCCAAAAGCACAAACCCAAACAGAAGCCAACCGCACCCGCGCAGGGAAAAAAACCGGCCTCATAAATTTTAGGAGAGATGAGTGGTAAATCGGAAACCGTTGTACTGATGACTCGCAATAAAATCAGCAAAAAAAAATTGACTCAAAATCAAAACAAATTAAAAATACGTGACCATTTAATTTAAACCTACGGCGTGCGCACGATGCAAAAAAAGCAGCTAAAAACTCCCTTTTGCAGTTCTGAAAAATAGGGAGAGGGAGTTTTTACATTTACTGTCGTCTTGATTTTTTCTGTCACAAACCTCAAGAAAAGAAAAATTATAGTATTTTTCGCCGTTTTCGTTGGTTACGCTCAACTTATTAATTGATTGAATTTTGTACATTCCACTTATTCCCTTGTTTTACCGAATTTTTCTTATCGCTCATTTACCCCCCCCCAGCAGAAATATATTTAACCCATTTCAACATTTCCCCTTTTTTTTCTCCCACTTTATATTTATGCTGCCTCTCGATTTTATTTTTTTTAGAATACATCTGTTAAAAAACGTTGTTAACAGTGTTGTATAAATGTCGGTTGTTTTAGATACCGTCCCGGTCTCCAACTATGAACCCTCAGAGTCCGAGATAATCCAGTACGGAAAATGGCTGGGAATGAATTTACCAGAGGACGATTGTTTCTTGTGGATCGCAAAGGAGGGGTTGAAGGCACCACTTCCGGAGCACTGGAAAGCGTGCAAGAGTGAAAAGGGAGAGCTTTATTATTTTAACTTTAATACCGGAGAAAGTATTTGGGATCATCCGATGGACGAGCACTTCAAAGAACTATTTAAAAAAGAAAAGGCAAATCCAGGACCCAAATCTTTGGCAGCCGGAGCGCAATCGACTCCTACCAAAAAATCAGACAAAAAAAAGAAGAAGGAAAAAGAAAAAAAGGAAAGAAGACACTCTGAGACGGGGAGTCCCGACCCAAAAGAAACCAACCCTTCGGCGTTAAATACGCTAAAATTTAAAAAGGAGCTGCCCGATGAATTAAAGGTAAATTTCCAGAGTGAAGCACCCCAGCTGTTTGAAACATCAAAAAATAAAGCACCTCTGCTGGCAGGAACTACCTCGCCCCCGTTTTCGAACTCCACCTCCTGTGCTAGTGACCCTGAGGACAGAATGAACGCAGCCATCGACCCCCCTGCCGGACCCCCACCAATAAAGCTTTCCGAACCAAAGGAGTCCTCCATGCCCAAAAGTTTGGGGGACACCTTGACGTCGGATGCCGTGGAAACCCCGAAAAACAAGCACCGCAAGAGAAAGTCAATCGCCCAAGAAGTCGAAGAAAATAGAAGAGAAAATGATAGCGCAGCCGCGGATAACAGTGTCCCTAGGGAAGATAGCGTGAACAAAGAAACAAAGGCACAGCTCAAGAATGACCTGCAAAAGGAGCTAGCATCGTACAAGGCTTCTTTAGAGGAAGAATTGCGAGACGGAAAGAAACAACTAGAGGAGCAGTATGAGCAGTTAGCCAGGGAGGAGAAGGCGAAGCTCGACCGCGAAATTTCAGAGACACTAAAGTCACTAAAAAGCGAACTAGCCTCCAGAAAGCAGAAGGATCTTCAAAAGTTACGAGAAAAATACGAAGTGCAGCTGAACGAAGAAAAGGCCAAAATTGATGAGGAATACGCGTTGAAGCTAGACACCTACGCCAGAGAAAAGCGGCAGGAGTCTGAAAAATTACTCGACTCTCAACGCAGGGCGGCGAGCAGGGAAATGGAAACGATGGAGGACGATGTGAAGCAAGCGAGTTTAAAAGTTGTCCGAGCCTACGAAGAAGCCTACACGACGTTCATCCGGTCCGTGGTCGCCTCCGAGACTGATTTTCAAGAAAAGGCCTCTGAAAATATAAGAGAAATCAAAAAGAGGTTTGAAGACGAGACCGAGCAATGTGAGCGGGAGCACAAGAAGGCACTCGAGAGAGAGAAGGAAAGAATGGCCAAGGAGCTGGAAGAAGTAAAATTGAATAATGCAAAGCAAATCGAAGCTCTCCGTAGTAGCAAAGAGGAGGAATTGGCCAAACTTCGTCAAGAGTCTCAAGTAGAAAAAGAGGAAGCGACAAAAGCCCACCTCGAGGAAGAAAAGGAGGAACGGGCAAAGGCCATCCAAAAATTACGGGAAGAACACCAACAAGAATTGGAGAAGACAAAGAACGAACTTAAAATTAAAGCGGAAGAGGAGCTTAAGGCGGTTCTCAGAGATTTGGTGAAAGAGCAAAAGGCGCAGCAGTCGCTCTCGCAATCGGATGCCACGCAAAATGACGGTAGCGCCGCAGAGGAAGAAGAGAAACCGTTCTCTTCGGAACCACCGCCCGCCGCAGCGGAGCCTGGCAAAAAGAGAAAATCAGAAGACCTTCCCAAGTTGGATAACAATTTACTAGGACAGTCTAATGACTATAGTAATTTTATCAACCAAGCTGGAAGTCATGAGGATATCAAGGCAATTGTCACGGAAGCTCTCAAACAGATGTTTTCGGAATCGCCGTTTACAATGTCCCCGACATCCCCCGGAGCAAAGTATAATGGTGCCTCTTTTTCCGGGGCCTACGGTGGCGGCGAAGGCGGGGCGGTTTTGCCACCCGCTGTCAGTACCATCTCTGATCAAAGGACAGCAATGGAACGGGAGTATCAGCGGGTGCACAAGGCGCGTCTGTTTGTCGACGAGCAACGGGCTGCATTAGAAAAGCGTAGACAACAGTTGAAGCGGACGCGCCACCAGTGGAAACAAGACGTTATGATTGCGAAGCAGGAAGGAGTACGCACATCCTCCAAGCGGGGCCAAGAGCTGAATGAAATACGTCTTGCATTAGAGGCGGAAGCCCAAAGTTTAGAGCACGACGAAGCCGCGCTTCATGACTCTGAGCTCTGGCTCGTGGGGAAGGAGCAACGATTAATGCAGTTGGAGCAGCAAGTAGAGGAGGCAGAGCAACGAGGCTCTGTGGGGGCAATAGACACAAGCGGTTATGCCACTGGGTACTACAAGCCCCGCCAAAGTTTGGCATTCCAGTCCAGACGTCTTTCCTACCCTCGCAGCTCCCTCGCCTTCGATATGGCCCAACTTGAAGGCCCGACCACGCCCACTAATGCCCCAGTGCTGTCACGAGCGATCAGCCGAATAGAGCAACGCCTGGATGATGTCACCTCCATGATTCTCAACAACATGTCCCCGCAGCCCTCCGCTGGGCCCCGGTACAGTTTGACGCAACGCGGCTCCACGGCGCAGAAAAACGTTAGAAGTCGCTCCAAAGTAGACGCGCTCCACACGGATCCCTGGCAATAATCAAAACTTCGTTTTTGTTCATGATCTCGCTTCGCCAGTAATCGGCTTCCCAGAAGATTGCCACTATCGTTATTTGTATTTGTGATCGCCTGTTTTGCATGGAAAAGGAAAGACGACGACGACGAAAGTGGAAAGAAAAGATTTTAAAATCTAAAGGAGCAAAAAGGACAACGCGAGCAAAAAGAAAGAAAGAAAAAAAAAAAAACGAGCGCCGTAAATGTTTTTTTTTTTTTTTGTATCATTTTACCATTGTTGTTTCAAAAAAAAAAAAAAAAAATAGAAAGAAAATGTAAAGTATGCATAGTTAATTTTGCCACTATTTGTTGTTTTTGTTGGTTTGTTTTTCATGTTTATGTGGACGTTGTTAGAAGAAGTCCTTATGTTACTGTTTCATTTTTACCATTACTGGCAATTTTTTTCTTTTATAATATTTACGCAATTTCCCTTTCATTGCCACACATTATTTACTTTTATACTGCCCTTTTATGTGCCGCCCATTTACGCTTTCGGCAAGGCAACAGCTGTAGTAACAACGAAAAGAAAACAAAACTCGTAAATATGTACACATAGAGACCAATTTTTCATTCTAAAAGCAAAGAAAAACGTGGATACCCGCACACACACAAAAGGAAAAAAAAAAGAGGTGGGAAAGAAAGAAACCTGTCGGCTTTGTTCCATACCCGGTACCTCTCTCTCTCTCTATTTTCCCTTTCCTGATTAAAGTCACCTCCCCCAGCTCTTCACGCCACAAAACACACATATTTATACAAAATCATCACAATGGGCGAAAGAAGCACTCAACTCGTTCACACTGAAGTCAGTCCTGCCCACCTGGACGACCCTTTCACTCCCAGAGTAGACACACACGAGAGAGAGACGCACCGTCGCCCCTACTTGGCCACGTTTCACCACGTCAGCGACGGTCATCTTGGGGCGGTGATGGGATCTGCCATCTCCAATGAGGCGGCCATATGGTCTGCCTGTGCGCTCCTCCGTCAGTGGAGAGAGAGCGCTAATTAGGGGGGGAAAATAGGCAGTACACACACACACACACATATGCATACAACCTCTGCCTTCTGTCTCTATACCTACAAGAAAAGCAAAACAATCAAAACTACTTTTATATATATATATATACTTTAAATTGCTATGAATGGTCACCAACCCAAACATTAATAATACAAATATATATATAAATATACGCATACCTATACGCAGCCGATACACAAACATATATACATCCGTGGTTCACAGCGCTCTAACCCAACGGTTTTTTGTTACACCACAGTATTTATATACAGAATTCTTTTTTTTTTTTTTTAATTATTTAATATTTTGGCAAACAGTAAAAAGAAAAAAAAATGATGTTTCTTTATTCTCGTATACTCTCCTTTTTTATTATTATTGGGTTTTTCGCGTCTATGTGTGTGTTTCACATTTTTTTTTTTTTTTGTATAGTGTTCTGTTTAACGCGTTCCATCTATTCAAAGGACAACGAGCGACAGACGAAATACAAAATGTGGCTGATTTTTTTTTTTTCTCTTTTGTTGTTTTTCCGAGTGAGAAACAACGAAAAGAAAAAAAAAATGAGGAGAAAAGGTCTTTTGTTGCTCTCTCCCCTTCAGCTTGAACACACGGTTATGTTTTCGTTTTTTTTTATTTCGATTTTATTTATTTTTTTTCCCCTACGATCTTCGCAAAGTAAAAGGTAACGGGATGGAACGAAATGCACACTGAAGTTATTGATATCTGGAGGAACTGTAGGCTATTATGTTTATTTTGTTGCCTTGGACACAACCCTCTCTCTCTCCCTTTTCTTTATCTAAAGTCACCCTTAGCACATAATGTACACGTTAAACAACAATTGGCTTTCGGACGGCGCTAAGCCCAATCAAAATACCAATAACGACTTCCTCGCTGCCATCTCCTCCAAAGGGGTTCCCGTTAGCACGGAGGTACCGCCCTACCGACCGACGGAGGCGTTCTACTCCGCACGGTCCACCCCACGTCACTCTTACCAGCCCGACAGGAATGAGAACGGCAATCCACTCCCGGTGATGCCGGACCTTTACAACGCTGAGCAGCAGCAAATGTATGCCAGGCCGACGGAGGCCTTCTTCTCGGCGCGGTCTACCCCTCGCCACTCGAACGTGATGCCACCCCGGGACTCCGCGACGGCTGTCCATACCAACACTAGCGCGATGCAGTTTTCTTCCGAGGAGGAGCAGGAGCTCCACACCCTCACCACCTCGCTGAACGCCTCTGCGATGGAGAACTACCCCAACCATGTGCTGCTACTCATTCTCAAGAATAAGTGTGCGGCGACGTTAAAAATGTTGGAAAAGGTAAACCGAATTGAAAACTACTTTTCGCAAATCCGCTATATGGAAGGGTACATTGAGAGCGAGCTCACCCCTCTCTTCAACAAGAGTTTCCTCACACAGGAGAACCCAACCAACAACTTGCAGGAGGATGTCATGAATACGAAAAAGTTTATTGAAAAGGTGGAAAAGATGGTACAGTTTTTAGAGACAAATGACTCCCTCTACTTGGAAAGTATTCTTCACTTCAACCAAGTGGTACAGAACACCTACTACCGTCATGCAGATCAGGAATACACGATTGAAAAGTTCAAGCGGGCGTTACTCACCCCCCAGAACAACAACAACAATAATAAAGAGAACGGCCACTCCTTTACCGACGCTTTGTTGCTGCTTCTTTCCAAGTTGTTAATTTCGCTGGAAACGAACGAAAATACGCTTCATCGTAAAATCAGCGGGCTGCAACAGATCATCAAGGAAGACTTGCTCTACGTGAACCCTAACGGTAATATAAACCACACCGAGGAAGCCCCTCGGTCGGGTGGGGTAGCGGTGATGTGCTTTCCTCATCCAGACCAGCCCGGCCAGGAAACGTTTTATGCGACCAAAAACTTCAAAAAAACGCTCTTCAGCTTTCTCCAGCACGTCCAACTCTTTACCCAAAACATTCTCACCCGACTGGTTCACATTATTGACCAGAAGCGAAACAAAATTGCCTCCATCGAGGCCGACCTCCGGCGGGAGCAGACCGACGCGTACGACCCCCACTACGACAAGGCGCGGCAGGCTCGCCAGGGGTTGCTGGAGGAGGTGGAGAGTATCTCCTACTGGCGTGTCTTCCTGGAGGGAGTGCTGAGAGAGAGGGAGGAGGTGGAGGGCCGACTGGCACGGCACATTATACAGCACGCGGAAGGGAAGCGACGTGCGCTCGAGTCGGAGGGGAACAATGAGGAAAATACTAACAACAACAATATTGAGAGTGTCCCTCCTGTGGTCGTGAAGCAGGAGGAGGTGGGTGAACTGCCGCCATGTAGTAACACTGCAGTAGAGACAGAGGTGGAGGAGATACCCCAGCACAACAACCATGAGAATATTGTATTCGGCGTCCCTCCCAGTGAAGCGGTCCCCACGCCACCGGAGGTTGTGGTCCGGAAGAGTGTTTCCCATAGTGTGACGGACCGAAAGCGAAGACGGAGCCCATCCTCCGAGAAAGTGGTCCGTCGCCCTTCTCGCCCACAAGAGGACGAGGACGAGGAGGAGTTGGATCAGGAGCAGTACAGTTTGCGTGACGGCAACCTACTTGCCGGGATTGGTCGACTCATTGGGAAGGTGGTGAAGCATGCGCTCACGTTTGACACCAGCAGTGAGGAGGACGAGGAGGAGGAGTACCCGGTGAAGCGACGGAGAGTACACTAGGGATACGAACAGAATGATTGTATTTCTCAGATTCGCTATAAAAATACAGATTGTATGGGCTTTTTTTGTGGCACCGAAGTGCGCATATATGCACGTAGATTTTGTCTCTATCTATGATTATATTGTACAAGACTTTTTTTTTTTTGTAAATTTATATTTGTCCGTTCCCAGAAATAATATTCATAAGCGAAAGCAAAGAATAAAATAAACACCTTTTCATTTTTGGGTTTGATTTTCACTTTTCGGAGGTCTAGGTCTAACCTTTATTTGTATTTTCCTTCTCCCCGTCTTTAAAAAGTGCAACAACAATAATAACACTAGTAATCCATGAAAAGAAGAGTATCCCGCTCGCACACCAACAAGAAGAACATTCGTATCCTCAGTACCGCCAACCGTCTGACCAATAACAACCTAAAACACATTCATCTACTCTGCGATGCCTCCTTTCTGAGAATGTTTCTCCAAAATAGCGGTTCCAACAGTCACAAGGATGTCTTTGGTAGTTTGAAGCAGTTAGCATTGGAGACGTTCAGTGTGATTCAAGATAATAGCCACAACACACACAATAATAGCACCGTGCATGTGAACTTTTACTGTGTTCCGCAGACGGTAGAAAAGATTACCACGAAGAATTCTTCCGAGGTAAAGACGGTGCAAGACAAGAAAAATAATAATAATGCCTATCACATTGGGAATTTGTTTTCTGGTTTTCACCGAATCGACTTGGACAGTCTGGAACACAATCATCATAAAAATAATAATGTTCCGTTAAAAGAATTGAACGAGGTAAACTGTCTTTCCTACTTTATCCGTCATTACCAAAACAAACCACTTCCCAGCAGCGAACAGAACAGTCACAATAATCAGTTTTACTTTGTCGCGACGCAGAATCACGATTTGAGACGGCAGTTGGATACTTCTGCGGCGGTGGTGCGGTGGACGACGAAACCACTCGCCCTGTGGATCGAGCATTTAGGGAGCTGTTATCATTACAACAGCGAAGGACATCCGTCAGGAGGTCACAAACAGGAAAGTCGACTCTCCACGATGGATATGGCGTTCGTCAAGCACTTGGATAGTAAAAATGAGAAAAAGGAGGGGGTGTTGCTGAAAAAGATGAATATTAAACCAAAACATGCGAAGCGAGAAGCTGTGCAGGAAAGTAAGAAAGCCATTCCCCATAATAGTACGGTGCAGAAGAGTGTAGACGTGGTGAAAAAGAAGTTGAAGAAGAAGCACGTCAAGGGACCGAATCCGCTTTCCATGAAAAAGAAGAAAAAACAATTAGTTTTCCGAGCCGAATAATAATAATAAAGCAAATCCATATGTTGTTCTCGTTGGGTTGTTGCGGTCACTTTCATTTATTTATTGTGTCTTGTAAGTCCGTAATTTTTTTTTTTTTTTCCTCTCTCCGCCACTACAGCGATAATAGAAAGTACATAGAAAAACAGAAATGGACTACGAAGAGGCATTCGATGTGTGTGTCGTCGCCTCCATCTTCTACAACCGCGACGTGCACCACGAGGAGGATGGGAGCAACAGCATCAACTACGCCTTTCTTTCCTCCCTGCTGTATAACTTTTTCGGCCTCCCCTACAACGACCTGGACACCTTGCGGGAACTGGTAGGGAAGCATTTGAAGGAAAAGTATAACAATGATATGAGTCGGCTGCAGCGGGAGGCACTGCAGCACAAGAAGGAGCTCTTCCGCCCGACCGGGAGCGCGGAGGACTTTCATCAGTCACGCAACACCCCCATGACCGCCGAGCCCAGCTCCCCTCTTAGTCCGCTGGCAGAACTTAGTAAAACGTATAGTGGTAATACAAACTCGAACGATGCCTTTCCGAGTACCCCGCCCGATAGCGCCATCGATAAGCTCTTCAAGGGGTCGACCAGTGGCGAGGGAACGGAGGCACATGGAATCAAAAGTGAAAGGCTGCACAGCAATAATAATAACAATAACAGTCATAGTAATAATGAGGACGACGATGAGGATGAGGAGGAACGCATCGCCAACGAAAAGAAGGAGTGGGGTCCTTGGTATGACCTCCTCCAAGGACTGTCGGCGGAGGCCAGGGCCCGTGTCCACCACTACCGCAGTCAGACGTACCTCACGAGAGACACCCTGAACGACTTGATGCGGCTCATCATCGCGGAGCCAGGGAGTGACATCTTCCTCAACCCTGTCCCCCACAATACGATGATGGAGGTCCACCACGAGCGACGAGGGCCGTATGGGGACGTGATCCAGCAGCCCACCAGCCTCTCCTCCATCAAACAGCAAATTGCGAGGAGCAGCAAGCACTACTACACCCCAGGGACGGAGGCGGCGCGGAGTGGGAAGATGATTCTCACCCTGGCGCAGCTGGAGGCGGCCTTGTGGCGGGTGGCGGCGAACTGCGTCATGTTTAACGTCCCAGAGGGATCGTACCCCTCCACCGCGCGTAACTTTGTTCGTCGGGCTGTGTATATTCTAGTGCAGTACTGTCGAGAGCAGCTAGGGCTGTGAGCAGAATGATATGTGTGTGTGTGTATATGTGTTTGTAACAGAAGTATTCTTATCATTATTATTGTCAGTGTGTGTGTGTGCTCCTGTTACCCGTCTATTCTCTTTTTTTTTCGTTTCTCCTTATCATCCCTCCTCCTCCTTCAAAGTCTTTTTTCTTTAGTTTATTCTCTTTTCCTCTTCTACATATTATTACCAAATTAATCAAAGCAAACCAAAAATGATGCGCTTTACCCAGATGAACAAGGCCGCTTCCGCCTTCTACATCCCTTCCGTCTCCTTCATCGGTGCCGGTGCCCTCAAGCTGGCTGGTCCCAAGATCAAGTCCCTCGGCTTCAAGAACGCCCTTATCGTGACCGACAAGGGTATCGTCGCCGCCGGCCTCATTGAGCCCGCCCTCGCCACCCTCAAGAACGACGGAGGTATCGCCAACTTCACCATCTTCGACAATGTGCAGCCCAACCCCACCGTGAAGAACGTCGAAGACGGTCTCAAGGCCCTCGAGGAGTCCAAGGCCGACTGCATCATCAGTATTGGTGGTGGTAGTCCCCAGGACTGCGCCAAGGGTATCGCTATCGTCAAGACCAACGGCGGTAAGATCAACGACTACGAGGGTCTCGATATCCCCAAGAAGCCTCAGTACCCCTGCATTGCCATCAACACCACTGCCGGTACCGCCTCCGAGATCACCCGCTTCTCCGTCATCACCGATGAGGTGCGTGAGGTGAAGATGGTGATCACCACCGACACCATCACCCCCACCATCGCCATTAACGATGCTGAGATGATGGTGAAGCTCCCCAAGTCTATCACCGCCGCCACTGGTATGGACGCCCTCACCCACGCCGTCGAGGCCTACTGCTCCCTCGGTGCCTCCCACGTCACTGATGCCTGCGCGCTTCAGGCCGTGCGTCTCATCAAGAAGCACCTCGTGACTGCCACCTTCAACGGTAACGATATCCCCGCCAGAGAGGGTATGAGCTATGCCGAGTACCTCGCCGGTATGGCCTTCAACAGCGCCGGCCTCGGCTACGTCCACGCCATGGCCCACCAGCTCGGTGCCGTGTACCACCTCGCCCACGGTGTCTGCAATGCCATCCTTCTCCCCCACGTCGAGGACTACAACAAGACCGTGGTTCCCCACCGTCTGAGAGACATTGCCGAGGCCCTCGGTGAGACCACCCTCGGTCTCTCCGATGCCGAGGCCGCTGATGCCGCCATCGCTGGTATCCGCAAGCTGTCCGTCGCTGTGGAGATTCCCTCTGGCTTCAAGGCACTCGGTGTCAAGGAGGACGCCGATCTCGGCCGCCTCGCCGATGCCGCCCTCAAGGACGTCTGCGCCACCTTCAACCCCCGCCAGGGTACCAAGGAGGATATCATCGAGCTTTACCGCCGATCTTTGTAAGCGAGTCGATTCAATTCGTCATTTTTCTTTTACTTTTTTTAACAGAAAAAAATATGTTTATCGCCCCTCACCGACCCAATTTTTTTTTTTTTTCTAGCAAGAATCAAAAAAAAAAAGGTCATCTTATATACCTTATAAACTTATCAGATCAGACAGTTTTATATGAAAAGACGTATATCTGAAAAAAGAAAAGAAAAACCATTGTACGAAGGAAAAAAAAAGGAAAATAAAGTACATCTTTTTTTTAGCCGTTTCTTTTCCGATGATCGTTATCTAAATTCTTTTTCTTTTTAGTACCAAGAAGCTTGTCTGACAATCAAAAGAGTGAATCGCAGAAGCAGACATACTATTATATGTATTCAGATCTGAAAAAAATGGAAGAAATTCAAACTCTGTTTACCCGTTCGTGTTTCATCCGTCTGTTTTCCCTTTTTCTATATATATTTTTTTTTTAGCACTTATTGCCGTGTAGGCTCTAACAACATCAAAAAAAAAAAAAAGTTAAGCGAGATCATGCCCAAGTACAATGTTCTTCTTCACGTCGAGGAGTCCGAGAACGTGAAGCGTATCTTCATCACACGCAACAGCGTCCTCTCCGTCAAGCTGACCTGCTCCCAGTGCAGGGAGGAAACCCCCAAGTATGTCTTTGTCGACCCGAACGAGGAGATCGCCGGCGACGGTGGCGGTATGCGTAACTGCATCGTGAAGTGCCCTTCTTGCAAAGCCAACACCATCTCCGTGAGTATTATTAAGTCTGCCGGCAAGAATGAGTGGCGGCCGGAGAATAACGAGGCCGACAACGTGCTCGTCACGCTGGAGGTGCGCGGGGGGGACCCGAGCGAGTTCTGGGTGAACGATATCTGGACCGTCGAGGCGGCCACGGAGGGCGACGGGGAGGGAAAACTATTTGAAGGCGTTGACTTGAGCGAGGACTGGTGTGAATACGACGAGGACAGCCAACAGGCCCTGTCGCTGCTCGGCGTGTCGGCGAGTTTTACGAAGATCAAGTAGGAAAAAGAAAAACGAAACAACGAAATAACGAATCCCGTCGTTGTCACCACATGTTTTTTGTTTTGCTTATTATCGGTTGTGATACATATGTGTATGCATTTTTTTTTTTTTTACTCCTTTTGAAATATATATTCGGCTGCGTTGATGTATGATCGACAAAGGAATGAGAAACGCGGGTACTGTATGTTTTCTCTCTTTCCCTTTTCTCCCCACTGAATAAAAAGAACAAAAAAAAAAAAAAGCAGACGCACATTATTTATCTTAGCTCTGTACACCAAAATGTTTATCACCTTTTTCCGGTGGATATTAGGATACGAGGGGGAGAGCGATGAATCCCACCGAGAGTGTATCACCGACGATAACGAGGAGTCGGGCAGGGTGGAAAGGCATCGGTACGCCTGTGAGCTCACCATCGCGAACACGGCCAATACAGCGGAACGCACGGCGGTGGTGCAGACGGAGGAAGAGGCGGAGGAGGAGGATGTGCTGGCAGAAAGCATCAAAATGTTCGGGGAAACGGAGGAGAAGCACCAGGACCCGTACGGTTATCTTTTTAGAGCCAATCGGCAACACAACTCGGACGAGTTCAACTTTTCAGGGCATAATGCCAACCGAGATAGTCGCCGCGCGACGGGAAATCACAACAGTTTGGAAATTCTCTCTCAGCCGGACATGGAGACCTTTTTCTCCGCCGTCAGCTACGGCGACTCCTTCACTACCCCACTCACCGACCAGGAAAGGGAGACCGTGAAGATCTCGTACAGCATTACAGCGGTGGAGGAAGGCGGCGAGGTGCACCACCACACCACCGACGACGAGAAGGAGGAGGAGCACACAATTAATAAAAAGCGAAGTCCCTCTTCCCCTGGTGGGGAGGATGTAGAGCCGTACGAAATCAGCCACGTTGATAAGCCGCACGTAGCCCACATCACTAGCGAGGAGGACGAGGAGGAGGCCCCGCCCGCCCTCTACCCAGCGGAGGAGGAGACGCTCCACGACGTACAACGGTCGTACGCGTTCGGGGAGCATCACGGCGATAGATTTAACGCGGTAGAGGTTAATAGCGATAACGCATGGAAAATGTTAGAGAATAGATTTGCTTAACTCGGAAAAGAGAGAAAAGTAGTAATCAAAACGGAGTGAAAACACACATCAAAAAAAAAAAAAGCAGGCATTTCTATATTGTCGACCCTGCCTTCTGTGCATGTGTGCTTTTTTTCCCATCCTACACTCTCACTCCTCTCCTTCTAGTTCCTATCGCATACATTTATAGCACCGAAACACCCATCATCATGTTACCCAGAGAAGAGAGCAACCCTTTTGAGGAAGGGACGACTGGCGCGTTCGCCTCTCACCAAGACCCAAACAACAGCCGCGGGGAACCCGACTACCCCGAAGAGTTTAACACCCCAACCTGCAAAAAGAGATTAGTCGCCTTCGATGTAAACAAGGAAATACAGCGGGTCTATCACTACGGGATCCCAACCACCTACTTTACATTCCGTACGCGTGTGGAGGAGAATCAAGAGGCCGCCGTCGCACCGGATGTTCCGGCGGCACCGTACCTGGCAGGGCTGTACGACCTCACCAACGGGTCTGCCAAGCTGCCCTCCCTGGAGGTTACCCGCGCCCCTTGGACCCGGGGGTCCACTGGAGAGGTGAAGAGACGGTATAGCGAGCTGGTCCTGCTGCGCAAGTTTCTTCAACTGCAGTTCCCACACCTGTTCCTCCCGCCACTCCACCCGAAAAGTAGCGTGGTGGAGAACGTGGAGACCACCTTTGGGGCGTCGGAGACGCTGAAGCTACAGCGGGTCACGATGCAGCTCTTTCTGAATGAAATCTCCACCAGTAGTGCGGTGATGTTCTTTTCCCCCGTGGTGGTTTCCTTCTTCCTCGACACACGTGAAATGTTTGAGTCGAGCACGCTGAAATGCCTTCAGACGATCACCAACAACGCCAAGGAGCGGCTAGGCGCATTCCGGTCCTTCTCCCTTCTGCGCGAGAACACGAAGAAGGGTGGACAGGGCGGCTACTTTAGTAAGATGACCCAAGTGATCAACAAGATTCCTTTCATTGGAACAGGGGGCGACAGCGGGGATAGCGCCGACGAGCCGCTGGTCAACGACAATCAGCAGCTGGTCCTCACCAACAGCTGTTTGCCGAATGTGCGGAAGTGGGTGCAGGTGATGCTGAACCTGCAAAAAAAGCAAAGGTATTTGCACGAATCCTCCAAAACGTTCGAGAAGCTTCTCGTTGAAATAAACAATGAAAAGTCCAAAACGGCCCGGGTGGTGGAAAAGCTGAAAACCCGCCAGAGCGTGCTCCTGGAGTCTGGCGAGAATGTGCTTCTCCGGCAACTCGACAATAGCTGCCGTTACTACGAGGCGGTGATGGACGCCGACCGCGCCTACGTCATTGGTAAGCAGGTGAACGTGGTGCAGCGTCTGGCCTTTGAGCGTCTCTATCTTCTCTCCGCGCTGCAGACGATCGATCGACTTCTGTGTCTGTCGTCCAATACCAACAACAACGCCCCCGCGCGCGAGTATGTGCTGAAACTCAACGAGCTGATGGAGAAGGAGTACGAGTCGGAATTCAAGGCGAGCTACAAGTTTCGGATGGCAAACATGGTGCACCACCACCTCGCCCTTCCGCTCTTGGAGCGGTCGACGGCCACCGCCGAAGCCGCAGCCGCGCTTTCGTCCACCGACACTCCTGCAGCTTGAGAAAATCAAACTTGGTAAAACGATACTGTTGCTTGTAAATTGACTATTTTGGTCCGTGAGAAAAAAAAAACACCCTTCCTTACCGGGAGCCCGAAACACAACGGAAAACGGCCGTCCCACTGGAAATCATTCCTTCCTCTCTTTCTTAAGGGCGTTTCCACAAGGACGGGAAAATGCTCGCTTGGGCAGAGGATCCTCTGCCGGTCAGGGGGTGGCGCGGCGCTGAGGGGGGCGGATATTCCTGCTCCGCCACCCAGCAGAGCGCCTGGCTCCGGGCGGAAGCATAAGCGTTCGCCCGATCGGGGAGGGGCCTCGTTGCTGCGCGGAGGAGGAAAGGAGGGCTCGGCCGGGCGGCTAACGGGAGACGGAAGCCGCCGATCCCCGCCGACGCGAACACAAAAACCGCACGGCGGACAGGAAAAGGCGCGGCGCGCGCGCAAGCCGCCCGCACGCACCGGCGCAGCTCACCAACCAAAACCGCGTCCAAATACAGGACTCGTCGCCATTGAAAGGAAAAAAGCAAACACCACCAATTTCTGTAAAATTTCTTTATTCCCCTCTCTCTTGCTTTTCAACCAACCAAAGGAAACTTCGTTTAGAGTTATTTGTTTATTTGCATATATTCATGGAAGGCGTTTTGTTACAACAACAAGGCGCCGACGCCCACACAGCACATCTGCTCGCTCAAATATCCTTTCTTCATGGGGAAGTTGAACGTCTCGAAACGGCTCTCACTGCCGGAAGAGGAAAGTCATCTCAAATGGCAAGTGAATCGGCAAAATATTTCGAGGACATTATCAACTCAAAGAATAAAGAGCTGGAGGATATGCGACGCAGGCTCAAGGATCGAAATGAACAAGAGCTAGGGAAAAGATGCGCGATGCTGGAAAAACAACTGGCGGTTTCTAATTCTGAAAAGAATGTGGCCACCATTGAGAAAAACGAAGCAAAAGCGCAACTGCGAAAAATCGAGGCAGATCTAAAAGCACTAAAACGCAAAGAGCCCTCGGTCCAATCCAACGGCGAAATCATAAAGGAACTCAAGGACAAAGTAAGCGAGCTCATAGCAGAGGTGGAAACCCTAACGCTTGAAAATAAGAAAATACGCGAGTCCAAGGCGACACCGAAACCCAAATCGGTATCGACGGTGGACGCCTCCTGCAATACCAGCCCTGTGGTTGCCGATATTCAGGAAGTTCCGGCTTCGACAGTGCGCGCCGAACAAGGCACACAAACAGCAGCCACTGTTTACGCCGGAGCTCCAACAGACAAGGAGTGCCAAGTCGACACAGTGTTCCACACCAATGACCCGGAAGCGCAGTCGATGAGTAATTTGACGAGGGCGTTGCAGGCAAAAACGCAAGAATGTGACTCCCTTCGTAGCGCGCTCGACGACCTCAAAGTCGTGCAGGAAGAAAGTCTTCGTGTGCTGGAACTGACGAAAAGGCAGCTGGCTGAAGAAATTGAGGGCAGGAAATTTGTCTCGAGTGATTCGGAAAAAATGACGATTCAAGTCCGTGCTCTTCAACAGAAGGTAAGTCTGCAAGCGGCAAACGAACGCGACCTCTTGGCCAAAATAGCGAATCTTGAGGAGATGCGACAAAGATTTCACGGGAGCACTGTGGAGATTGAGAGAGAACGCCACAATTGGGAAGCCGTCACGAGGCAACACGAAAAGGACATTGAACAGCTCGTTGCCAACAAAAATTACAATAACCAACAACTCAGCATTCTCGCAAACGAAAATGAAAATCTTCGCGCGGAAATCCAGGGGCTTCTTCTCCGCGAGTCTCAGGCTGTGTTTTCATTGAAGGCCAAAGACAACGAAATGCACGAACTGTTAAAAGCTTACCAGAATGCCGCTAAAGAGCACGAAAGCATCGCGGACAACCACCGATATCTGGAACGTGAAATCGATAATTTGCGTGCTGCGCTTTCTGTAAAAGAGGAGGGGATTATTTATCTGCAAGAGCAGGTGGCAACCCTTCACCAACGAGAGCAGCAATTGATTTTAGATCTGCAGTCATTCGAGTACGACAATGACCAGCTTCATCGGAAAGTCCTCCAGAATGAAGGGGCGCTAAAGCAATGCGAGGCGAAATGTGCCGAGTTGAATCAAATCATTAACGCAAAGCAGTGCATAGTAGAAGAGCTACACCAAAATCTTTCCGAGCTGAGCAAGCAAATTGTGATCAAAGAAAACGAGACGTTTCTGCTTCGAAGACGAAGTGAATCGATTGAGAACGAACTGAGCAATTTGCACGCCGCGCTGACGATTGAAAGAGACCGAAACAGCTCTCTGGAAGACTGCAATGCCAGGCTCCTGACTAAAGAATACCTTTCCACCTCTCACGAAAACGGTGAGGAAGCGAAGATTGAAGCTATTAAAACGCAATGCACGGAATTTAGGGAACAGCTGAATTTGAAAGAATCAGAGCTTCAAGCGTTACGTGAGGAAAGAAAGGAAATGGAAGAGGAGCTTAAAGAAGAAAGAAAAAGAAGTTCCGACGCTTTGGAGACCAAACGTAGATTAGAACAAATAGTTTACGATCAAAATGAGGTTCTCTCGCACCTTGCTAAATGAGCAAATTTTCCCGTAACGACGCCGTACTTTTGAGCAGTGATAGATTTTATATAGATAGATTTTTTCTATTTTTGAGAAAAGAAAAAGAAATTATGATACACTTGGAATGTTTGACTAGATAAACACTGAAATTCTCCCCCAGCCTCAACATTTGCCTTCCACAATCCGATGTGGCTTGTGTGCGATCTGTGTTATCCCAAACTACTTGTTTCTTCTCTCCTTTTATTGTTCTATTTTTTTTATTATTATTATTATTGTAATTTATACAAAAAAATAGAAACTTCGGTTAATACGCTAAAAATCAAACGATGGGCGCTGCGGATGAGCTTATTTACGCGGTGTGGCTCTTCACAGTTTCGTCCGTGGGGATGATGCTCGGAAACAAGCTGGCTGTTACTGCGCTGCCTCTTTCCAGTACGCTTGTTTGCCTGCAAAGTGTCGGAACCTTGGTTTTGCTCGGTTGTTTCTGCAGGAAGGAAATTAAAGGCGTCAACATGCGTGTCATAAAAAGTTGGGTGCCGATCGCAGCTATTTTCACCTTCATGCTGTATACGAGTCTGAAAAGTTTTTCTTACGTCAACGTGTCGACCGTGATCATTCTCCGAAACGTGGGTTCCATCGTGACAAGCGTTGTAGAATACTTTGTCCTGGGAGAGCGTGTGAATCTCGAGATCATACTCTCAGAGTTTGTCATTCTCTTCGGGGCCTTCTTGTACGGTTACAAAAACGCGAATTTCAATTTGATCGGTGGTCTGTGGGTTTTCCTGAATCTTGTCGGGCAAGTCGCCTACGGCATCACGCTGAAGCACTACATGACCAGAACAGTGGAATTTTCGGCGATGTCCAAGTACACCATGTCTCTTCTCAATAACGCGTTGGCCATTCCGTTTCTCACGGTACTGATTTTGGCGAACGAAATATCGCAGGTTGGCACCGCCATATCCAAGGTAACATTTTCGGGGTGGTTCTGGATCGCGTTCACCTGCTTTCTTGGTTTTCTGATCTCCACATCGGGCTTCGGGCTCCAGAAGCTCGTTTCCGCCACCACTTTTATCGTTGTCAACAACCTGGTGAAATTCTTCAACATCATTCTGGGCGTCATATTTCTTAAAGATAAGATGGCTTACGTCGACGGCGCGGGGTGTGTGATCGCCCTCGCTGGGGGAGCGTGGTATTCCTTTGCTCTGTACAACTTCAAGAAGAAGAACGAAGAACGTGATAAAGACAAGGACAAACAAGTCGACGAGCACTCCGAGATTATTAAAATCGAAGAAGAGCAAGAAGGAAAGGTCTGAGGGTAGTTTCCGTGGGCTTTTTATTATTATTATTATTATCGTTTGCACACAAACTTGTATTGTTCTACCAATAAATTATCTATACTAAGCACTCCCACTGTTGACACTGTGTCTTTTGGCCGTTACTCTTGTTCTTTTCCATACGTGTGCGAAATGATGCGCCTATGAACCACCAACGTTTTCTCTTTATTATCGTTACTCTTATTATTCCCCACGAAAGATAGCCACACCCAAAGCGAAGAAGAAAGGACAAGATGAACTCCATGTATTCAGTTGAGCAAGTGAATATCCCTCCTGAACTGGGAACCATTCTGAAGCAGTACACCAAGGCAGTTATAAGGGACAAGCCCACGGATATTTACCGGTACAGCGCTAATTTTTTCGCTGTCCTTAGTGGTTCCGACGCGCCTTTTGGTGAAGAATCCTTTAATCGGCCGGCGGTGTCGCAAGCCAGTGCGGCACAGACCCCTTCCCCCACACGCGCGCAGGCAGGACACCACGAAGAGCGTGATGACGCCGTGGATGAGGAGCCCGTTGAAATGACGGAGCAGGAAGCGGTCAATACTATTTTTGAGAGGTTCGATGATGGGAACGGCAGACTGAACATTGCTTCCCTTGGTGATCTCCTGGAGGAAGTCAAGGTAACTTTGGGCCTGAGAGAGCAAGATCTCCCTGCGCTAGATGAACTTTTGGCGGCGCTCACCGTCGAGAATGATACGATCCAGTTAGCGGAGTTGCAGCAAACTCTTTTTGAACTAGCTAATTTGAACAATTACTCCACGAAAGAGAACGAGTGGAGATGTAGATAGTACTATATGTGTTAAAAATGCAACTTTTGTGTTGGTTTCTTTTTTTTATATATTTTTGCCGGCTGTCTGTACGAACCCTTATTTCTATAAATGGTATTCGGCATTGTTAACGCGCACTGTTCTCTATTTTTTTTCTCACCAAGGTAAGATGAGCAAAAAAGTAGCAAAACCCGCCGAAACCCAGGTTTCCCTCGCACTAGAGCTTCGGGTGGATGTGGAATTAAAGGGTCTCGCCGAAGCTTGCGGAGGCTTGGGGCCCTACATAGACCCATTTGTAAAACGGTTAAAGGTTGAAAACTCCCGCGTAAAGGAAGGAGAACAGACGGGTATTCCTCAAATACCTCTTCTAGTTACAGACCGTTTGAGCATCGTGGATGTAAAGGCTCTCTTCACGGCTGTGTCGGGCTATTCCTTCCTGCGGGCAATCATGCTGCACAGCTGCGACATTAAAGATGAAGGCGTGCTGGTTGTTTCTGAGTTTATCCGAAAATACAAGCCCACGCCGGACAAAAATCCGTTTGGGGTGGAAACGCTTGAGCTCCCCAGCTGTGGTATAACGGCACGAGGCTGTGTTCATCTTGAGAAGCTTTTCGCCGAAAACGCCACAATAAAAACCCTCAACTTGGACTTCAACAAGATTGGCAAAGAGGGCGCGCAGTGCCTTTCGAACGGGCTGCGGTGGAACTCCACGCTGAGCCAACTTTCATTAGAATACTGCGGAATAGACAGTGACGGAGGTCCGGTGGTGGCGTCCATCATCAAGAGCTCCAACGTTCGCACGCTGTCGTTGATGGGCAATACGCTGGGTGACAAAGGCATCGTAGCGGTCGGGCGCGCCATGGCGGTCAGCTCCCAGCTGGAGTCGATCAACCTCGCCGATAACTGCTTCGGCGAAAAGAGTGAAGGGGTGGAGGGGTTATGTGAAGGGATAGAGAAGTGCCGCACACTCACCGCCATCAACATTGATTTTAACACGCTTCATCCCAGCAGCGCGCAGGCACTCCTAGCGGTAGTGCAGAACTGTGTTCAGTTAACTAGTGTGGTCGTGGACGAGCGGCTTGAGGCAGATGTATACAGACAGATGATGGACATTGTGTCGTCACGGAACAAGTCGGCAAAAAAGAAAAAAGCGGCCCCTTCAAAAAAATAAAAAGGGAAGAGCAATGTACTTAAGTTTCAGATGGTGTTATGGATGTTATAATCGACGAGCGCTCTATAGATCCGTTGTTATTTTTGCTGTTTTCTGAAATGGTAAGCGTTCCACTTTACTTTATTTTTTTTGCCCCATTTTTTATATTTATTTATTTTTAAAGAATAGGTGTAGTAGTAATATTAAGTATTTGATAAAATGGTGTTGATTATCTCGAACGAAAAATCCGGGGAAGAACGGAAAGTAGAAAAGGATTACCGTTACGCCTTTACGGTTCAGCAAAACAACGTCGCCGTGTTTTACGATAGTGTCTCGAACCCGATCCCATCGAATGAAAGTGTGGAGGAGCAGCTGCAGAACTTTGAGACCCCCAATCAACCCACTTTCTTTGTCACCCCCTTCGAGGGCTTGAGGAGAACAGCGAGGACACCAATGCGCTAAATGTGCTGCTGTCCAATGTAGGGCATTACGTTAGTCGTCGAGAAAACGTCACCCTGATCAACCGCGGTGTCAGCTGTGACCAGTACCTGGAGCAACTTCTCCTTTCCCTACTGGAGGCAGTGAAAGGGAGCGCCGAGTACGCGATGCAAATAGTGGCCGACGAAATTGCGAAGGAGAAGCAAATGCAACGTCTGCTGCAGCTGGACGGTGACGACGGCGCCGAAACACGACAAATGATAAAGAAGGTGCATGAAGACAACACCAACATGAAGGCCAAAACGCTCCCACTCTCGAAAAAGTTGCGTGGTGAAATCAAACAACTAAGCAAAGAGTACAACTATGAGCCCCAACAGTCCCGCAGCACTCTGAAGGAACGCTACACGGTTCTGTCTTCCGTTCACGGGGAGGACCTCCGACCACCCGTCCAGCACGGCTCCACCCTTGCCCCTGCCACCTGCGTCGAGGAACCCCCGCAGCAGCGGAAGGCAACAGTGATAGCGACGACAGAGAAGGGAACGCGTAGTCAGTCCAGCATGTTTGACCAGAAGAAGAGAAAGTCTACCCTGGGTCTGCTGGCAAACCTCAACGCCACCGATGACACGGAGGATGTCCCCCTCACCGGCAACGGTTGGGGCCCGACGACACGCATGTTCGTCTTCAATGGGGAGTCGTCCATCATGTCTCTCCCTGGCGTCCCCAAGTTCGAGGACATGGTGCGCAGCTTCGCGGTGGACTTTTGGATTCGCACCGACTGCAAGGCGCGGGAGGGGAAGCGAATCCTCTTTCAAATCCTCGAAGGGCAGCGGGAGGACTTGGGCCAGCTCTTCCAGATCGGCCTCAACTGGTACGAGGAGATGGACGATTGTATTCGTGTCATGTGCAGAGACTCCACCAACCGCGTCCTCGAGGTGCTCATCCCCTTGCATGGCACCGGGGTCACCGACGGCACCTCCTTCCACCACGTCATGATAGAGATGGGTAGCGTGGACGAGGGGCGGCTGGAGTGTCGTATTGATGGACGAGAGATGGAGCTGCAGGTGCTGCAGCAGGAGCATCCCATCGCCTTCAACCCTTGGCCACACCGACTGTTTGTTGGAGGTTATCTGGATGAGAGTAACGCCCCGGCGTGTGTGTTTCGCGGCACCCTGATGCAACTGCGCTTCTGGACCTTAGGCGACACCCGCAAACCAGCTCTCATATGGCCACTCCTCGTGCGGGATGGAAAACTCATCGAGCTCACCAAGACGATCCCCGAGGACCACCACGAAACCCTCCAGAACCTTCAGCGTACCGAGGAGCCCTCCCCCAGCTGCTCCCCCTTCTTCGACGGTAACTTGGTCGTCAACATGGGCACCCTCGCCGTCTGGGGAGAGTTGATGCACAACTGGCGTGTGGAGATTCGGTTCCGGACAGACGTGACCGGCAAGATGATGAACTTGATTGGTGTCACGGACCAAAAGTATCAGATGCAAGAGTTTGGTATTGTCCTTAATGCGGAACCAGTGTTCTCCAAAGAGCGCGTGCGCTACAATCAGCTCAACACCACGTTTTACGTGGTGGATGCTTTCGGTGCGTGTTGCTCCGCCCTTCTGAGAGGTAACGATAGACAGTGCCTCATGGACGGGCAGTGGCACACCCTCGTGTGGCGCTGCATCGACAGCGAGTCGAACAAGTTTTCTGTGAAGGTGGATGGGGTGTTTCAGGATTTACTCTACGTGTCCCGGGATGGGCCTCACCGCTTTGACTCGTTTGAAAACTGGGTCTGCCTGGGCGGCCACAATGTGCGCAACTGGAAAACCAAGCGCCCCTTCGAGGGTCAAATCTGCCGTTTCTTTGTCTCCGTAAGAAGTTACCGGTTCGTGACGCTGCATATGGATGAGGGGCCTGGCGCCTACGTGCTGCAGGACAAGTCTGGTCACCGCAACCACGGACTGTTGATTAATGCGGAGACCAACGCGGTACGAAAGAGTGACACGCTGTGGATGCCAGCCGAGGAGCAGAAGGAGGAGGAGGAAGCAGGTCCCAAAACTGGATGTGGTGATTTATAAAAATAATAAAGTTTCCATCGCGGCGGTGGTGTTTGGTTGCACCTTTAACGATAAGGGTGTGTCGTCCGAGGCGCTGCACAATGTATTCACCGGCGATACGTTTGACTTGGATGTGGTGGAGCAGCACGTGAGCGATAAGCGCAAGGAGTGGAAGACGTGGCGGGCGATCCCGGAGCAGTGCTACAGGCCGCTGGACTCCGTCACTCAACTAGAAGACGCCGTGAACGATGTCCTTCACGCCCAGGTACCCCGGGGTCACATGATGGTGGTCATCCGCATCGGCGACTGTTTTGTCACGCTGCTGCACGTGCAGGAGGTGGAGCTGCCGAAAGGTTCCACCTACAACTGCAATATGCTCAAGTGGCACTACCCCTACATGGTGGAGGGTGTGCACGGTCGGCGGGAGCTGCTGTTGAACCGGATGGTGGAGGCGATGGAAGGGGTGCTCGTGTGCGACACACTGACGCCATTCACGACGGCCAAGTTGGGGCCACTCAACACGTCGGGGTCGCAGTCGATTGTTTCCGAGGATATCATACGCACGTTGCAGAACAGCGGAAAGCCCTGGTACCTCGCCTCCGTCCTCCATCACAACTTGCTCAACTCCGAGTATGGTTCTAGTCTGCACATTGTACACCGCATCTTCCCTAGAATGACATACGACGAGGCGGCGGCGGTGGCACTGTTCAACAAGAAGCTACACGACGGCACGAAGGAGAAGGCATCCCTGGTGATTCAGAGGAACTGGAAAGGGAAGCTGGCAAAGATGCAGGCCACCAAGAAGGGTAACGAGCGACAGCTGCAGGACCGTAAGGTGGAGGAGATTCGGACATTCCGCATGAACCCCGCCGTCCAGGCACGCGCCACACTGACGGCGCTCATCATTACGCTAACCCGCCCCAAGTGTGCCGCGGTGCCCCCGCTGGTGGCCCCTGTCGACGACTTGATCGAAGCCCTGCAGAAGCAAGGATACACCGTGGAGCACCTCGACAACGTGCCCCTCCCCAGTCTCACCAAGATCGTCTCCCAGGTCGACACCGATAAGTGCAACTTTATCTTTATCGTTGGTTACGGTGGTATTATGAACTTGAAGCAGCCCCCGATATTCGCTCTGCAGTCCCTCCACCTGTCCTTACAGGAAGGGGCGGCACGCGCGGCCATCGCGCTCGAGAGTGGGAAGGAATACCGCCGGCTGATGAACGTCATGAAGGCGGAGCAGGCGGACCTGAAGCCGGCCAAGAAGAAGAAGGCGGCGAAGGCCACCAACGTAAAGAAGAAGAAACCGGACGAGATTGAGGCGGAGCAGCGTCAGTTCGAGAGTGAGTGTCGCGCGGCGCTGAATGCCGTCGAGCAAGGGGAGACCTTCTCCAGAGATGCTATCCAGAAGGAGTGGGAGAATGAGGTGTTATTGTTGAGCAAGACGATACGGCAGTCTGTCGTGGCGACGAGGGACTTTGAGGCACAGTTTAGACCTGCCGAGGGGAAGGAGCCGTCCTGCTACCTGTACCCCTGCGAGTGTGGCCGCATCGAGCCCTACGCCAACCACGTCCTGGATGTAGAAGACGTCATACGGGCCGCGCTGCACCGCCAGGCGCCGCCGATCGGACTGCAGAGCATCATTGCCTTTGACCTCGCCCCCATCACCCCTTACGCCCAGGGCATGTCCTGCATTGCGAGCAGCACGGGGAACACCCTACGGGTGGTGTACAAGCCACAGCAAAAGTTACTGGCCACCAACACCATCACCAAAGCCTTCAACGGTCTCCTCCCGCAGGTGTCCGCCACTGGGAAGTATGCCATTCTCTCCGGTGGTATCGAGACCGCCTCCAATCAGCGAGACTGGAAGTCCTTCGCCTCCTACTATCTCACCAAGCTGCGGGACTGCTGCACCACGGAACAGTACCGGGCGCTGCGCGAGGAGCTGGACCGCGAGGTGCCCTTCACCGCGGAGCTCATCCCAGTCCGTCAAATCATCCTCACCGACGACGTGCGGGAGCGAATGAAGCGAGACAACGACGCGCAAAAGGTGAATGTGCAGATGACATTCGGTGTGGGCAATCTCAAGGTGCAGAGCGATATGTTCAGTGTGTTCCGCAACATTCTCGGGGACATCCCCCTGAGCGAGATCACCTTCGTTAACCAGGTGAACTTTTTGTTTACGGAAAGTAATAAGGGCATAGACGGTATTCAGCTCAGCCAGCTGGAGGAGGAAATAGAGAAGTTGCGCCCCGAGCGGTGCGCCGTGCCCATCTCGCTGCGGGTGACCGCCGATGGCGCCAGACTCACGTTTGAGAGTCAGGACAGCAGCGACCGCCTCAGCATTACGCAGTGGTTGAACAGTATTGTCGTCCGCAGCCTCACCTGGCAGATAGAGTCCCAGCCACTGGAGGGCTACCGACGTCTGGATATTGACTACACCGAGTATCTCTACTCTATCAAGACCACGTGTTCACTCCTCCGCTTCACGCAGCTGCAGAAGCAACAGTGTAAGGAGCCAATCCCTCAACCACACATTCGCTTTCTTGACTGTGAGCTGATCAAGAAGGGGGATAAGTAAATAAAATGAAAAGGTAAAAGCTTTCTTATAAAAAAAACATCAACAATAGTGTAAAATGTAAATAATGTACAAGATATTCATGTGTTATAAAAAAAAAAAAAAAAAAAATTATTGACAAAAAGTTGTTCCGTATTCATTTTAACCCACGTACAATGACGTTGTATGTATATTCATTTTTTTTTTTCCCGTTACCATTTTTCCAAGAAAAGAACCCACACACACAAAAAAAAAAAAAAATGAAAGTAGTCCGACGTGCCCGAAAAAGTTTGCGCGAGCGTCGTATGACGGAGTGCATTAACGACTTAGCCGCCAACCTGTCCAAAGTAGAAATGAAAGTCTACCGAAAACAACGGGAGACCCGTCTGCAGCGACGGAAGCGGTTGGGGCTGGCCGGCGCCGTGCCGGCCGATATTCTCGCTGGTAAGATGAACCCCTCGCTCTACGAGGTGGAGTGCCGTCTACATGAGGAGGCAGGGCTCCCCCGCCCCCGGCCGTACCCCGGGTATGCCAGCGACGTGGCCGCCACACGGGCGAAGGTGCAGCGAGTGGGGTTTGTTAGTTTTCAAACTCTTCTGAATGTGATTCGGGAACGGAAGAACAGACATTAAATTAAAACACTACACAACGATTAAACTGATATAATAATATTAACAATAAAAGTAATGCGCGTGATATGGTTATTGTTTTAAGGATGATGAAAAAAAAAAAAAAAATCACTACTCCTAGTGTATTTATCTGTTTCTCTCTCCCCTCTTCTTTTCCGCCCAAAATAGTTCGTATATATATTTCATCTCATTATTATTATTACCCTTAAACAACAAAAAAATCAAAAAAAAAAAAAAAAAAAAATCTTCCTCATGCCTCCCAAATACTTCAAGCTCGACGAAATCAAGAAGCACAACAAGCCCGGTGACACGTGGTTCATCGTGGACCACAAGGTGTACGACGTCTCCCAGTTCGCGGAGGATCACCCCGGTGGCCCGGACCCCCTCTACGCCGTCGCTGGCGGAGATGCCTCCAACGGTTTCAAGGCGATTGGCCACTCCGACTCCGCCAAGGAGGAGCTGGAGAAGAAGGCCATTGGCGAGGTGCACCCCGACGATATCGCCAAGCTCGTCCCCTCCTTCCAAGGAACGCAGAGCAACACGGGTGGCATAGCAATTGTGTTCGTGCTGCTCGCCGCCATCGCGGTGGCCATCCTGCGCTCCCTTTTTTCTTAAAAAAAAAAAAATAGAGAAAGTGTGCGTGTGTGGAGTTCCATTATAATAAAAAAAGAAAAAAAATTGATAACTTAGTTCACTTTTTTTTTTTTTTTTACCGTATAATCATATATACACATCAAAAGACGTTTAGAAAAAAAAAAAAATTACTCTCCTGTATTTTTGTAAAAAGGTTTGTGTTTTATCGTTTCATTCTGTGTTTCAAAAAAAAAGCAAACAATAAATACTTCCACCCTCTTTCAAAAAAAAAAAAAAAAAATAGGTAAATATAATCATCTTTTTCATCATTTCCAACCACAAAAATAAATAAATAAAAATGCCACCGAAAGTTTTCCGTGCCGAAGAGATCAACGCCCACGTCACCGAGACCGACCTCTGGTTCGTCTACAAGGGTCGTGTGTACGATGTCACCAAGTTCGTGGACCAGCACCCCGGTGGGATGGACACCCTCCTCGGGGTGGCAGGTCAGGACGGCACGACGGACTTTGACTCCGTCGGCCACTCCGACACCGCCAAGGAGGACTTGGAGAAGTACTACATTGGGGAGATCCACCCGGAGGACAAGGATAAGCTGGGGGTCCCCAAGCACGAGCAGAAGAGCAGCATGAACACCGTCTATATCATCCTGGCGGTCATTGCCATCCTCGCGTACTTCATCGTGAAACCCTAGAAAGGAAAAAAAACAAGGTTAAAAAATAAATATCCCATGTAGTTTATTCTTTTTTTTTTTTTTTCACTTTTTAAAGAGACAGAGAAAGAAAAAAAAAACATATCATAAACACAACTCAAAAGACACGAAAACTTATCATAATTACTAGGATGTTTATAGCTGGCAGTGTTTTTTGATTATTTCAGTGTAAGACAAGTTGGCTGACGTTCATCTCTCTATATACACCACCACGTTTTTCCTCTTTTTTTTTCTTTTTATACTCACTACTAAAAGTACTCATCATCGTCATCGTCAAAATTTTTACTTATACCAACGCACACGCATAAACTTTTATTTTATTTTATAATCTAAACGGAAAAAAAAAAGAGATCAAAAAAATACAACTAATAACCACAAAAAAAGAAAAAAAATCATCACTATGGAAGGACCTGAAGAAAAGCGGTTCAAACCCGATTTGTTATTTAACGTGAACGGCGTTAAGCAGGACACCCCGGAGGAAGCGGAGAAGCGATTCCGGGAGGCCATCAAGACACATCCCTTCTACGACCGGGCACACTCCGTGGTGGACCTACAGGACACGGCAGTGATGCGAGACGGAAAAGGAAAGATCATTGGGGTGTATATCAAAGGTGGTCTCCCTGCCTTTGCGGCCTCCATGGCTGCGGATGTCCTCCGGCCGGCCGCCACCAAGACCTCTCTTCGCAGCACCATCTACGGCGGGGAGCCCCCGAACAGCGGGATCGCTGGGTACTACGACTACCGTGGCTCACCGATTGAGTTCAAGTCGCGCAAGACCTCCTTCACGTGTGAGAATGCCAAAGTGTGGCCAGATGTGTTTCCCTTGATTAACTACGTGAGTCAGATCTACCGTCACGTCCTGCCGGAGAACTGGGAGGCACAGAATAAGGCCATCCCCGATGTGGTCCGCCTCAATGGCTCTCCTTTTTCCACCCTGACGATCAACTCTCGTTTCCGCACCGCCTCGCACACCGACGCCGGGGACTTTGACGGTGGGTTCGGGTGCATTGCCTGCTTGGAGGGAGAGTTCAAGGGGATGTGTCTCACCTTTGATCACTTCCGTATTAACATTCCGCTACAACCCTGTGATGTGTTGTTGTTCGACACGCACCACTTTCACTCGAACACGGAGGTGGAGCTGAACAGCGTGGGAGAGAATTGGTCCAGACTGACGTGTGTCTTTTACTACCGCTCTCTCCTCGGGGAGCCCTGGAGCTACGCGGAGTACCGCCGTCGTCTCTATGCTGCCAAGAAGCTGGAGAACCACCCACCACTCTGTGTGAACGAAATCATAGAAAAAGATAATGGGGAGAATAAGAACAAGGCGTCTGAGGTGCACCCCGTGCAGCTGAGCCCCTTTTCCATTGTGGTCATGACCACGCGCTACCCTGTCTCCATACGGGCCAAGGCGCTCCGTCTTCACCAACTTCTCCGCGGAGACGACCAGCTCGTGACGGCCGACATGCTCTTCGGGGAGCCGCTGGAGATCACGGACGGTATACCGGAGCGGCCACAGGAGGACAAGATAACGCCCTCCTCCTCCATTCCAAAGGGCACGACGGCAGCGGGTGGATTCTCAACCGCCAACGAAGCGCTGGAAGTCGCGTCGGAGTTACGGGCACAACTGAGCGACGAGAACCTCTCCAAGCTCATCAGCCCAGCACTGTTCGAGATGTGGTCCACTGGCCGTAAAAAGTGGCTGGACAAGGTGAAGGGAGAGTGGAAAAAGCTGGAGAAGCGCAACCCCGACCGGAAGAACTTTGTCTGGAACAATCAGTCCGAGATGAACAGCGACTTCTACGACTTGTGTGAAATTGGGAAACAGGTGATGCTGGCGCTGCTCCGGAAGGAGTCCGCGACCCCACAGGAGGAGAGCTCCTTCTGGACACTGTTTGCCGCGAACATGAAGGTGGGCTGTGAGGAGGAGTTGAAGCTCCCTACCGACGCGATCAGCTTAAAAAAACTAAACGTCAAACTAAAAGACTTTAACTTTGGCGGAACGCGTTACCTCAAGGATATGCCAGAGGAGGAGAAGGCGAGGCGCCTCGAGCGGAAGAAGCGGATTGAGGAGGCAAGACGACGTGGCGACTCCAGGGAAGTGGAGAAGCTCAACTGGCTGGAAAATGACACCTTTGACTACCAGACCGAGGACCGTGTGGTGGACTTTGCCGGTAATGGTTGGGCGGACCCGGTGGCGCACGCCGGAGCGATCACCGCCCCTATCCTACAGGCCATGTCCGAGGCGGCGGATGGGAAAGAAAAGGACCCGCAAGGTCCCATTGTGATCACCGTCGTCCTGCCAGTACCGGAAGCCACCGTCACCGCAGAGAAACCCGCCCCGCCGACCCAGCCGGAGTACGAGAGAGAGTATCAGCGGCTCGCTGGTAACCCCGTGCGGACCGACTCTGGCAGTCTGCCCCAGCCAACACCACTCTACCGCCCAGCCGGACCGCCTCTGATCTCACGGTGCAGTACCTCTATCACAATACCGCTATACCCTCCGGTACCGACGTGGTGGTACTGTGGCACGTGCTGAGTACCCTTTCCGACGACGAGGCCGCCGCCTATCTCGGTCAGTTAAGAAAGACGGCGCCGTGTGTGATGGTGAAGGAGACGGATGTGTTTTGCCGTCAGTATTTCGCGCTGAAAGACTCCATCAAGGCGGACTACCGGCAAGTGGCGCCAGCGTACTATGAAGCCGCCTTGGCAAGAACGTTCCGCCAGCCTCGCCTCACCCTCCGCAACACGCACGAGCTGCAGTCACTGCTGGGGGAGCACTGTTGTGGAAAATTCAAGTTTAAGGGATCCCCCTTGAACAGCACCTTGTACGTACTATGAAAAGAATTAAGGTAAGAAAGCGTGAGAAACGTAATTAAGACTCGCTTTTGGTTTGTTCGAGGTGACATCAAAATAACAATCACGAGGGTACAAAAAGAAAAAAAAAAGAACATTCTTATTGAGTATCACATTTTCACTGAAAAAAGAACTCCCACTCACCTTTTTTCTCTTCTAACTTTATTTTTTAGTTTTCTCGCTTACAGTTTTCTTACTTCACACACTCACAAAAAAAAAAAAAAATGGGTATTGGTGCCAGTGCTTCCAGCAAGGATAAGAGCAAGTCCAAGACAGACGACGGTCAGACGGAGGCCCGCTCCAAGCGTGGTTCCAAGAAGAGCGTCGCCAAGCCGATCGGTGGTCAGAAGTTTTCTTACCAGGAGATGGTGGCGCTAGTAGACAGCATCACCAACGGCACCTGCACCGACATCACGATTGTGGATGTTCGGTCGAAGGATGAGGTGGGCGCGACGGGTATTATCCCCAACGCCCACGTGCTCCCCCTCGGTGAGATTGACAAGGCGCTCGCCATGTCACCGGAGGAGTTTGAGACCACGTTTGGTTTCACGAAGCCGACGGAGGAGGATCATCTGGTGCTGTACTGCCTGAGAGGTATGAGAACCGAGAAGGCGCTGGTGGTCTTCAAGGAACACGGCTACAATAAGGTGGATACCTTCCCCGGCAGCTGGATCGAGTGGTCTGAGAACACCAAGAAGTAAAAAAACGAAAAGAAAAAAAAAAGCATGGAAAAAAAAAAAGCGAATATGCGGCGAAAACATGCGCGTATGCTTCTTCCGTCTCATTTTTTTTTAAGAAAAGTGTATTAAATAGTACACATGAGAACCTGAATAAATACTTTTTTTTATTTTTATTTTTGCTTTTTTTTATTATTACTTTTTTACCTGTATAAAAAAAAAAAAAAAAGACATATACTAAAAAATTATATATATTTAGATGTATTTAAGTACCTTTTCATACCCCTTCTCTATTATTACTGTTATTTACACAAAAACACAAACCAACAACTAAAAAACAAAAAAAAAAGTAGGTATTGTCACTTTCTCTCAGATAGTAATACTATCGAACTCTTATCCATCGTCCTCCCCTCCCCTCCTATTATTTTTACTTCGATTTAGCCTCTTTACTGCAATCCTAGGAGTAAATATAGCATTAAACAGTAAAACACAAAAAAAAAAAAATCAAAGTATAAAACAGTGTTAGTATAGTCATGAGTAAAGTAGATCCGTATCTGAAGGAACTCTCCCCGACCAAAGCCAGCCCCAACAAGCGAACCTCCGAAGTGTCGGAGATGCGAGAGTTATCCCCGACGGCGGTGTCCAAGGCCGGCAATGAACTACGCACCCAAGATTTAAAACAGCGACAGTCCATGGCGACCTCGAGCGACTACACCAATTCTGTCTAGCCCACCGGTGATCTTCCACCAACCCACACGGTACTCCCCCGTTCCGAGGGACGTGGACGAGGCGAAGGCGCCCTACGCGGAGCCGATGCCCGATATACTGGACCTCAAGCGTACCCCTGTGGTGGAGAAGGACCAGTGGAGGGAACTGGAGGATCAGCCGCCGGCGCGGGCACAGAACAACACCCCTCGCCCGCTCTACGCCTTGGTCGACGATGAAAAAGAAGAAGAGGACTTCTACGCGGTCGCCAACCCGTCCGCGGAGTACCCCAGGGCAGACAGCAGCTACAGCAAAACACCAAAGTACTTTTACACGATGGACGAACACGGTGGTCGCACCTACTACGTGGAGAGTGATGAGGATGAGGAGGAAGACGAGGAAGAGCCGCTGAAGCCACAGCTGTACAAGAATCACGTGAAGCAGAGGGCCTCCCTCTACAAGGTGGACAATCTGGAAAAAGGCAGTAAAGCCGCCCCACGCCCCCTTCACCCGCTCGTGGAGGATGACGGAGAGGAGTTTTACTCGGCGGTGGAGGTCCCGCACGAATTGCTGCAGAAGCGTACCTCGACGGGCTCGACACCAAAAATTTTCTACACCTTCGAGGACGATGGGACCCGCTCCTACTACCTCGAGAATGTGGAGGACGAAGAAGACGACGAGGAGCCACTCCCAGTGGAGGTGTACAAGAATCACATTAAGCAGCGGACGTCCCTCTACAAGCTGCCCATGAAGAAGAGCGCCAGGCCTTCCCTCAAGCCGGCCCCGCTCACCGTCGACGTGGAGCACCGCGACAGTCGCTACATGGGAGAGGTGCTGCTGTCGGAGCCATCCCCGCTGCACGGCGCGATGAGCAGCTATCCGGTGGAGACGCGTGCAGGAGACACCGCCGTGCTGCCCAAGCGCTACTCCGTGGCGAGCGGTCTGACAGAGGACAAGATCCCTCAGCCGCGCACCAGTCTCTACACACCAGCCACCGATGTCAACTCCGTGGCAGGGCGGTCAATGCCGAAGCGACAGTCCGCCGCGCCGTCCCACGCTACCGCCACGGAGGAAAGTGCCCAAGCAGAGTTCCTCCGTCGTCAGTCCGAGTACATGGCAGGACTACGGGAGGAGCAGCTTCAGTTCCAGCGGAAGAGCATGCAGGGTAGAGAGACCGACTTGGTGTCCGCTGGTGGTCATGTCATCCCTAAGAGACAGTCCACCTACTCCAGGCCGACCGAGGCGGAGCAGGAGGCTGCTGAGATGGAGCACCTTCGTCGCCAGTCCGAGTACCTGACTCAACTACGAGAAGCACAAGTGGAGCTTCAACGTAACAGCATCGAGGGTAAGGAAGCCGATATAAATTCTATAGACCCTCGCTCCATCCCCAAACGGCAGTCTACGTATCCAGAGCCCACGGAAGCAGAGCAATTCGCTGCTGAGATGGAACGTCTTCGTCGTCAGTCAGAGTACATGGCCAACTTGGAGCGCGTGCCCCAACCAAAACAAAGAGATAGCATCATCAGCTACGCCGCGGACGCCAAGTCTATCCCCGGTCATGTCATCCCCAAGAGACAGTCTACCTACACGCAGCCCACGGAAGCAGAGCAGTTTGCGGCCGAGATGGAACACCTTCGTCGTCAATCGGAGTATATGACTGAACTACGAGAAGCGCAACTTCAATTTCAGCGAAACAGTATTGAGGGTAAGGAAGCCGATATAAATTCTATAGACCCTCGCTCCATCCCCAAACGACAGTCCACCTATCCAGAGCCTACCGAGGCGGAGCAATTCGCTGCTGAGATGGAACGTCTTCGTCGTCAGTCCGAGTACATGGCCAACTCGGAGCGCGTGCCCCAACCAAAACAAAGAGACAGCATCATCAGCTATGCCGCCGACGCTAGGTCTATTCCCGGACATCAAGTGCCCAAGCGTGCCTCGACGTACTTCCCGCCCATGACAGCCGAGCAGGAAGCGGCAGAGGCGGAGCACCTTCGCCGTAAGTCCAGGTACATGGCCGAAAAGGACAGAACCGCACCCCAGCCGTACTTGAGTCAACCAGAGTCCGCCGAGGCAGAACACCTCCGCCGTCAATCGGAGTATCTGACAGAAAAGGAACGCCGGGCGCTCAACCCGTATTACAGCCAGCCGGAATCCGCAGAGGCGGAGAACCTCCGTCGTCGCTCCGAGTATATGGCAGCGAAGGACAGAGGAGTGCCGGACCCTTACTACAGTCAGCCCGAGTCCGCTGAGACGCAGCAGCTTCGTCGACAGTCCGAGTACATGGCCGAGAAGGAACGCAGGGCACTGGAACGGTACTACAACCAGCCGGAGTCCGCGGAAACGGAGAACTACCGTCGTCAATCGGAGTACATGGCAGAAAAAGAGCGAAGGGCCCTCGAACTCTATTACAGCCAGCCGGAATCCGCTGAGGCAGAGAATCTTCGTCGTCGGTCTGAGTATATGGCAGCGAAAGATAGAGGGGTACCGGACCCTTACTACAGTCAGCCCGAGTCCGCCGAAACCGACCTCCGCCGTCAGCAAGAGGCTGATGTATACCGGCGGTACTCGGTGCGTCCCGAGAGGGATGGTCTCTCTATTGAGGCGATGGAAGCCTTTGACATGCGACGGAACACACGGTACTTGGGTGGCAAGGACAGGAACGAAAGTGGTCGCATGCACACGCAGGTCTCCCCCCGCCATGGGTCCATCATGGAGGAGGCAGACAAGGCGGCGGTACCGGTGGTGATGACAGTGCAGCCCCGACAGATTGACAAGCGCCCTCCGCTGCTCTTCTTGATTGAGGAGGAGGCGACAGGGACGGTCGACTACGACCGCCGTCAGTCCCGCGCCCTCGGTCCGGTCCCAGACGCCAACGAGGAGGCGCGCCACTACGCCGAGCACCGGCCGCAGGTGGTGCCCTACTTCCAGAGCGAGGACATGCCCCCCACCGACTGGGACGACGTGACGTACTACCGTGACACCCAGACCGACGACTTCACCCAAACCCCGCAGCCCATCCCAGCCAAGAAATCAGGTAAGCGAAAGAAGACGAAGGCCCCTGGCAGCCGGTACCCGCCCTTGCCGCACTCCTCCCGAGGGGTCACCCCGCGCGAGACGGCCAGCCAGCGCACCCCACCAAAGGATAACTACTGGTCCTTCGTGACGCCGTCGAACAACACCACCAAGAAGACTTCCGCCAGGTACGCCAGCAGTGGTCGCGCGCCAGAGCGGTCGACGACCCCTTACACCAGCGGCACGCACCTCGCCAAGATGCCCTCACGGTCGGCGACGCCCCTCGGCCGCTACACGGATAGCCCTTATTTGCAGAACTACCCACGGCGGCAGATCACCTCCGCGCCCCCTGCGCGCACCGGTGGCTACGACGAACGTCCCACGCAGTTCAGCAACACTTTCACCGCCGGGGCGGCCCCATCCAGGACCCGCTACGACCTCAACAGCGGGGATCGTGTCTCCTCCCACTACATCAACGGCAGCTATCGGTACTGTGATCTCCAGACCGGAAAAATGATGCAACACCGTCCGGGTGGGTATGTGGATGAGGAGCTGGCCGGATACAACGATGCCAGGATGCAAAGACTTTCCGACAGGCGACAGTACTAATAATACTAAAAGCGAAATAATAATAATTTGTTTTTTGTGTTTTTTTTTTTTCCTTAATAAATATAATCCCCAAAATACAAGAGTTTTTTGTTTAAAAACAAAAATTGGTAGGAGAACTAAATTATAACGACAGTTAAAAAAAAAAAAAAAAAATCAACTATTTTTATTATTACGATAAAAATCCTGTCACTCAATCTGCCGAGAGTGGATTGTGAGACGAATGTAAAATACGAAATCCGATATACACAGTAAATAACAAAAGACAGAAAACAAAAATAAAAACTACTTAACATGTTCATGTATGTAATATAGCACCCTAAATTAAAAAAGAAACGGAGATACTTTTTTTTTGGTGAAAGTCTATGAAAAGCAATAAAAGGAAAAGACCCGTATATATATTATTTCTTCCCCTCTTATATTTTTTTCAACAACGAAGAAAAAAGTGGAGTACAAAAGAAAATAGAAATGGAAAACAACAGGGATAGCCCTTCCGCCACCGGCGACGAAGAAAGCAATACCGTCCGCTCCGCCTCGGAATCCAAACCCACTAGTGAAAGCCACGAACGGCAAATCTCCGCACTACTCTGTGACACCTGCAAAGGCCCAGTCGCCGGGTACACTGACATCCTGGCCAAGAAGGACAGCACGGCGTGGGCGGCACAGGTGTATAGTTATGAAATTGACTTGTTCGAGACGGGCGAGGTGGTGTGGAGCTATTCCGCTACCAATCCCAGTGCCGCGCGGTTTGACCTTATACGGGTGAACCCCATGGCCCATGCGGCAAAGGAAGGGGAGGAAAGCATGGCGGCAGTGGTGGCGGCGCCGCTGACGTACTGTCGGGGTGCGTACTCCCCCGAGCACTCTTTCTTCGAGGGCTATGAGTGGTGTTTTTGTAGCTGCCTGAACTGTGGCGCCTTTCTTGGATGGGGGTTTGCGCACAAGGATAGGTTAACCTGTTATCGTCAAGCAAACCGGGAAAGGACAACAACGTCGGAGAAGAGGGATGTGCTCCCGTCGCAGGTGACGCCGGATTTCTCGGTATTATCATTACAAAGTGTACCGGTGACGCCGAGTACAGTGCCGATAGATTTTATCAGTTTGTGTGCAGCTCTACCGAACGGGACAAACGGCGAAAGGCAGTCCAACAGCTAAGAAAACGATTCATTGCCGTTTTACACGGGATGAAAAACGGCGTTCAGAGTCACCACCTCTACACCATCTTTTCAATGGCCGCCTTAGAGCTGTATGGCACCATACCAGTGGATGACACATGGCTCACCGAGGCGCACACCCCCACCCCCTCCCCGTCGAGCGAGGACTCCGACAGCGAGGTATCCAGCCTGTCTCCGTCAGAGATAGACGCCCCTATTCGGGTATCCACATGGCTGGTGGGGGCGACCCTGCCACGGCTCTACCACGCCGCCCACTCCTTCCTGCGCTTAGAGCGGCAAGAAGAGAAGGAACGACGGGAGGCGGCAGAGCGGGAGGCGACACCGGCCACGGCGGATACCGCCGCCAGTGGGGAGGAAGGAGATACCGATCACACTGCAAACGATGATGAAACACCTCCTGCGGAGTAAAATTCTGTGGAGCGTCCTTTTTTACGTGTTTTACCGATTCTCAAAAAAGGAATCAACTACATATACAAAAAAATGGTTTTCTTCTGTTGTTGTTGTTTTGTCGTTCTATCTGTGATCGTTTTTCGTTTCTCTTTCTTGGAATTCCCGTTTATTTTCCTCCCAAACCAAAAAGAAAAAGAAAAAACAATTTCATTTTTGTTTTTTTCTCCAAAAATAGATTCATAGAAGAAAAAAAAAAATCATTTATGGCAGAATGTGTAGTGGATGTGGACCATCGAGAAGGGGAACTGATGGCAGGACTGGATGAATCACAGAGGGTGGCCGCACTGTCGGACCCCAACCGCCCACTGCTATTATTCGCGGGGGCTGGTAGCGGGAAAACCCTCACCATGGCCTCCCGTGTTTGCTTTCTTTTAGTGATGGAAAAGGTACCGGCACACAAAATTTTGTGTTTTTGCTTCACCCGACAAGCGACGGAGGCACTTCGGCGGAGAATACGCCGTTTCGTGCCCCCAGGCTTTCAGACGGATGTGGACCGTCTAAAAATAAAAACCCTCCACTCCTTCGGCCTCGAGTGTCTGCGCCGGTTCGGTTGGGTCGACAGCACTACCGAAGTGCTGGACGGCAGAAAACAGCGGCAGCTGGCGAAGGAAATAGTCGAGCAGCACGCCTTAATCGATGTGCAGGAGGGGCCAAAGCGGAGTGACATCATTCGGGACAAAGTAACGCGACTGATCCAAGTCGCCCAGCGTGCCAAGAACCGGCTGAACTACAAGAATACGACCAACCCTGCCGGTGAGGAGGCGGAGGATGCGCATCTGTTCGAGATATACGAAAAGCAGCTACACGACGAGCTCAAGGCGGTGGACTTTGGGGATTTGCAAATCCTGTTTTGTCAAATGCTGGAACTCATTCACAGGGACAAGAGTGGGATGACACCGTGTGACATCTTACGTCACTGCTACACACACATCATTGTCGATGAGTTTCAAGACTTGAATGAAGTGCAGATGGAGGTGTTGGCGCTCCTCGCCGGGGATGCCTGTCGCGTCTCGTGCGTGGGCGACCCCAACCAGTGTATTTACGGCTGGCGAGGAGCACTTTACGATAGTTTTGACACCTGGAAAGGACGATTCCCGCACAGTCTGAGCAGTAAGCTGGAGGTGAACTACAGAAGTCAGGAGCGCATCGTGTCGACGGCGAACACGTTGGTCGAAGTGGAGCAGAGGGCGTTCCACAGCTTACCCAATCCATCCCCTGTCTATCAGATTAACTTTTCCCCGAAAAAGCACAACGCCACGCCGGCAATGATCACCGCAAAGATGATTTCCAATTTAGTGGGCCGGCGGTCGGCGGAGAGGAACTTCTATAGATGCCAGCGTAGCAGTGAAGAGAAGGACAGCCAACTCCGGTACTGCTACGGCGATATAGCGGTGCTCTGCCGCACCCAGCGTCAGGTGAGCGACGTGATCGATGAGCTGGAGCGAAACCAGATCCCCGTCTCCAAACTCCGAAACATTGAATCCACCGCCAACACGTACATCACCGGTATTATCAGCTATCTACGAATCATCGCGACAGAGGGGACGGAATACATTACGAACTCTGACGTCGAGGGGGCTCTTTTCAATGCTGGAAAAAACAAATCCATCAGTGGTCATCACCGAAAAAATCTGCTCCTCTCGGTGGGCGCCACGCTGCTCCACAGCCTCCAGAAGGTGAAGGCGGGGGAAAAGGGTGTGGGAACAAACTACTACGAGGTGATCCAAAATTTTGTGTTTCATAACTTTTCCACAGAACAATTTCCTCGTCTAGGCAGATTTCCAAAAACGATCTACAAGGTGTTTCAGCAGTTTTGTACGATTGTCCAGGAAGGTAAGCGACGCATCGCCCTCCACCCCATCCCCAGCCAACCGCGCTGGTGGCGGGGAGGAGGGGGCGAAGGAAATGCGAAAAGCGGCCGTGTATCGCTGTGGAGAAGTGGTAAAGGAGGTCATTCAGTTTGTGTCCTTGGAGGGTGGGTTCGACACGGAACTGAGCAACTGTCGTGTGCATCAGACACGCTACAGCGGCGTCAAACGTAACCGTGCCGGTATGAGCATCGTCGACGAGGTGTCCAACAGTTTTACAGAAAACAGCAATCGTAGTAACAGCAGTCACGCACGAAACAGCAATAGTCGCCAGTACATTGACGTGGATGGGTCGGACTCCACCGAGCAAGAAAACAGCAACCTCCCTGTGATCAAGGAGGAGATCATCACCATGGAGGAGGAAGAAGAGGAAGTCTCCCTCACGCAACTGCTGCTGAGTACATTAGATAAAACAGTCCTCTTCATGATGGATGAGATTGGGGCGGAGGAGGAGGTGGAGGGAAAGACACCAGCGGTGTGCACCCCCGGTACCGTCTTGTGGCGCCTCGTGGATCAGTTCACGGAGTTATCCGAGGAGGACAGCTTGGCTGGTGTTAAAATAAAAAATGCCGCGTCCGCTGCGGCGAGTCACAACACCAGTCCGCACCGCAGTAGTGGGGTGACGGTGGAGTCCTCGGGGAAGGTAACGGTAGGGACCGTGCACGCGGCGAAAGGTCTGGAATGGCCTTGTGTATTACTCACCGACTGTAACTGTGGAGGGTTTCCGCTTCGCGTGCGCAACGTGCAGAGTAAAGTCTTCAAGGAGGAAAAACGCATCTTTTATGTGGCGTTAAGCAGAGCCAAGTTTGACCTTTTCTGTCTCACCGCCACCGACGGTGAAAAGTCCCCGTTTGTGGAAGAAATTTCCGCTCACTTGACACCTCTAAGCGTGGAGGACATATTTTGTGAGTATGCGCCGTATTAACCAAAAGAAGAAAAAAAATGCTAAAACACAAGGAAAAATATACATTCCTCTTTATTTGTTTATTTTGGAATATACGAAATGGTCCAAGAAATAAAAGTGATTCTTGGATAAAAGAGTTAAAAGAACGATTAACCACCTCTCCCATCCGTTTTCTTGTTAATGATTTCTGATAAAAGATAGAATAGATTAATATTACTATTATTGTCGTCATACAATGAACTCCATCAGAGCATTCTTGTGCGGGTCCGGCTCGGACTTCTTCAGTACAAAGGAGGGCGCCGCCTCTCTGATCGCGTTTGTTCGCCAGCACGCCCCTAGTGCTCCCAGCAAACTAACGGTAGCCTACGTGGGCACCGCCACCTACGACCTCCCCGACTCCCTCCACGCACAGACCGACCAGCTAGAGAAGCAGGGGTGTCAAATCGTCCCGGTCTGCGTGGCCAACCCGGAAGTAACGAGTGTGACGGAGCAGATGAAGAAGCTGTTTCAGCAGGAAGCGCATGTAGTGCTAGTATCCGGCGGCAACACCCTCTACGCGGTGCGGCGGTGGAAGGAGACTGGATTAGACGCCGTCCTGACGAGTGCGGCGCAGCGGCAGGTAGTCCTCGCCGGCGGTAGCGCTGGAGCCATTTGTTGGTTCACCAGCGGTCATAGCGACTCCGCCAATCCCAAGACATTTCTCAAGCCATCCATTCTGCGGCACATTGGGAAAGAGGCGGAGGCCAAAAAAGAGGAGGCGGACGCGGTGTCGTGGATCTACATTCGAGTCCCCGGTCTGAACATTCTCCCTGGCTTCCTCTGCCCCCACTACGACCGGGAGGCGTGCGACGGTCAGCCACCCCGGTACACCGACGTGGGTAAGATGCTCAAGCGTCATCCCACGGAGCGGTGCATCGCGCTAGACCACTGGGCGGTGCTGAAGCTGCACGGCGACGGTCAGTTCAGTGTAGAGGGACTCCCAGGCAAGACCCGCCTCGACCCACCCGCAGAGGAGTCCCCTCAGCCGGCGGAGGAGATTGCCAATAAAGCGCCAGGCGTGTTTATCCTGGAAATGGACAATGGCGCCCTCACCCGCCGCCGTGTTCCCAGCTCCGGTGTGGTGTCGGACCTGCTGCGGCCGGCGAGTGGTCCCCTCGTGCAGGACCCGTTTGTTTCCTACTTTGCCATGGCGAACCCGACCCCGCAGTCCGGCAGATTTGTGACCCCAGGTTCCTAAAAGATTAGTTAGAGGAAAAAAATGTTATGTGTGTTGTCTTTTATCACGCTCTCTCCTCACTCCACATGCGTCCGCTGGTGTGTTGTTCTTATTATTATTCCATTCTTTTTTTTATTGTTTGTTGACAGTATATATTTAGCGAAAGAAAAAAAAAATGCGAAATAGAAAGAAGGAAGAGCCGGTTCCCGCAGAAAAGCAGCAGGGCAAGGAGAACAAGGCGGTCAAACAGCCTCCTCCTGTAGAAAGCAAAAGCATGCTTCCCTTTCTTTTTATTTCATTAACGATACTATTGTTGTCGATCGGTGCGGTGTACTTCGCCGTGTTTGACTCGGAATACGATTTCATAGACGAGCTGCGGGGGTACGGATCAAAATTGCAAGAAAAGATATCTTTTTTTGAATTCGGTAAAGCGGAAGAGAGCCAAATTTTGACCGACACGCGGAAATACGAGGAAGAAAAACACAATCGCAGGCGCAGCGAGACCGCACGACGGGAAAAGGACCACACCACGGAAAAGGAGGATTTACTGGAAAGCAAAGACTACCTCGTCGCGGTCGGACACTTGCACAAGAGTCACTGCTTCACGCTGGAGCAGTATAGCGAAACATTCTTGGACGAAGCCATGCTGTTGCACCTGTCCGGTAAGAAGAAGGCGTCGTCGGAGGGTAGCAATCACTTTTTCCGTTGTGGCGTACGCGTGTCGGACCTCCGACTTTTGGCCTTGGAGGGATTTGAGAAACCGAAGGAACAGGAAACTATTTTTAATCTGTGTCGCGCAAATGGGAAAGACGTCAAGACAAATTATCCCGATTTTCGAATTCTTCTCACGGAAAAGGAAAAAAAGTGGCACTTGGATCGGAAAGGCAATATTGCATTGCAGGCGTTTCCGCTGTCCCACTTCAACGACGACTACTGCGACTGCTTCGACGGCACCGATGAGCTTTCCACCAGTGCGTGCTCGATGGTGAGCGAGGGTGGTATCCTACTCTCTGGGGCACGACTGAAGCCGTATCACGACGCCACGAAGAACGCCCCTCTGTACGAGGATATGCACGAGAGCACCATGGTGGGTAAAAAGCGAGTCAGCCGACCGCTTCTCTTCGCACACAAGTCCGGCGTGAGCGGTCCGGTTTTACCGTTCCGCTGTGGTGGTCATACCAATGGTGACGTTCAGCACAGCGCGCTGTACCTCTCCGCTTCCCTGATTGCCCCATCCATGGTTGGAGACGGCATTATCGACTGCTCCGACGGCTCAGACGAGACGGAAGCCATCCTCAGCGAGCGCTTATTGCAGAACGTGCACCCCTCACAGCGGGCGAAGGTGGAGGCGGCAGTGAAACGGATTCACGAGCAGGAGGTGAAGGAGTGGAAGGAAAGAAAAGAGAGGGTGCAAGCTTATTTGCTGGGTAAGTATGCCACCAAAGACATGACGCTAGCGGACTTGGCTGCACGTGGCGTTCCGGCCGGGAAGGCCAATCCCTATAAGGATCCTTTACACCCTCATCATACTTCACCCATCGCTGTCCTGGTTGAAAAGGGGTTCCAAACACTCTTCGACGCTGACGTGGTCCGCCAGCAGCAGATCGCGTCCCTGAAGGTATTGACCAACATCTACGAAAAAGGACACGCCACACAGCAGGAGCGGTGCGCGAATGGCTGGTCCTCCTTCGGGGCAGACTTGGCTCGTAACTACACCGAACTACAGAACAGATTCCGCCAGGTGTATCGGGAGTACGTGGACATCACCGAGTACCTGCAGGGCATGATCGACGAGTCCCCCTCCGGCACCTTGGAGAAGTCTGGCGTCACCAAGGAGGAGTACAACCAGTACCTGCGGCTCCACTTCGCCAAGGAACAGCTGGAGCAGAGCATGCAGCTCCTGTCCGCCGTGTTTGACTACAAGTCACTGGGAGAGCACTTTGAGTATGCCGCGTTGGTCCTTCACCCCGTGCGGCTGCCGGCCGAGGAGGTGGTCGACGGTCGACGGGGATTGCAGCTGGACTCGTCCACCGTCATGACGGTGTCAGACATGATGGAGGCCGCTCAGGAGCGGCGCAGCGCACCGGACTTTCACATGGACAACTACTCCTTCTTCGGGTTCAGTCTCACCCCTGGTCAGACCTTCACCGGTGCCCAGCGGTACGAGCCCGAGGAAGAGGAGATGGTCCTGCGGGCACTCCGCCTGCTCAAGCCGGAGGAAAACTACACCGTAGGAGAGGCCGACAAGTACGAAAAGGACATTTACCGCCGCAGTCCTCCCATCTCGATTGGGCACTGGCAGCCGCACCTCACGCAGAAGCACGCCGTGGCCATGACACTGACAGACCCCGCCGGGGACACCGACATTGCCCGACGGGCGGGGGTGCTGCCCACTAGTTGGCTCCACCGAGGAGGCGGTCGACTACAGTGGCCGGCGCGGGTGTGGGAAGAGGTGTTCCAGCAAGTCAAAACGCGCGCCGAATCGAAAAATAAGACCGAAGACCTCAAGCACGCCGCCGCTGGGCAGCTGAAGGAAGAGGTCAATGAGCAGCACGTGACGGTCATGTTCAATACCCCTCACTCTATCGCCACCCATATTTACAGCGTTGGGCCCACCTGCGGTCCGTCCGTGCCCGCCACGGCGTATTACAGGAATCTTATCCAAAAGGAGGAGAGTGAACTTTCGGAAGACGACAGACGCTATCTTCATTTTCAGCGTCGCATGTTAACGCACGTAAACTACGTCTGTGACGAGAAGGATTCTGTCCTGTCACTTGCCAGGAACGGCGCCTGTGCCTTTGAGCTGGTGGTCGGCACCCCCAGTGCCTGCACTGCATGGGCACTAAAGCAATTCAAAGAACGTTTATCGGAATTGGAAAAGGTTTAATCCAAACAAAAATGTAACAAAAGGAAAAAATATTTGTTTATCATGGTTTCCAATTTCAGGAACGTGAAAAAAAAAAAATGGAAAACTTACTCAATGTATTATCACCCCTTTCTCTTAACCCATCCCACACGCACAAAAAGATGAAGACGGGAAAAACAAAACACTACAAACGATCCGAAACAATTTAGAAATGTCCACCCCAAATTCCGATGGATTACTCAATACCAAAAATAGTAGCGCCGCGTATCTTTCCGAGAAGAGCAGAGCCAGCACCGTGACGGCCTCTTCACCCGAGGCTCGCGACACCGACAGCTTCCCTTCCCCATCGCACCCCATGGTGGGCATCCTGAATGTCAGCAATAATAATAATAATAATAAGAATAACAGTGGTAAAGTGGGTGGAAATAAAACACAGAATGGAACTCGCGCGGAAATAATATCCGAAGAGGACGCGCCACATCATCATGGTAATAATGTGATGAGAAAAAATAGCAGTCATTACTCCAACTACGACGGAGTGGCGGATGTGCCTCCGAGTATCCGACTCAACCGTCGTGATGCCCCTCAGGATATCTTTAGCGCACACTTTCTAGAACACCTCCGCGAGGACAGCTCCGAGTTGGAGCTAACGTTTAGTTTTCGGTCTAGCATGACCAAAATCAGTTCCGTATTTGCGGCAACACGGCAGGAAGGGTTGGAGGAAATTCTTCAGACCATCTCCACGTTGCTTATGCAGGCGGCATTAGAGGCGCACGAAAAGAAAATGGAAAAAGACACTGACTCGTCCGATGGCACCATGCTGGATGTGGTGCTGCCCTTCGATGTGGTGCGGCAGGAGTTGTGCCGATCCCATGGGTTTGACTATCAGTACAGCAGTCCCACCCTCGACAAGGCGCAGAGAGCCATTTCTACCATTGACTACACCACCACCCTCTTTCACCGCATTCTCGTCGCGAGGCCGGAGGTGCGGGCGAACATGCTCCTCGGTATGCCGATTGACGTGATACTAGGGGAGGAGGAGGCACTCCGGTGGAAACCAAACTTACTCCCTTCCAAGATGGCGAAGGCGACGAAGCCAATCATAACGGAGGGAGAAGGTGACCTGGACGAGATAGCCCTCGCCCGGTCCCAACATGAGAGTTTCTACTCCAAGCTGACGGACGTGAGCTTGCGGGAGCAGGAGATGGCGCTGCGGGTGCTACAGGGAATGTTTATCACCTACAATCATCAGCGGAAGAGTGCGGTGGACGGTCCCCTCATTCCCTACGCGGTGGAGCTGCTGCAGTGCTATCTTCAGCACGTGACGGCGCTGTATAAAAAGGGCGAAGCGGCGAGAAAAAATGCCGTTACCGATGACCTCATAGAGGTGGGCAGTTTTGAGGTGGAGACTGGTGACAAGCAGGCCCACCATCCCCTTCCACTCCCAATGGACGACAGCACAAGCGCGAAAGACGATCACCAGCCCGTCACAACCGAAAAGGGCGTCACGGAGATCATTGTGGCCACGGTAGATGCACTGGAAGCACTCTGCCACTACAACCCCGCTGCCCTCACACGACTCGCCCAGAGTGGTGGTGTGCACGCTTTGCTCAATGTGCTGTACCCCTACTACATCCCCTCCATGGTGCGGGCCGCCGTGCTCGACGTGATGAGTTTGCTCCTGCAGGAGGTGGCGCCCTTCCGCCGGATGCGACCCCATGAGGACAATGGCGGGGATATACACAATATATTTCAGCAGAGCGTTCAGCAACTCTCCTCCACGGTCTACACGTGTGAGGGGGAGGACCGTCTGCTGCAGGCCATGACGCTGCAAGCACTCACCGGCGCCTACGGGAGCGACGGGCCTCCGCCGTACTCCATGGACCGTGCCAGCGCCAGTAAGTTTGACTCCTCCGCCAGAGAGTGGTTTAGTCGTAAGGGATTGTCCCACTTGGTGACGAGTATTATGCAGTTGCGGACGACCAAGTTGATGTCGCCGCTGGATGCCGAGGACGGGGCGGGCAGTCGCCAGCGTGTGACGTGGCTGTGGGAGAAGCGAGTAAAGGATCTGCTAGTGGCGATTGATGAGAAGAGTAAAAAGCAATAAAAGAGGGGAGGGAACGTGTTGTCGTTGTTATTATTACAGGTGAAGGCGTTTATTTGTTTATGGGTGTCGCTAACTCTTTTCTGCCGTGGAGCGGTCTTGAATAGCATAATCATCTTTTTTTTTCCTCTTTTTTGCTTCTTCTCAAAGAAAACAACTACATTGTGTTTATTCATTAGAAATCTTTAAGTCTGTCCATACAAAATAACCTCTTTACAATCCAATCAATGGAAGCCAATTCTTCCCCACTAGCAGCGACGGTAATGACGTTAAAGGTATTTAGACGTCTGTTAAACGATGAATCGGTGCTGTTCACGCAATTCTCGTACTTGGTAGAAAACATCCACAATCCCCTTTTAGACGCCTGCACCAGCAACGCCAATGTGATACAGCCTGACGCCCCAAAAGCCGCCGTTGATAGTAACGACAAGACGGCTAGCACCAGCGACGGAAGAAAAAAATCGGACGATGCGGTCTTCCCAAAAGTGTCCCCATCCACCACCGCGGTCGGTAGAGAAATCGCCAACGCCGTCGTCAGCAATAATTCCATTGTGTCTGATCTAGAACAGAGCCAGCGTGGCAAGCTGCTCAGCGACGAGGACACGAATAATAATAGTACGGACAAGCCGTCCAACAGTCTGTCTGCCCCTGAGCCGGCATTGAAGACGGCGCTGGCCAACAAAACAAAGAATAACGCCCCCGGTGGTAAAGTAGCCGCCGATAAAAAGAATAGAAAAGTGATGAACTACAGTCAGTACTGGGGTTTGTTTGCCAACACCTCCACCCTCTACACCGCGCACGCCGCCCTCCTGCAACAGCTAGACAGCTGTGTCACCCGCCTGACCGCCCTGCTAGACCGACTGCAGCGAGAGGACGAGGAGAGTTATAGCGGCACGTCGAATCACGCTAGCTGGTTCGCCTCTCGTTCACAGCGGAATACGGGAAAGGAGATGGGAAGCACCCCCGAGGGGGAACTGCCCTCGCCGGCCCCGATACCGCCCAGGCCAGGGAAGACCACTTTTCCCTCTCTGCCCCTCTCTCCACCGAAAAGGATGGGGTAATGCTAGGGAGCGGTAGTACCGCAAACAGCAGCGGCACCAAAGACTCTTTTCAAGAACTCTCCGCCATCGTGCTAGACTTCTTTGCCTCGCCTGATATGAACCACTACATGTTGGAGTACATGATGTACGTGGTGAACTACACGAGGAGCGGGGCGCAGCGGGTGTTGGAGCTGTCGCGGCTGTGGCGGTGGAGTATGGGGGAGACGGGCGGCAGTTCCGGCAGTCTGGCCGCGCTCTCCCACCTGCAGCCAGCGGAGCGGGCAACCCTACTCTCCTATGCCCCGATGTTAGACTTTCTACACCGCTCCTTTGGTGACAAGGGGTTCCCCGATGACCCTCGTGTGAAATTTGTTTCTCTGCCGGAAAGAGAAAAGATGCACGTCACGGGTGAGGTTTCCGATCCCTCCGCCGCCATCGCGTCTCGCAGACAGCAAGGCGGTGGCGCGAACACCAGCGGTGGAGCGGTGACCGCCGCGAATAAAGGAAAGGTGGAGTTGCCCAGAATGCCAGGAAACTGGAGCGGGTTCAACACGCTTTTAACGTTACTCAGCACCCCCTTCTCCTCTTTACGGCGTTACATACATGTCGCGAGCTGTCTTTTGAACTCTTGCGCGCTGCCGGTTTCGGATAGGGAACAGCTGTTCTGTGGTTTCCTGGCGCTTGCCGTACAGCGGCAGGAAGAGGTGACCTCTCTCGTGATGGATGAGTTGACCCACCGCGACGCGGAGAGTATCATTGGTCTGATGGAAGAGGTCACAGGCGTCTCCACCGGCCACAGCTCCCCGGAGGAAGGGGAGGCACTTTGGAGGAAGTTTCGCTACGGACGCAGCGACAGCAGAGTTTTGATCCATTATGGGAGAATTATGAAAAAGTATCGCCGCAATAACAAACATGAGCGTCTCCTCTTTTTGTTTGACGACGCGCTGTGCTACGTGGATGAGCTCACCACTGGTCGGTTGCGCCCGAGGGGGTTTATGCCGCTTAGCATTGTTCGTATACAGAGTGTGACCTGCGTGGAAGAGTCCCAAACCTGTTTTCAAATTGTCACTCCACAAAAAGTATTTACTTTCTACACCGACACGGAGGAGCAGAAGCGGCAGTGGATCGATGCCACCCGCTTCGCTATTAAGCACGTTGAACGGGAAAAAAGTAAACCGCAAGGTCGCACCGTCAACGGACAGTCCGACCAGCTGGCTAGCCGTCATGTTTTCAGCCGCACCTTTTCCCCCAAACAACAGCGCGATATGGAAACCGTCAGAGAATATCAAAAAGGTAGCAAACAAGGCGAGGATGTGGAATCGGTAATGAGGGAGTTGGAGAGAAAGATGAAGTCTTCTGTCCCCACTCTCCCCCGCAAGTGTCGTCTAGCGCGACAGAAACGGTTTGACATCAGCTGGCAAAACAGCTTGGATAAGCAGCGATTGCTGGCGGCGGAGTCCTCCTTCACCATTCAAACATCCGCGGAGGCAAGTAAAACACTAAACGTCAATAGTAACGTGAACTACAACAACAGCATGGCGCTGGAACACATTTCCTCCGCGAATGCCAGCTTTGCAAACCTCAGCCTCGCCCGCAGCACCTCTCGTCAGCTGGAGTACGACATCACCCCGTGGGCTCGCCAGTCCTCCACCTACCGCAAAGGGATGAGCACCAGTCAGGAGTTTGTCAACTCTCCCTCCGCCCTGCCACCCACCGCGCCAACCTCCGGTCATATGGACCAGGCACAGAAAAAGTTGGCGCTCCAGGTATCCGAAGAGCTGCCCCCGCTCCCCGATAACATAAGTGTCAGTAGCCGTCAGAGCCGCGGTGGGGCCACCCCGCTGCGCCGTCCCGTCTACGAGCGCTTTGACTCCGCCAGACCCTCCCCCCAGCACAGCTGCGTCAACCGGGCGGAGAATAGTGTCGGCAGTCACGGCCGCGCTAGTGGGTCGTTACCGTCATCCGCTCTGGCCACCCCCAAGGAAGCAGACTACGACGAAGACATTGAGCTGGACAGCAGCGGCAGCAGTGTGTCGGACACCGAAGCCGGCCCCTACGTCGACGAGACCAAAGAGGAGATCCCTGAAACGGAAACGGCGGATAACGGAAATTACAATCTTTTCAGTGAGAAGAGCGTCGATGAGCAGAATGAAATAGCGGTGAAGTCATTTTTAGAACCACGTCTCATGTCGAACAGTATTATTGCCTCTTCCAACGGCGATGAGGAGCCGGGGTCTCCGCCCCTTCCCGCCGGTGGCGGTGTGGACCTGCAGCACATTGTCAGCTTTGACGGAGAGGCAGCGTTTGGTGAGGATAAGGACAAGGAACTCGTGAACAAGGACGGTGAGCTCTCCTCGCTGGGCGGTGACGAGAGCGATGAAGCGAGCGAAGCCCCGGAGGAGCAGGAGGAAGGGGAAGAGGGAAAGGATGTAGCGGAAACCTCTTAAAATTGTGAATCGGCAATAAAACAACTATTTTTGGATTATGAGTATTGCGCTTTTTTGTTAGATTTTTTGGTATATATTACTGTGATGGTTGTCTTCTTTATGAACTCCATTACTGTTTGCCATGCTCCTGTGTATTGTCAGAAATTGCATTCCCTCTTTTTTTTCTGATCGCAGCAATAAAAATTAAAAAAAAGAACTATTAACCCAAAAAGAAAATGGCCTCGGAAACAATGATGCTGATTTTTGGCATTGTCCTCTCTGTCATCTCTTTGATTGCGGTGTTCATGTATATTATTATTATGGGTCCTACCCGCTATCACAAGGATGGCTTTGTGGGCAAACTCTACAAAGTATTAGTGGCACTTCCCACCATTATCGGCGGGTGTTGCTGCAGTGTGTGCTTCAAGGGGAACCAAAAGAAGGGAAGGGAGATGTGGAAGCGGAGCTGCAGCGGTTGCTGCTCGGAAAAGAACATTCTCATGCCGTTGTTTTACATCGGTGTGGTCTGGACCGCGGAGTATTTTTATCTTTTCCGCTCCCTGCCTCATCTGGAGGCCACGCTCCTCTCCAAGTTTGTTTCCTGGGCGCTGGTGATCCTCTCGGAGGTGTTGTGGCTACTGTCGTGCTTCTCTAATCCTGGTATTGTGACGAGGGAGGGCGATCAGGAATTGCAAAAACTCCAGTACGAGGAGCAGAGCGCTAAACCGAAAGGAAAGGGCGACAAGAAAGGAGGTCCCCATCACCAAAAGAAAAAAAATGGAAAAAAGTTTCTCTTTTCACCCGAAGAAGAGTACATTCTCAACCGTCGCTATGTGGTGGACGGTGTCGTGCACGCCCTCAACGGTAACGCCGACCTGGAGGAGGAGATGGAGGAGTGGGAGCGGGATTATCGGTCGCCGGAGTATAGAGTGCGGGTGGGGTTCGGCCAGCAGTGCACCTCCTGCCGCGTCACCCGCCCAGCACGGAGTAGACACTGCCGTATGTGCGACAACTGCGTCCGTCGGTACGATCATCACTGCCCGTGGATTTACAACGATGTGGCGGAGGGCACCCACCGTTACTTTCTTTCCTTCCTCTTGTGTCACGCCATCTCCTGCACATGGAGCACGTGGGACTCCTACACCCTCATCAAGCAATTCCTGGTGAAGCACAACGCCTGGGGCTGGAGGCTGATCCGGTATGGCCGCGAACATCCGTTAAAATTGTTTGACTACGTCGCCATCGTCGTCTCCTATCACCTCGTCACGGGTTGCTTGATCTTCTTCACCTTCTGCATAGGCATCATCCTCTACGCCTTCTGGTCCTACCAAATGAGTTTCGTCCGCCACAACATCACCATGAACGACTACATAAAGATGGAAGACGCGTCGATGTTTATCGCGGGGCTCCCCTCGTTAGATTTGGTGTACCGTGAGGCCAGCCGCGTGCGTCAGCGTCTGGAGGCGGTGGCGGCCCGCAAACCGCGGAAACTACCCTCGCTAGAAGAACCACCGCTCCCCATGACGGCAAAAGGATACGAGGAGGGTGGGCGAAAGAATAAACAGTATCGTAAAAAGGTAAGGAAAATGGTCATGTACGACCTGAAAGGTTTGTACGATAGGGGACTCTGGAACAACATTATGGAAGTATACTTCCCGTATCGTATCCTAAAGACGGCAAAGAAAGACATGGAAAACAATGAAATGAGATTATAAATGGGCGAAGAAATTTAAAATAGATTAAAAAAAAAAAAGATATTCAATTGAAAAAAAAAGGAAAAAAAGACCCTTCTTTTTTTTTTTTTTTCGGTTGAACACAAATCTCTTGTTTGATATTTACAAGTTCTATTCGTTGCTACAAGATAGTTTATTAATTGATGTCAATCAGATGTTTAAAATACATTAAAATTTAAAAAAAAATTACCGTGAACGGAATACGCAAACGAAACTCTCAGAATGTTAGTTTTTGATCTATATATTTCTCTTATGTTTTGCTTTCTTTTGTACGTAGTACTGAACTATAATTATATAATATAATACCCAGAAAATAGAAAGAAAAAAAAGTAGATGGAGGGAAACATGTCCATTAGCGTATCGGAACTAGCCTCCTATCTCCTCGAAAGGGCCGTGTATATTCTCATTTCAGGGGCAGAGCCAGTTTTATTGCACAAGTATCAGTTGCGACGGTTGGTATTGTTGTGCGGGACAAAGTTGCACAAGGTGGAACTAGTGGTGAACGATATCTTTCAACAAGTTTGTCGTCTTTATTTCGATGGCGCGGGAGATGAAAAGGGTGTGGGTCTCAAGTGCTACGAGTGTCCGAAAAATGCAGAACGATTCTTCGAAGTGGAGGTTTCCCGATTCGCTCGAGGGGAATGTAGCAACGAAGCAGAACCGCTGAGGGAAATTGACCTCCGTCGAGACGTACTTTTAGAACAGTACAGTCGCGCGTTGCGGCAGCAGGAGAACCCCAACGATCCTCCCAGTCCCTCGGGTCCACCGGTGGCGGTGAAGTATGTGTTCTGGGTGAATTATAAATCTATTTTCAACAAGATTATCTCCGCCTCCCTCACACGTTTTCTCGCCGGCGCGTTCATCACCGTACAGCCGACGCTGCGGTGGCAGTCTGCCCTGGCGGTGCTGCAGCCGTCCTTCGCCACGCACGGCCACCCCGACACCCGCCAAGGCGGATCCATCCCTTGTGTGGTGTTTATCGGAGGCGCCAGCGGGAGCGGTAAGAGCACCCTGTCCTCGACCCTCTCCCTCCGCCTGGGGATCACCCACGTGCTGTCCACCGACAACGTTCGCGAATTGGTCCGCTGGGAGTCCACCCACAGCCAAACCGGCGAGGTGCCTCCACCGGAGTTGTTTGTCTCTACCTACGAAGCATTTCGTGCAGACCCCAGCAATCAGAACCCCACGGAAGAGGAGGTGGTCGAGGCCTACAAGCGGCAGTGCGGGTGTATACTAAAAAAATTACGGGACATCATTTTCTGTATAGTGGTGCAGCAGCGGAAGTCTATTATCGTCGAGGGAGTTCATTTGCTGCCGGACTTTATATCGGAGTTAAGTAGTGAAATCCGTCGTGGGGAAAACAACAATGTGGCTGTTATCAGCACACTGGTGTACATCAAGGACGAAGAAAAGCATAAGGAGCGATTTTTTTGTGCGCTCGAAGAGTATGAGCCTCCGTCCCTCCAGCAACAAGTACGTCGCCTCTTTCCAATACATTCGAATGATTCAAACCTACTTGGTAAGACGGGCGGAAGCGCTGAATGCGGCGCACCACAAGGAGACATTCTACACACAGTTGTTCAAAAACACCAACGTTGACAAGACTATTTCTCAAATTCACTTCCTTGTTATCAAAACGGTGGAAAACACATTTAAAGGCGGGGACCGAGTCGTGGAAGAAGGTGGTAGTATAGTGCATGACGCCTTGTGTCTGAGCAGCAAAAAAGCGCTTGCACAACTGCTGCTCGGGAAAAGAGAGAAGGACGCTCATAAAGTGGCGAGGGGAAAGAATGCACTTCTTCAGGACGGAAATGACGATCGATGTGTCGTGGTGCGGGCGCGATCTATCGACGATTTCTCGGAGCGCTTCGACCGGTGTCTAATGATGTGTGGGCGTGACCACCATTGCGGTGAACAAAAAGCAAAACGGTCCTCCTCGACGGATGCTCTGTCAATCAGAATACGCTGTCACCACGACGACACACCAAGTGAAGACCCAAGGTGAAGAGGGCGAGGTGGGTTCCCTTACAAGTGAACCGACGTGAATGCTTAACGAATTGGAAAAAGAAAAAAATGTAGATGTTAATAAACTGCTTATTTGAAATATTGGTTTAAAAAAAAAAAAATTAATATTGTGCTTTTGCTGTTGTTTATTGACGTGGATATCCTTTTATGCTTTTTCTCCCCTTTCTTTCTCACACCTGCTAAAAGAAGCAAACCTTCGTTTCAGGCACAAAAAAAAAAATATTCACATTCATAATTCCGAATTAAAAAAATGCGACGAAGCTGTCTTGTTTTCACACTTTTGGCTCTTTCTCACTTTGGAGAGGCGACTCTCATTGCCTCTTCCAAGATCGAAAGATGCCTCAACACCGGTGATGAACCACCTTCCTGCGAAAAAAAGGATGATTGTCACTCTCACCGTCGACGCCGGTCAAGAAGCTGGGACGGAAGAACTCTCTCTCACCACCGCTACCGATGACACCGGCGCCCAGGTGCGGTTTTCACCCGTCAAGCTGACGACCAGCCGGAGCGAGGTCCGCTATCGTTATCCGGTGTTCTACGTCCAAAACTACAATGCCCAGCCAACGGAGGAGACGATCGGGGGCAGTTTGTTCAATCAATGTTCCGCCGTGTTCGACACCAAGAAGGCAACCTGTGGTATCGCCAAGGACACCGCTGGAAACCTCATCCCCTACTCACAAGGCTTCTGCTGCGACTGTGGGGTGTGTCAGACACTGGGTATCTGCTCCCCAGACTCCCGCGCCAGCAATGCCTGTAACCTGTTTAACAAGTACACTTCTGCGTCGTGTCTGCGGTTCGGACCTGTCTGGTACAGCGGATACTCCATCGGTCAGTACAGCAATTGGTATACGATAAATGTGAGCCTTTCCCTAAACACGACCGACAACAGTAACGGTGTCGGCTCGGTGGTAAACAAGAATGAAACCCTCTCCATCAGTCCCGATCGTATCGGTGCCAGCTCCGAAGACTTTGGTGTGCAGGTTCGTTGGATTGGTGACTTCAACCCGACGGAGCAGCCCCTCGACCTCTCCTCCCGCATGCTCTTCGTGCCGTCCCTCCCCAGGGACAGCGACAGGGTAAAGAACGGACCGGCGGAGTGGATGATACTGGACACCAATCTCGTGACCCTCGACGGCAGGACGTGCAACAAGGTTGGGGTGTCCTACGAGGCGTTTTCTTCCCAAGGCAACGCGTGCCGCCTAAACCCCGGGAGCTGTCTGGGATCGCAGCTGGAGGACTACCGCACGGAGGACGCCAAAAGCGCCGCCGCTGGGAAGAGAGGCAAGTACATGGCCACCACATTTGGGGATTTTGATTTGGAGACATTTCAAAAAAACACTTCCGCCTCCAAGTCGCCCTACATCACCTACGTCGCCACGAGCCCCGCCGCCAGCATGATCACCATCACCATCAGCGCCGATGACCTGCAGTATATCGTGGCGGTCGCCACCGGCATTATCGTCAACGCGTCACTCAATATGGACGTTTTGGCGGCCAGCACGAAGGATGGGGTCATGAATGTGAGAATTCAAAACACCGGCGCCATTGTCTCCCGTTTTGCGGTGGAGGTGGCGGACTGCTCCGAGGGGGTGTTTCCGGTGCCGGCACAAACCGCCTCCATCCAGCCCTCGCAGGTACAAGATTTTGCGTTCGCCATATTGGCGCAAGATGTAAACTACAACGGCACGGCCAACTGCACCGTCTACCTTCGCAACTCGCTGGAGGCCATCGTGGACCAACGGTTGGTCGGCTTCAAGGTGAGTCCGGTCGACTTCAACAATGGCACACAGGGCGGTACGGCGGGGGATGGCGGGAAGGGCTCCACGTCCGGCTCCGACGTGCAGTGCAGCTCGTGCGTCTTTATGAACCTTGTGTGCTCTTTCAAGGGGGGTTGTGCGGGTAAAATCGTCGGGAATGTTGCCTTCATGGTTGGTATCGTGGTGGCCCTCGTGCTTGTGATCCGCTTCCGAAAGTATGTGTGCTGCTGCCTGAAGGGTTGCTGCTCTTCGTCATCGTCGTCCGACAGTAGACCACGGAGAAAAAGGAGACACGAGGAGGAGCCGGGGAACGTGCTTCCCTATGGTGGCTCTCTACAGCAACAGCAAATGCTCACCTCACTCCAAGCTCAAGTTCAGATGCTTCAAAGTCAACAGCAACTACCCCAGCAGCAAACAATGTACGGCGTTGACCACTACGGCAACAATATGAGCATGTACCCAAACAATGGAAACATGAGTTTCGGAAATAATAATATGAATATGAATATGCCATCTTCGCCTCTTCCCATATACGTTGATGATCACAGAATGGGATACAACAACTACGGGAATATGAACTCCAACCTGAACGGACTCATTCACAGTCGCTCTCCGAGCATGTCTTCACAGCAAATGAACTACTACGGAAATCACCCCTACTGATGATACCAGACAGTAGCCAATTTTTTTTTTTTTTTACTTTTTTTTTCTCCCTATGTTTGATCACTTCCCCTCCCGTTTTCTTTTTTTTTTTTTAATTTTTTATTAATATTCACTGTCGCCCCTGACACTCCCTTTCTTTATTTTTATTTTTAACAAATGCTTCGATTCATGTTTGGAAAACAAACAAGATTCAAGTTGTATTTTATTGATTTTTATTTTTGTATCACGTCACTACTAACTCCATTAAAGCGGTTTTATGACACTCTGGCATTCTCGTTGGAAAAAAAAAAAAGGTGAGCTTGTCCTGCGCCCACATAAACACACGTTTTCTTTCTATCATCACTCTAATTATTTTTTACGAATACTATTGTTTCTCATATAGCTAGAAAGACGAAGGGTAGAACCATGTCTGTGAATCCAGATTGTGACGGAGAAGCCAAAACGGTGAAACCACCCCGGAAAAAAAATCCCGAACAACGAAAGCTAAACAAGAAAAGTACTGTGAGCCAAAAACAACTAGACAAGCAGTTTAATGAACACAAAAAACAGATATTAGAAAACTTAAGTCAAAGTGCATGTGATTTGAGCCCCAAGGGCTCGGTCGATCGCAAGTGCCTCGATATCATGCACACCCTGAACGAGAATGAGAACTATGTGACCACCAGCAGCTGCAGCGGTCGTATCGCCCTCTTTCATTCCATCTCCGAGGACACACCGTGTACCTCGAGCGACAATGGGGACGGCCAGTCGGTCACCTCGCTGAAGAAGATGAAACGTGGGGCGGAAAAGGCGATGGGATGGGTCTACGTGAAGCATGGTCTCCTCAGTCCGGCGGAACTGCTGGCCATTGTCCACACCTTCTGTGGGGCCCCGCTGACGGAGGAGGAGAAGAAGCTGGACGTGGAGTACTCCTCCAGGTGGGAGACCGACGATGTTCCTCCCAGCAACACGCACGTGAAGACGGAGGACACCCTTGTGTACAGAAAAGGGTTTGAAGGGGAGGTTGGTGGGCCGCTCTACGATTCACTTCAGAGCGGCGCCAGTGATTTTCAGCTTCCCACCGTGGGCACCGTCTCGCTCAAGATGGAGCCCTATGTGATGCACGTGGAGTGCAGAACGATGGAAAACGCCAAAATAATCTTGACAGCCGCCGTGACGGACGGGGGATACCGAAACAGCGGTGTGATCCCTCCTGGAAAGAAAATAATGTGTGGTATACGGTGTACGACCGGACTGGGGATGGAAGTCCCCCTCGTGCTGTCTGGGCACAATTACGTGCACGGCAATCGGCAGTACATGTGGGAGCTTCTACACACAGCGAACTGCAAAATGTTCGATAATGAAAAGCGGACGCTGAAGTTACAGAATAGTTTAGAATCTCGGTTAAAATCCGTGTGATATTAGTTTCTTAAAAAAAAAAAGAGCGAATGTATATTGGAGCAATGCATCGGTTTGTTTATTGCTGTCTAATACGTTAGAATACCATCTTTTACACGTCTCTTCCTCTCCCCATAATACGATTAAAACAAGGTTTAAATCAACATTTGAAAAAAAAAAAAAAAATGACACAGGAAGCCTCACAACAAGTAGTGAACCAGTATAACAAACTGCGACAGGAGCAAAACAAGATACTGTCCGTCATTGGTGATCTCGAAAACGAGTCCCACGAGCACGACCTTGTTATTGCTGAATTGGAGAAGCTGGATGGCAGTCGCTGCTGCCACCGTCTAGTGGGTGGTGTCCTCGTCGAGCGGACGGTGGCGGACGTACTCCCCCAGCTGAAGGAGAACACAGCAAGCATCAAGAAGACCCTTGATGAGTTAAATGCGCAGTTGAAGGCGAAGGAGAGCGAAATTGAAAACTTCATCGCCACAAATGGACTTCGCACCGCGAAGCCAAGCGAAGCTGCGTCCGTGAAAGGCGGTGATGAACGCGGAGTGTTGGTGTAAAGAGAATTAACAAGTAACAGTGTGAAACTAAATATTTAACAGAAAAAAAGCCTTTTTTTCCCCCGATTTCTGTTACCCTTGTTCACGCTGCCCGTCAGTTGTTGGATTGTCTATGCACCGATATGTGTTTTTTATTTATTTATTTCTCCATGTCGTTTTGTTATTATTAGCGCCATTAGATTTCATGACCACTTCAGGACCTCCTCCGGCAGCGATCAAGTGGTGGTTAAACAAGAGTGAGGAAGAACGGGAGATATTTTTATCGGACCCTCAAACGTCCTCAGCGGTACGTGAAAACGTCGAACAAATTGAGGAATTCTGTATCCAACACCCATACGAAATATACAGCGGAATTCACTACGATCAGGACGGAACAATGGTGCAAGGGGAGCCTCTTCGTATTTTAGCGAATCAAGTGCTGACCAAACAAAACACACCGGACGAAGGGAAGCTGCCCGCGCCTCTTCTTTTCCCCCGCGGTGATCCGTGCTCGGAAATTGGTTTTCGAAAACGGGCAAGAAATGGGGGATTTCGGGATGCCTCCGAGGACGCCATTTTGGCGGACGCCGAACAACACGTCCAAAGGGTGAAGGAACGCCTCCGCGAATTTCTTGTCCGGCACACAGGCACGGAAGCCGACTCCGAAGGGGAGACCAGGTGTGCTGCGGTGGCTCAAATACTGGTGGAACTGTTATGTGAGGCGTGTAAAGTCGCTGTTATCAGACAGAACGGAGTCGAGAAAGTTGAAAAGCAGATTGAAAATTTACGCAAGCCCGCAAAACTCTTTCTGCGGAGAAGGAAAGAAGAGGTAGGGGACGACCTTGACAACGGGGGTGATGCGTTTGAGGATTTCCTGCACTTCAGCTCGGAAGATGAAGGTGGCAGCGGCGATGACATCAGCGCATTCCCACTTCGTTACTACCGGCGGCAATGCCGCCAGCAGAGGCGACTGTGGATGATGGCAATGTCAAAGCAAAGCTCGGACGGTGGGGAGGAGACGAGCAGCGCTCCTCGAAAAAACGGGGATAATGCCCCTTCCACGGCTTGGGGTGCCATTCGTGACTACTTTGGTAGGAACCTCTCGATGCAACGACACGGGGACAAACGCGACGGCGGCACTGGTGACCCCACGTCGAAAACGATAGATATTACAATGAACGATATCCGCTTTGCGATTGAAAAAATGATGAAGCGAGGTATCGTCCAAGAAATGCTGAAAAACAATGACCCACGTCCATCACAATAGGCAGACTCTTGAATGATCATTTTCTCCACTGTATATTATCATGCGTCCCTGTATTCCGCGTGTGTTTTCATTGGCTGTTTTACATTTCGCGGCATTATTTTACTTGTAACACAACATAACCACCTACTTCTTTTCATTTGTGCGTGTGTGACAATAGAACCAAAGGAAGGGGCAAATGAATCGTCACGCCGGGGCGGTACGAAATATTAACGGGATCTGCACGATGGGCACCATCGAATGTGTGGATGAATTATTGGTGTTCCTACGTGCGCTGCGAACTTTCCACCCGACCCTCCCCGTCATGGTTGGGTGCACGACCGAGATAGTTCATAAAGTCTCCAAAGAAACGGCCGCAAAAAACGTGTTTTCACTTCTGAAAGAACATTTTAGCGACCCGCACACCAAATGGGTTCCTTGCCTTGATCCATACGGCCGCGTCAGTCGCAAAAAAATGGAAGCCGAAAGAGGGGTTTGGTACCCCACCAGACACGCGGATATGATGATGGAAAAGTCAAATTTGATGGAGTTCATGCTGGCGGAACAGTCCAAGTCCAGTTCGACGGACACGCCGCCGATGGTCGCCTTTTTAGACTCGGACATCACGCTGTTGAATCCACTCCCACAAATCCCGTCGCGCTCCTCAGTCGTTCTCTCCCCACATTATATTCGAAAGGAAGACGAGCTCCTCTTTGGGCGGTACAATGGTGGCTTTGTGGCGACATCCGATCCGTCCATGCTGTTTGAGTGGCGGAAATTTACGCAAACGTCCCGCTTCTTCGATCAGGCGTCGCTCGAGGCGGTGGCGGAACAGCTCGATTCAAAGATGCTTTACGAGCTTCCCCCGCAGGACAACTATGGCTTCTGGCGATTCACCCAAAACCCGTCCGGCTGTTTGGAGAAGGAGGCGGCGAAATTCTCCATCGAACTGAACGGTGAAAACGTCAGGACACTTTGCTACGACGGAGTACCACTGCGTTCGGTGCACACACACTTCTGCACAGCCCCCGAGGCCGCGAGGGACGTGCGACTGTTCAACAACCTTATTCTTGGTTGGGTCGCCGAGTGCGCCTCCGAATCGCCCGGCGAAAATGGAGCTTACAAAAAAGCGCTCGGGCCGCTGTTTAAGAAGATTTGAAATTCGAACCACCGACGTGGGTCAGGAAGAAAAGTGACCCCACCCGCCCCCGAAAAAGAAAAAAAACACGTCCTTCCATCGCTTCCCCTCTTCCCCTTTCCAACCACAAAGGCGTCCTCGGCCCCGAACAGAGAGGGGCTCCTGAGCCCCCAGAATACCCTCCCTCCGGGAATAGGCTACCCGGAAGATGTTACGCCGCGGCCTGTTGCCGGCGCCGCCACTCGGCGGCCCCTGCTCCGCCAAAGGGGACCGGCGCCCCCTCCCCGGAGGCGCACGCGCCCCCAAAACCACGCCCAGCCGCCAGGGCGGGCCCCCGCCAACCCCCACGGCGCGGAGGGGGGAGCGCGCCGCCAAGGCCGGGCGCAAAAACGTTTTTCCGGAAACGCCCCCGCCTGGGGGCGCCCCCCCCGCGCGCCGAAAAAAGACAGCCCGCCGCTACCCAAATCCGCCCCCCCGCCGCCCACCGACAATTTTACGGCAAGAGGCAAGACAACACAACCAGGCGGCGAAAACCCCCACGGCCCGACCCTTACACAGCCCCCCGCGCAGCCGGGCGCTTTGGCAAAGAGGATCGCGTCCCCAAAAAGAAAGCCAGCCGGACCGGGGCCACCGCGGGCCGCGCCCCCGCCCCCGCAGCCCCATTTTTGGACCGGGCGCCATGAAGAAGCAAAGCCCCTGACAGTTTAGCGGTCGGGAGTTTGGATTTGCCGACGACATTGTCCGGGCGTCCCTCCTCTTTTCGTTTTGCGCACACGCAAAGCCCCCACGAACACCCTGTCCTGAAAACACTTGGTAAGGGGATCGGGAGGCCCTCTTCCGGCCAAGGGGGGAGCCACGCACCGGGAGCCTCCCGAAGAAACGGAAAAGGGTGGGGGCGACGGCTCTCGGCAATGAGGCCGCGAGCCTCCCAGTGTTTTTCCGGGACCCCGGGCTTCGCGGACGTGACTTCCGCACCGCGGGCAGACTCCTTGGCGGTTGCGCCCGAGGGAAGGGTTGGACGTGATTCGTCTTTGTCCGGACCTGGCGGTTCGGCGGTCTTTCCCCCGAAGACGCAGAAGGTCGCCCCGAGAATGGGTGCGACCCTGGTTTCGGACTCTGTTGTGGTTTGGCGCTTTTTTGGGGGTCGTCCCCCTGGCGCCCCTTCGCGGTCCCCCCGCGACCGTCACCCATCCGTGAGGGGCGGGGGCCGGTCGCGCTGCACGGGAGGGTTCAAGCCCGCAATTCGCCCGTACGTGATGTGGTTATACTGTTTCATTGTTGGGGATTGACTTGGGGCTCTTCCGCCGCCCTCCGAGCCGACCGAGAACCGTGACCCAGCAAAAAGTCGACGCCGGAGTTGACCGGGACATGTTTTCGAAAGCGGTCCGTGTTCCCCCTTCTTTTTGTTCTCGGGGTGCGTCCCGCTAACCGCGCGCCTTGGTGGTTTTCCCTTGGCCCCCGACTTCCGCGGGGAGGGGTTTTTTGGGGGACGAGGGAAAGCGCGGTTCCGAAAGTCGTCGGCACAGGTTGCGGGTCTCACACCAGAGTTCGCAGTTTGGTTTCCATCTTTAGGGGACTCATAAGATTCTAGTGCCGGCCTTCGTGGCGATTTCGCGCCGGGGCTGTTTTCGGAAGGGGGGCCCGACGGCCGGAGGTTTGTTTTTTCCGGCGGTTGGGGCCGATCCCGCCGCCACCAACGCCGCCGAAAAGGGAACGCAGTTACCAACGTTCCAGAACGGCGCCGCAGCTGTTAATCCCCCGTTGGTTTAGGCGATTCCGGTGCGGCTGCTTCCGTATTCGCCGAGGCCGTGCGCCGCGCGTGTTTTCCCGTCTCCCCCGGCGCCCCCTTCGGCCAAGCGGCGTGGCGGGGCCGAGGAAATACCCCCACGCCTCCCCAAAAGTGGTCACAGATGAGTGTCAAACGATTGCCGTTGGTTTTCACAAACGTACAGAGTTATTTTGTCGTCACTCATGGTCTTTTTGAGGTTTACTCGGGTGTCTTTTTGCCGGCTTTGCCTGGTTTCCGTCCCCCCGGCATGGCGGGGACTTTTTGGGCTGGCCCTGGGGCATGGGGCGCCGCCTTCCGTAAGCGATCGCCCCTCCAGAAGAATTGCACTTCACAACCCTATCCCCGTTTGGGTGATTGTGCTTGGCTTTAACCTCGGTTTCCGGGGTTGGTGGGCTGACACCGATTTTTCATGACGTCGGTGGCTTGGCCTTTTTCGCCCCCTGTGCCTCCGGCGGGGCGGCGGCGGAGGAAGTCATGGCACGCCTCTGGGAAGCGTTAGTTTTTCAAAAAAAAAAAAAAAAGCAGTCATTTAGGTTTTGTAGGCGGTTTTAGTTTCGTTCCACCAGCTTTTTTCCAACTGGCGGCGCGTTTTTGCCGTGCGGCCGGCGGTTTCCTTTTTTTGGGAAGCCGGGCCCGTCGCGCCGCTCCTCGGCGACGAAGATGTGGAATCCGACCTTCTTCCCTGTAGGGTTAATGCAACAACGAAAAAAACTTTATTATTTCCATACTATTACGTGGTGCTATGGTTTCTAATCCGAGGGGGTCATGCGTTGCGGCCTTGTTTGGCGTGCGCCCGTTCCGGCCTGGCGGCGCTCCGGGGCGGGCGGACACCCGTCCCTTCCCCAAAGGGGGCCATTCTTGCGTTCTACACGACTTTTATTGTCTTTGTTAACTGTGTAGAGTATATGTTCAAATATCTGTAGTATTTTTGAAACTAGTCTAAGTGGATTTTTGCTTGCTGTGCCTGGTTTCGGTGGCCCCGGTCCCGCCAAATCCTTTTTTCCGCGCCGCGGTGCCCGGGGGGGCTTCCCCGGGGTGCGGGGCGCTGCTTTCTGTGTACCGAAACATCTCCAGGAGGTGTATGATATTCGGTTGTGTGTCCATTTAGGTGTGTTTGACTCGTTTCCCGCAGGGCTTCCCGTGCCCGGAGAGATCCAGTCTTTATTTTCGGCGCCCGGGGTGTTTTTGGCCAATTTCGCCCCCGGGGCCCCGTCCGGCGTGGCCGCGGAGGGGGAAGGCGCGTCGTACTGTCGAAAGGTGTTTGTTTTGATGAACAAACTGTCATATTTCTTTCATGTTGTTGTTTTCTGCTTGTTGCTCTTTATTATCCTCGTCCAACAATTTGTTTTCACCGTTTTGCGCGCCGGGGCTCCGTTTTTCTGGTGGTCGGGTGGCCCGCCCGCCGCCGCCCTGGACCCACCCGGGATCAAATGCGGTGCTTGCAATTGTTAAACTGACGTGCCAGCCGTCAAAGTGGTTAATAATTACTATATAGAATTTATTTTCTAGTTTGCCCACGTTGTGGTCTGTCTCCGTCCATGCGTTGGCTGCTTTTCCCCCTTGGTGGCGCCCGTTTTGGCGCTGGGGCGGTTTTCTTGGTCTGGCGGGGGGAAATCTTATTTTCACCGTAAAAAGGCATCATTTTTGACGATCAAACAACTTTTATTCATGTATTTAAACGTCATAAAAGCTTTCCCCTTAGTATAATTTCATTTAGAGTTTGGTTTGAGGGTGTTTTTCTGTTTTTTCTTGGTTTTGGTCTTTGGG